>VXAB01011700.1:957-27489 GCA_013399175.1 Odontophorus gujanensis
AAAAACAAAAAAAAAAAAACCACCAACCAGCCATCCACTACAAAAAACAAACAAACAAACAAACAAACAACAAAACAGAAGGAACAGTAGTAAGACCCACTCAGTAGAAGTGGGAATAATTGTTTAAATGACAGTGTTCTTGATGGAAGAGTTGCAGTCACTCCTGGTTTCCGTGTCATGCTTGATAGGAACTTCCTGGAAGTTAGAAGCACTGGGGCTTTGTTACAGCCCCAAGATACCTCTTTGCTAATCCGCAAAATGATTACATTTTGATGAACATCTTGATTTAAAAAAGGAAAATAGTATAGCAACACCCAACCCTGCAAACAACAACAGAAAATAGCTCACTTTCTTTTCTGTAGCTTTCAGACAATGCTGTCATACATAGGTTTTAAATTCTGACTGGTTTTATGTGGAGCCAGGAATCAGACTCAGTGATCATGGTGGTGCCATCTGAAATCCAGGAAGAAAACTCTAACTCCAGTGTGGCATTAGAAAGTGACAATCCTTTATTCCTCACGATGTGCACTGGGTGACTTGAGCAAGCGCTCCTTCTCAGAGTTCAGGATCTACATTTTTACAGGTCAGACATACACATGTAGGACATTGGCATGAATATTCATTCTTTCTCAAGGACTCATAGATCTGTGCTAATGTTCCTTTGGGCATGCTCAGTGGTATTTAGGGTGGTCAAGTGCCCACCTACTTCTTCCTTTTTTTTCACCATCAGCTTCATCACTGGAACATTTGACTCACTTACAACCACATTTCTCCAGTTTGGAAGATTTGCATTGCTTAATAGGCCATAGTGAACCACTTTTTAAAAACAATATATGTGGAACCCAAGGAAAATATTGTTGCATGTTCTGAGGCAAAAGATAAAAGTATTCTATTGTGACTCCAGTACTTCTTATGAGGCAAAATCATTGAGGCAGAAGGTAGAATTATTCTGTTACGTCCCCAGAGCAAAATTACTAAGGAAAAACAAGAGTGTTCCCCCACTAAAGCTGAAATTGAAAGTTTTAGAACTATCATTTATGGATTCCTTTTGCTAAACTAATACATTTCTTCTTAAACTGATGTACTATTCCCTATTGTTTAGCAAACTAACCTATATCACTGGGTCCCTTTCAACTTGGGATATTTTATGATTCCGTGATTCCCTCAGATTCCAAAATGTCCTCTTTATCATGTGACACACAAGGCCATCACACGACTGAACATGTCTATAAGTTCCAGAGGAAGCTTACACTCATGAGACCTCATTCCAAAGCATGAACATGGCACGGGAGGATGCACAGCATGCTCACAGCCTTGGCTGTATTTCAGGCTTCAGGAAATGCCCCAGCCAGAAGATCAGCCACTGTCAGAGCAGCACAAAGAACTGAAACAGCTCTTGTACTATTGCCTAAGCACCTTCTTACTTGGTCTGTCAGTCCAACCAAACCTAGTAATTATGGTGTTGAATGTAACCACGTGTTTACCAAGAGTCTGCAGGGAAACTGGACTGGCTTAAACTTTTATCACCAAATTTCACTCCCACAGGACTGGACAGATTATTCCCTTTAGTGGAAATAAACTTAGATGCTTTAGAAGTGTCAGAGAACAAGCAGCTACTGCCTTTAGAAAGGGAGCAATGTATTTTGAGAATGGGACTGGCAGCCAGACATTCCTGACTTTCCATGCGTGGCCTTGGGCAAATCCTTTATTCTCACTGCCTTATATTCCCTGTGCAGCAGGGATGGAATTTTTTTTTTTCGCTCCTTCATTATGGGTGCACGTGAGGATTAAATAAATCACCTGAAAATTAAGAGCATTACAGTTAGTTTTTATAATCATCAGGAGCCTCTTGCTTCTAGTCAGCCCCCTGGCTTCTGATGTTTCAGTTAAATATTCATACTAGTGGGGTGCTTTTTTGCTGGTTTCTTGGCTCTGTGCTTTATTGAGGGTTTTGTGAACTTTATTTAACAACAACGAAAAAAGCTGCTTGCTTTATGAGATACTCTAAAGATTAATTTCAAACATTGTGGTAATGAGATGATGTTGCAAAATGCCAGGATTTGTTGCTGTCAACAGAGTATTGTTAGTTCAGGCTAATAGGAGCAAAAGTGCCTTGCTTATAGAGAAAGCTGTTAAGCTGCATCACTTACTGGCCCAGTTGCCTGGTTTACACAGGGAGCCAGCTGAGGCAAGGATGGGCTGGGAAACCCAGATGCATCTCATTGACCTGGATGTGGCAGCTATATGTATCTACCTGTGCACTTAACTCTCATTCTGGATTTTTGTGGATGTGGGTTAGCCTAGTTACTGAATATATCAGTGTGTTTTCAACCCATTAGCTATGTTTGTGAATGTGAAGTGAATGAACTGCAGTGCTGGAAAGTGTCATATTACCCATCTGAAAATGAGCTTTTAAATCCAGCAATGCATGACATAGTTGCAAGAGCAGATGTGATCCAACATGTGAAATGACCCTAGAATGTTTTTGGAAGCCTATTTGTTCTTCCAGCATCCTTGACCTTTTCAGCAGTGTGAAAACCAGTTTAGACATACATTACTTGTTTTAGAGAAGTTAACACTGATCACTTCCCAACTGATCACAACTGAGCAATTAGCAATTTGAAATCACTCAGATTTTAAAAATGGTTTTTTAATGGAACTAATACCCCAACTAATGTTTGCCACAGGCTTAGTGAAAAAAAGTGAATGCAAAGTTGGATACAATGGAATACATACCCAAACCCTGCCCTGCTTCCTGATTTTTATGTTTACTTGCACTGACTTGCAGAAACAGATTCTATAACCCAAAGTTAGGTTATAAAACAGGTATGTTTATTTGGTGCTGCGTACACACGCTGGGTGCAAGGGGGGTAGCCCTGCCTAACTTGCACACCAAAGAGAGAAGAGACTACATTTTTAAGAGCATAAAGCATACATATTCATTACATTTCATTTCATTGCATTTCCAAGTACTGGGACAGACTACTACAATTAACTCCAAGAAGTTCTACAGTTCTGTGTTTCTGTGATTTACGAAAGCACTGGCTTGAATTCCTTTGGGTCAGCATGTGCTGTGCATCCTGGTGGTCATGGGCAGGGGTCCTGAAGATGAAGGCTGCAGATCTTCCTCACTGTGTACTTTTTACCTCGCTGCAGTCGGAGATGCTGCTCCAGGTTCTTCTGCTTGCTATCTTCAGTTTTGTGGTATCAGCTCACTCCAGTGCAATAGTCTATCAGGATACTCCTCACTATCAGTGCATTCCTTGTCATTCTTGCTCAAGATCCATCCCTTTCCTCCCTTTTGCCCAACTCTTTTTTATTTTAACTCATTCTCATCTCAGCACTTTATCAATGGGCATAAAATCTGGGTATAAAATCTCACCTTCAGAAACACTTATGGATTAAATTATGTACCACTGTTGTTATTCTGAATAGTCAGTGATAAAACTCAAAGTCCAGTTTTTCATGTCCAGTGCATTGCTCTTTGTTTCCGGAATTAGATATATGCACATGGAAAGATACTTTGAGTAAAAAAAAAAAAAAAAGTCAATGTGTTCATTAGTAAAGAAAGGGACTCCAAAAAATCATGAGTTTGACATCTGTCAACATGATAGATACATAGTGCTGGAAATACCATATCGGTGGTGATCTTTAACAAAACGTTAGAAACAAACTAGATCACGGCTTCTGCTGAAACTACTGCAACAACCACCATCAGTCTTGTTTTGAGGAGAAAGTCTAGAAGACCATGGTCCGTCTGGGGTCACTGATAATTGTTCCAGGGGCAGCTGTGCCCAGCAGGTGTCTGCAGAGCAAAGCTGTGACCTCCTAGGACTCTCCGGTTGATGTAAATAACTGGTAATAGCTCTTGATGAGTTGTCCATTATCATATTAAGTAGCGGGAAAAAACAATTTTCTTGATAGTTAGCAAGGGCATCAGGTGATATATCATCTTGCTTACCTTTTCTAATGTTTCAGCTCATGAAACTAAAAAAAAAAATTAAAAAAAAAAGAGAGAGAGACTACTACAGCAACTGACATAGATAACTGAATTTCTCTGCTGCTCTGGTGATTTACTGACTTATAAATAAATTAATAAGTAGCAATACTAAAAATAGCAGGGCTGTAGCAGAATTACCGGGCCTGTTTTCAGAAGCAATTTCCTTATTTTATTTTATATTTTAATTTTCTTTCAGCATGAGTAAATTCAGCAAATAAGACTTGTTTTATTTGTGAATGCCCTATGTCTTTTTTGGAAGGAAGTCCCAGGCTGTGATGTATTGCCATTAATGAAAATGAGAGTTAAAAGCCTAATCCTTTGCAGCAGAGGTTGTTAGAGCATATTGTGAATATGATTTCAGTATATATACTAAGTTTCCCAAGGGTATCTCATCGACAGCAACTTCAGAAGTTAGTTTCATGCCACTTCTACTCAGCTGACAAGAACACTTGACATTTTGAGAAGGTTTAGAATAGAAAACATTAGCAGTTCGTGTTGATCATGTAACTCACTGGTAAAAACACTACTGTTTAAATACCATGTTCAGTCATCGCTGGATTGCAATCTGATGAGCGTAAAAGATAAGTACTTCTCAAAAGTGGCTTGTTTTTGTTACTGCTACAGTAGCAAACTTTAAAAATGAAAAAATGTGGACCTTTTCTTCCCCCCAGATAACATGTCCTTTCCTGCCTTGGAAAGGCTCTCCTAACAGCTGTGAATAAATGGTCATGATTCTATACTTTCTGCTTGGTGAAATCTCAATTAAGATTTTTCCTGATTATGAATAAGATGAGTAATCTTGCTAATGTCATAGAACAAACTGAGCTTGTTCCATTTTGTCTTTGAACACCTACAACTTTATGGATATACTTAACCACTATCTAGTAGCAGTGCTCCAGATATTCCGCCAATAAGAGGTAATGTAGTGCCCTCTTTTCTCCAGCTGACATCATCTCCACTTGAATTTTACTCTAATTAACAGACCAGCTTAGGGAAATTGAGTTTGGCATGGACTGAGGTGTGGAACTGCTTATGTCTTTAATTTGTGTGTTTATTTAAGTTTGTCATGGTTTTATGATTTTTGGCATTGGTATTTCACATCATAACATCATGTAGTGCATTAAGAGTTAAAGAGTTAATGCTCCAGCTCTATGGATCATCGATATTTATGGATATGCTTGTCTCAGAAGAGAAGAAGAACTACATTCCCCAGAGGACTGTGCGATGCTTTGCATTTTTACGTGTTTCCGCTCAGAGGGAAAGATAAAAACTGTCTGTGGTCACGGGACACTCTCTTTCCTTTGGGATGGACTCAGCAGTGGGTGCTCGCTGCCGTCTCGCATTCAGCGTTAGCGTAAGGCCTTCGGTTTATCAGACACTCTCTCTTGCTAATTTGATTTATTAGCTTCAATTCCAATTATATTGTATTATATTGTGTTATTTTGCTTTCTGATATCTTATTTAGTAAATTAGCTTTCCTCCTCAGATCGTTGCCGCTGTTTTGTTTCTGGGCCCATCTCCCTATTGCTTTTTCCCTTTCCCCCTTCCCCTTTCCTGGGGCGTGGGTCTGCAGGTCCCCCACACCAATTATCACGGAACCGGGCTGAACCAACCCGGTAAACTGTTGACAAAGTTTCAAGTACATAATCAGTTGAATAAAAATGGCCTTCCCATATATATATCTGAAAAGGTTATACAATAATATACTAATGATTGCAACATGCAGAAAGCCAAAAAAAAAAAACATTTTGCCAGTATCAACAAAAATGATGAAAACACAGTTTGTAGCAGTGTAAGAATTATTGCTGCCAGCTTGCATTTCCCAAGTTAACTCTTGATGAAGTTAACATTGTGACAATGAACACTGTTTCTATCTTGAGCCATACTGTTGGCCAATGTTTGCTGTAATAATTTGAGACTGATACCATTAGGATTAAATGGTTCTATCTCTGTCCAATTAAAATCAGAATTTTCCTTCCCAAAATTAAATAATGTTGGCAAGACATAAAAGGGCATACATGGTGAATTCTGTTGCACAGTTTCAATTAGCTCAGGTACAGATGTGGAGAGAAACTCAGTGACTCAGTCTGGGAATTAAATTACACCAAGATATGCAGTTCAGATCTTTGTGAACAAGGAAGTAAAACAAATCTAATTTCAAGAATTAGAAAACAAAGGAAGGGAAAGGATAACAATTCAGTAGAGATATTGGGGGTGGTGGCAAATTGTTTTAATCTGAATCCTCTTTAAACGTCTATGGAGATTTTGTACCAGACCATCCTGGTTTGTAAAAACAAATCCTCCCTCTTATTTTAAATTGAGACATCCTAGAATTAGAAGCAGTTATGCTAATCACTCAGGCTTTAACTTTCAGGGTTCAACAAAAAATGGGACATGGGACCAATACCGCTTTGGTTTGATTTTTGCAAAATACAAACCACCCTCTCTCTCTCTCTCTCTTTTTCTCTCTTTTTTCCTATTTATTTATTAGTTTGTGAAGCCTCACTCAGAGAGCTAGCAATAAATGCATAAAAACAGACCACTAAAAAGAACAACTGCAATTCAGCTGCCCTGCTCTATTCTGTGCTGACTTACAGGATATTAGAAAGATAGTGGATATACTTTCACCCAGGAATAGCTAGTTGTGGAAGGAAGCAGAATCATTTTGAGAGTGAAGACTGTGAAGCTGTACTGATCTTACATTCAAAGTCTCTCTGTGATAGATAGCTTCTGTCTTGGCTGAGAATAACTGAAATTCTGAAACCTTTTCAAGTGTCTGTTTCACTTCATTGCTTTACTTCATTACTATGGTAATCTCCTTCACTGTTTACAGAAAACTTGTTCTTCAGGTTAGAAAACAAGGATTGCTTTCATTGTTGGGTTTCTTCCAAGCTCCACTGTTAATTATAAACATATTTTCTTCAAATCTTTTTCACAACCTTTTGTTTTGAAGCTTCCCTACTTAATGACCTGGATAATATCACAGTCCCTATGTTTGCCAAAGGCCATACTGTCCAAAGGGAAGGATATCTAGGATGAAATGCTTATCTGTTCATTCTCTAGTGCAGTAATGTCTTAATATTGTTATACTTGCAAAAGGGAGGTTTTTCAATTATCAGAAAATCTTCTGTACTCCACTTTGAACATTTAATAACCATTAAAGGAAATAAATTTTAAACATGTTTTACTACAGTTGAGTTTGTATTAACTCCTCCTCAGCCTCCCAAATCTTGGAAGCTTTTTAAAGAGCAATTTGCTAGGGCTTTTGTTATAGTTTGCTGAGCAGAGCAAGCTAAGCAATTCTAATCACAATGTAAGCATTTCAGATGAGAATATTCCTTCTGAAAATATGTCTTCTAAGAAATATATTATGTGGAAAAAATGAAAAATATCTTAGAAAAATTCCGAGCAATCTGAGTGCATTTGTCTTGAGATAAACTTCCACTTTTAAGAGCATTCCACTAATCTTTTCCAGTTCATTTGAACTACTTTTCTAGAATGTTTTGGAAGAGAAAAGTCACAAACTATTCAGTCTTTTCCAGGAAGAATGTGAAAGAATTGTAGCCTGCACTATCCTGCATGCCTGCATTATCTTGGTCAGAGGTTTTACTGAGGAGAAAGTAAGTCAGATGTACTTTCAGTACTTTTCTGCACAGGGCTGGCTGAATACTCTGGGAAATCTTTTGAAATAAAAGTGTAGTATTAAACTGTAAAACCTAGCAGTGACTTCCTTACCATGGAAAACTTCTGTAGAGAAAAACAATGTGTATAGAAAAGTGATTCAATGTTAGTGTGACTTCCTGTAGGGGAGAGAGAGATTTTAAGACTGCATAGAAGACAAATGTCTTCTGCTGACTCACCTTGCTCCATCTTTATATGTAGTAATGCATACGGTCATTATCAGCCTTGCATTGTTGCTGCTGCTGCTGCTGTCCCATCTGTGTTCTTTCAATTCCTTTCTATGGAGGGTTTTATAGGCCCAACTTTTGTGTGATCTGACAGGAGGTGAAACTCTCACCTGTTCTTTTACAAACTTTTTTGTACCCAGGAAAGGCTGAGGTTTGTCATTTATTTATTTAGTTATTAGGTTATAGATCAGTTTGAGCTAACATCACAAATAGATTAATTGATAGGTATATATCCAATATTTATATTGCTCTAAGAACAGCTAGGAATAGCTGTAGAGGGTCATTAATTTTATTGTTCTACTGTCGTTGCCAGAAAATTATGTGCTGCTTTTTCCCAACCCATTTTGAACTAGAATAGCTGCCAGAGGCTTACCCACCATTTTCTTCTAAGCAATGTACGATCTGAAAGGGAAGGCTTTTGGGGTGGCATCTCTGAGGAGGAGTGAGCTGAGCTCCATTTGATTCAGCCAAAGGCAGAGGTGGTCATGAAAGTCCACTAGGGAGGGAGTTGCAGCTGGAATTCATGAACTCAAGTCCTGTTCTTGCAGATAAAGCTATGCACATCTACTGGAGCCTGCTAGTCAAGTCTGTTTGTTCGTTAATATAGGAAGCAGGGATAATATACAAGATGATGTGATACCCCTTGGAAATTATAAGTGACAATACAGGCCATGGAGTAGTCCTGTGAAAATCCTCCTAAGTGGAGGATTACCTGGTCACTTACCTTTCTTAAGAAACCAGAGAGCTGAAAAGCACTCAGAGCAATGACCTGGCTTGTCCATAGAAAGGAGTACACCTCACCCAACAAGAAGCTTTGGGAAGGCCCCTGTAGTATTTGGAAGACTGAGCTTATGCATTGTTCCAAAACCAGCATATTCAAAAATAGACCATTTCCTTCTCCTGGCCTTCCTTTTAAGATGGCAGAAACTCCCCGCACTTTGGCTTTAGCATGGGAAGGTGCTCAGTTAATGGTTTCTTTTCAGTAATTATTTTGCATTGTGGACTTTGTTGATATACTTTTGGTGCTATTTGAATGCATAACCCAATTTGATCTTGAATATAGAAAATGGAAAATCCTGACAAACATCCAGGCTACCGTGAATGCAAAAGACAAAGCCTTTGTAGTAAAATGTCTCTGACATATACCCATGAGAAGTGTTTGATGTGTTTTAATAGGCATCTATCTAAAAAAAAATGTTTTTCCTCTTTGGCTTTGCTGAGCAGATTGTGGAAGTAAATGACACAAAGTGAAGTAACCCTTCTTTTCCTCCCTTGCTGCCCTCTTTTTTGTTTGATCTTGTAGTGATGTGATAATGGTGAGTTTGTAACTTGAAAGTAATTTTTGTAATAACTTACAGCATGAACAGAGGGGGTTTTATTTTTTAATGCTAAAAGGAGATCAAAGCATGATCTAGAGATTAGACCTGCCTTGCGAGAAAGAACTGAGCAGCCCATTTCTACCTCTTGTCACTGAACTGCTGTATCAGGCTAGGCAAGTCATTTAACTTTTCTGTGCCTTGCCCTTCCTGTCCTGTAGCATTCAGCTCTTGTGCTACTAGCAATAGTTTTGCATGGTTTAATCATAAATGGCTGCCTGTGCAAAGTTCATTATCATTGTTTTCAAACATTATGTAAATTCGGGGGACATTATGGCTGTTTTGATTTAGGTTGGTCATATCTTGATGAAGGGGAATGAAGAAAGCATTAAGGTGTGCAGAGGAAAGGACAACAATGGCACAAACTGTAGGCTGATGGGAATTTCTGGGCTCAGGGATGTAATGTGTGAAGGACTCCAGCATCAGGAAAGTATTACTGCAGTGTTTTATCTTGGCATGGAATAATTTAAACAACTAGCAGAGGTACTATCGTCAGTATGCACTGGTCAACCTCCCAAATAAGTCCTGCTCCTCATACTGGCTGCACTTGATGTTTGGTCACCACGTTTTTACTGCACTGCAGCTCACAGGATTTCAAATAGCACTGTCTGAGGTAGGCTGGCTGTCTCTCCTTGCTGAAGTTTGGAGATGATAGTTCACACTCACGAACTCAGACTGGGAACAGAAGAAGCCAGGTCTGTCTGTCTGCTTGCTTGCTTTATCTGCACAGAGGCACTGGAAAGCAGTTATCTGACTGAGCCCTACAAATACCAAGGCAAAGTTGTGCCAACACTTGTCTCCCTGACAACAAAGTGTCAGAAATGTCTGAGATAATTTTTAGGAGCCAGGATTTCTGGTGAAGAAATTTTTAATTTGCGATTGCAATGGCAGGCATCCTGCCAACAAAAGCATGCCTATGGGAACGCCACTACAGCTTTTGTATGGCAAGGGTACCACCTGAGCTATGGCCCATCCTGATGCAGAGGCATAGCAATTGCTATGGTTAAGATTCTGGACAATATACTTTATCCATTCTACGCAGGCATTAACAGGTTTCAATTTCAAATGTTTGTCTAAGATCCTTTATCTCTTTAACTGTTACAATTGCAGGGTTTCTAGGAAGATCTTTCACCTCTTTCCTAATTTTTTTTTTCCATCCTGGACGTTCTGGGTGTTATCAGGGAGAGAATCCCATACAGCTACCCAAAATCTGGCTATTGGATCTTTTCCACCTATGTCTATTCCAAGGCCAAAAGTGGTATTAACAAGATTATCAGCCTTGTTAATAGTTATTGTCACTGGATTACATTGTAAAGACTGGCAATTTGATTGGGCAACTCCCTTAAAACATACTATTTGATCTTTCAGTGTATGTGCCCACAAGGCATCCAATACCCCAGGTGTATACATCCAATCTCAATACGCAGTTGTCCACCATACATTAATCCATCCTTTTCAATGGAATCCCTTATTGATACCCAGTTCAGGACAGAGATAATTATTTTAATTACTCAACTGTTGTTGAGTAGTTAAACTTCCACAGGCTAACATCTGACAGGCATCAAATGTGACAGTCAGAGGTACTTCCTTTCTTGTCACATTTGCCCAAATTTTAACAGGGTATCCCCCTGATCCCTTCTGTAAGTCATCCTTTTCCCAAGTTATGAATCAACTAAGGCTTCCCTTGAAATCAGTTATTGTAAAGATCAAAACTACCACTTGGTCCCTGCCCAGCATTATTGTAAATTCTTTAGTTTCCAAATAATTATCAAAATGAAGAATAGAATGCACTCCATTACAACAATGAAGACTACTTGTGAGTACTCCAATGCTATATGGGCTAAGCTACTCTCGCTTATATACAATATTCTTTTACTTCTTTGAGGGGAAGTTAAAGATTAGCTTATGACAACTTTCACAATTTCCTCCTAATTCTTATCTTTAAAGGTTATACTGTGGCAACAGCTTCAGGGTTAGTGGATATATATATATATATATTTTTAGTGAGTCCAACCTTTCTCAGCTGTCCTTACAGCTGTTTCAGTTGTTTGAAGAACTTGGAATGGTCCTTCCCAATCAGACTGCAGTTTTGTCTCCTTCCATGTCTGGATCAGGATCCAATCTCTGTCTTGGAATGGGTGAATCAGAAATTCCAAAGGTGGTGTTTGTGCTAACAGTCCTTGGATCCCGAGAGATAATAGGAAGGAGGACAACCCAAGTATACAGTCTTTAAGGAAAACATCTTTAGTTTCAAACTGCAGTATCTCAATTTTTTTCTTTCCCAGATACGGCAATCCAAACAATATCTCATATGGGGAAACCCCCACATCTTTCCTTTTGGTGCTATCTGGATTCTGAGAAGTGCCAAGGGCAAACACTTTATCCAAGAGAGTTGAGTCTTCAAGACCAACTTTGGTACTTTTTTATTGTCTGACTCATCCACTCCACTAGCCACGATGATAAGGGATGCCAAGGGATATGAAACTCCCACTCAATTGCTAGAGTAGGCATTAGTTTCTATAAGATTTGTGAAGTAAAATGACTACCTTGGTTTGAATTGGTATGCTCTACCATCCCATATCTAGGGATTGTGTGTTCCAAAGTACCTTGGTTACTATATTTGCAGTAGCAGATACTGATGGAAATGCTTCCACCCACCCAGTTTAAATGTTCTACAAAAACTCTTCTCACTTTGGGAAGTTCTGTGAAATCTACTTGGATACTTTGAAAAGTGTCAAACCCCCATCTCTCTTCCTCTTGCTATTTTCCTCCTGGCATACTGCACACCCTCTACAAACGTGTTTAGCCAGGGTATATATCCCTACACATACATATTTCCTTAGCACAGCATCACACATAGCTTGTACTCCCCAGTGACTCTCCTGATGCAAGATGGTTAAAACTTCCCTCGTCACTGCCTTGTTTAACAATTCTCTTCCATCTGGAAGGGTCCACCTTCCTTCAGATTCTATGGCTCTCATATTCTAAAGGTTTCCTTTTCTTTTTCACCGAATATCTGTTTTGGGGAAGGAGGAGGTACTTTGGGCACAAAATAGTTTATTGTAATTTTTGACTATAAAGCAGCCTCACGAGCTGTTTTGTCTGCTACTCATTTTTCCTGGGCAATAATCAAATTTCCCTTCTGATGCCCTTTCACATGTACTACTGCAATTTTAATGGGTAACACTAAGTTTTCCAGAACTTGTCTGATCAGTTATTCATGAACCAATTATTTTCTTTCACTATTGATTAATCCCTATTCCTTCCACATTTTTCCAAAGGTACGTACCACTCTATATGCATAGCTTGAATGAGTAAACATAGTTCTTTCCTCTCCTTTAAGGAGGTGAAGTGCTTGATTCAAGGCATATAATTCATATGTCTGAGCTGACCAATTATTAGGTAGCTAGCCCATCTTTCTTACCTCCCCCTCTGCCCCATCCACTACAGTATACCCATTATATCTTTTTCTGTGCATTACCCTTGAGGACCCCTGTAACTGTATAAACAAAAGCTTTCCCTCTCCAAGAGGGGCATCTTGCAGATCAGGTCTTACTGATACTCAATTATATCCCTACAATTATGTCCTATGTTTTCCCCTTTCTCATCTCCCTTCCACAAGAAAGTGGCTGGATTCAGACAAGATTTGGTGGTTAACACTAAATCATCCTCTTCAGTCAAGAGTCCATTAACCAGCTGCCAGCTTTTTGAGCTAAAATGATTTTCACCTGATGTGGGGTAGTGACTACCATATGGCCTCCGAAGGTCAATTTTCTGCTCTCTTCCACCAGAAGGGATGTCACTGCTACAGCTTGGATGCACTCTGGCCATTCCCAAGATACTGGATCCAGCAGCTTAGGCAGGTATGCCACTGGCTGATGCTTATCCCCTCATTCCTGAGTCACCACCCCCAGGGCTGCCCCCTGATCTACAGTAACGAAGAGCTGAAAGGGTTCATTTAATGCAGGAAGAGCTAGGACTGGAGCAGTAATTAGGCTTTGTTTTAGTTCTTCTATTAATTCCTTCTCTTCAACAGTCCACTCAGAGGTGTTGGGTTCTTCATCCAATAATTTAATGTATAATCCTTTGGTTTTCTCAGCATATGCCTCTACCCAGAGTCTGCTATATCCTATTACCCCTAGAAATTTCCTCAATTCCCTCTTTGTTCTGGGCAGGGGTAGCTTGGTAATTCCCTGAATCCTCTTTGGGGTTATTCTATGTTTTCCCTCAGAGACCCAGTGTCCCAAATACTAAACTTCCTTTTCTACTTCCTTAGCTTATTCTTTGATACTCTCAGCTCTTATTTCCCTAGTAAGTTTATTAGTTTGTAGCTCTTTTAACTTCCACTCTTTCTGGTCTTGACAAGGGAGTGGAAAGAGGACCCCCTGTGTAACAACATAGAGCACAGAACATCCCGTGGGCTGCCCAAGCCAGCTGTAACTGTAACCATAATCTCAGTTGGGAATTACTCCCAACCCCCTTGTTGCTAACTGACGGGCATTTAATCCTGCTATAGCCAAAAGAGCAGCTTTAGGAAGCAGCATTCCTTTTACTAAGGCACCAAACACCTCACAATTGCCACAGTGATCTGCCAAACTACTCCAGTGGAAGGGACTCTAAATCGTTTCTTTCTTGAAGTTCCTAACTTCTCTGACTCTTTTTAGGACCCTGCATGGGATCAGCACAGGGCCACTCCCTGCCTCTGCAAGAGGCGGCTGCCACTTGATTGCTTTCGAATTTCAAGGTGGAGGGAGGCCGGTTATCTAAACGATCCCATTTATGGTCTTCCTGCTTCTCTCCTTTTTCTTTTGAACTTCGACTCCTACTTGTGCGGAAATGTTTTACTTCTTGCACCCATTAAGTGGCATAAGCCGATTCTGTTTCAGAGGAAGGGGTCTTATTTTTTACATATGAATTCAAAGTCTGACATCCCCAGTCTTTGCCAGACTCATAGTTTGGCCAAAATACTGATGCCTCAAGAATTCGTTTTTCAGATCACACTAATACATAATACCTGACCACAGTTTTCTTATCCGTATCACTTGTTTTAGGGTTGTTTCCCCAATTTCTTATCATCTGACCAGGGGAGTATCTTCAGGCACAATCCCAGAAGATTTTTTCCCCAGTTCTTGGCAGCTCCTATTCTCCATCCCTCCGGAATGCTGCTTGCTCACAAGCTACCACACCCCGACCCTCGGATTAAATAGGGATGTACTGCTGGCACTTCATCAAGTGCACAGTGTACTGCACACCTACAGCTTCCTTCCTGAGACTTTTCTGTCACCAACACAGCTGCCTGATCTGTCTCCAGCTGAGCCCTTCGTGGGACTATGGAAACACAGACTCAGACTCCACACTCGCTTCGCGCTAGAAGTGCATCTCTATCACTGACACTCAAGAGTCTCACCTGATCCCCAAGGCAAGAATTATTATCTTATCTTTGAATCAAGGAGACTTGTACAGACTTGTTTAAACTAGGCTTCATAGCTTGGTCAAACAGGTATCTTGGGGAAGTAACACAGGGCCCACAGAAATGCGTGGTCCATTGAAGATAAGCGAAGACAAGTAGAGCTGCTTTTTGCAGCTCAATGCGGGAGTGGTCCCGTGAAGAGAAGACCAACACAACGGTGGGTAGAGCTGCTGTTTACAACACAATGGAGGGTCCAGTGAAGATAAGTGGAGTTGCTGTTTGCAACTCAGTGAGGGAGACCTGTGATGATAAGGAGGCAGAGTTGCTGTTGCGACACAATACAACTCCCTAAACGTTTCACAAGGGTATCACTAGATGGGCCCAGAGACCCTCCCCACGTATGTATGTACGTAGGTAACCAACTTCTTGAAAATGTAATCAGTATGTATACACTATGCCTATAAATATGTAGTCGCTGCTTTCCCTGTTGTGCATGTTTCGTGAGTGATCCTCATGTACCCAGTGCTGAAATAAAGGGAATACCTGCTTGATGTAACTCACTGGTGTGTCAAGTTACTTTGTCAGAGTTCTCTGCTTCACTCTGGCCCATGCACAAGGTTACCAGGTCTACATATCAATTTCTGTGCCTGTATTTTCTCACCCTTCTTCAATCTTTCACAAAGTCCATCTCTTTAAACAGCCTTGGTCTCTTGTTGGCCATTCTGGGGAGATGTCCTGCTGCTCCGGGCAGGACTGCTGAACTCAGCAGGTGCACTTCTCCTGTCCATGGCAGCTAGAGATCCCCAGAAGGCAACAGATCCTTGACGAGACCCCGGATTTTCATAACTGGATAAACATAAATTGTTACAGCTATATATGTATATTGCTAATCAATTTACAATCTTTATTTCTAATCTCTGTGATGCTAGATGGACAGAGACCACAAACTAAATTATTTTCTTGCTCTTCTGCAGAAACAACATTCTGTTCCCACAAAAGCACTCCTATATGTGGAAGACATCAGCCGCAACCAATCCAGAAGGACTCGGAGCACTGAAGCAGGCTCACTTGCATTCCAAGCTTTGCTCTCAAGCAGCCCAGGAGATAATCTCCTTGCTGCAGGATTAGAGGATGAAGAAAATCTCCAAATGTGTCCTTGAGGGAAATAAGGAAGCTGCCTTCTCCCAGATTATCATTAGGGAAACCTGGGAATGAGGAGACTAGCAAGCTGTATGCATGGTGCAGTGTGCTGGTTTTCTTCTTATGCACCTGGGAAACAAACTGATCCCTCAAATTTCCCATAGGACACAGAGGCCAAGTAAGCCCACAAATCTCTGAAGCAGTTACAAGAGTGTTTTCTTGCCCTGTACCTCCTGTCCTTTTAAGAGGAAATACTGGGTGGCATACAACATTTAAAAACTTAATTATAGGTGAGCTGCAAGAAGCTGACACTTGTGACTCTGGGCTTCAGAAGCAAAGGAGCAGGAGGGCAGCCAGTTTGCACCAAGTATCTACAAGTCCATTACTCACCAGAAGCACTGGCAGATGAAAAAGCGCTCTGTTAAATATTGTTGACATTGCAAAGAGGGCTTCATTCTGTTCTTTTTCTGCCAGCTTCAACTTAATTTGTTTGAGAAAGTACTTTTCCTGTGCTGCAGATCGTGTAAATTCATACACTTTACTGCACTGACAGATGTGTCTTTGTTTTAGAAGCCTTTTTAATTTTAATTTTTATTTTTTTTCAGTACAGAATCTGAGTGGAGCATTTCACATTGGTAGCTTCCAAAAATATTTATAAAGCAAAGCTAAGCAGCTCAAAATATTTTGCCCTCCTACACTGACATTCACATGCCTTTATAACAGTGTTATCAAAAGCTTTGCAGTGAAACTTTGAAACTTGTTGCATAAGTTAACCACAAAGATTGTGTTAGTCAACAAATGACTGAAGGCACATATTTGAGTCAGCTCTACCCCACACAATATGTAGCAGGACCTTGTAACACAACAGTAGCTAATAGGCCAGTTATTCCAAGCTGTGAATCAAGGACATTTTCAAACAGCCCTTAGCTCTTCTGCTAATCTGAGGAAACAGAGGGAAGAATTAGAAAAGTCTCAATTTCACTATTTTCCTTTCAGCTGTGTTTTGACTCTGCACTGACCTCCAAAGCCACTGCTGGTACTGAGGCATGCCATGTAATCTGGCAGTGACTGGTGGCTTACTTAGCCTTCCACATTTCACCACTGATGATTACCTGGATGTATTTCAATGTAGCTTCCTGTTTACTTATGTTTCCTGAATAGACTACTAGGTAAAGAAGCATACTAAATCCACTTGAGAAAAGTGCTCCTAATGAACACATGACTTCCAGGTTTCAAAAAATGACCTCTCTGCAAATGGATTTCCATAATCTTTACCACCGTATTAAAACCAGAGCTTCCCCAATTTTTTTTTTTCCTACAAAGATTCATCCAAGTGAACTATGTCTGCAATCTGTGCCCTCCAGCTCATAGTAGAAGAGCATGGGATGACTGACCTTTTTAGAAGACTGATGGTAATTAACACTGTAATTTGGATGGTAAAACCATATGTTTTCCATGCCCATTTTTGGCTCTTAGTGTTCTTCCACCTTTAAAGACTTCATGCATTACATAACTAATAGAAGAGAGTCCAAGAAAACCAGCTTATAAACCTGCTAAATAATATATGTCTCTGTTGGCTTTGGTCAGCCCATCCCTGCCCTAAGGAGCCAGGAACAGGGAAATTTAGCATCATGCTGCAACATTCTGATTCTGTTTGACAGGTAAGTGGTTAGAAAATACACTCTGATTTGTGTGTAGCTGGGAAGTAATTTTCCCTGAATAGTAGCTGGGAGCTCAACAGCAGAAAGAGACTGGGCCTGTCCTTCTATATCCTGATTACCTAAATCTGAGCTTGTAATGATGGAAAAAAGGCAGATTTATTTACTACGCATCATTAACATCAACTTCACCTAATCCCTGTTCTTTATTATTTAGAAGATAAAATATCACTCTCATGTACTCCATTACTTCACTTTGGATAGGATGCCATTTCCTGTCAGTAGATGTTGAAATTTCTTTCTTCATGATCTTCACATTGTTTGGACACTTCTGTACACATAAGCTTTTTTATACTGCTAGGTGATTTTTCTTCCTAATGAGTGTGTAATGCTTTTGTTATCTGTATTTTGCGTGAATTCTGTGGTATTTAAGCATGTAAAAAGGAAATGCACCTCACCTGAAGACCACCTTCAGTGGAGATAAGTAATTTATTTATTTTTTATAAAGAGATTTATCTATTTATTTGTATTTTGGAAGCTTGCAGATCAAAGTTATTTCTAAAATTTTGAAAAAGGAAAGAACAGCACCCTTTCAAGCAGTAACAGGTGATCCAGAATGCAATTAATATAGAAATGGGGAGGAAGGCAACAGCATACATGTGATGTCTCTTGTCCCCTGTAAATTGTTTATTCCCTTTAACGAATTTGTACCTTAAGTGATGTGACAGATCATCTGAGACTATCTAAAGAATTGAGTTAAAGGATGAGAGTCAGCAGTGATGTTCTGCTAGCATGAGGTAGCTCCCCAAATGAAGGGTGATGTGTATCTGAGCTGTGTAAAGGGCAGTGATTTTTGTTGGGCAGGCCATGTCTGAAGTAGGATTCTTTCCCTCTTGGTGTTCATCTCAGATTTCAGTAGGAACTAACACAAGTGAAGAGTACCTCTATTTGCCCTTGATACTTCTGGCATAAATATTTTGGGTGGCATGTAGAAAGACCAAATACTCCTCTCTTTGGAGACTTGATAGGAGAACAAACATTTGGAAGATGTCAGTGACTTTACTCAATGCATGACTGAACTACCCACTTAATGTACTCTCACCAAAGTTGAAAGTGGCCATAGAAGAAGATCAGGGCACATTGATATCAGTGTACCTAGTGTATTAGAGAGCAGGTAAGGCATAGCATAGACACAAGGTTTTGAGGGTGACTGGTTTCCCAGGTAAGGCACTGCAAAGACACAAGATTCAAGGATGACTGGTTTCCCAAGAAAGCCCTGCATTTACTTGCAGGAGTCTTACCAGAACTTTTGAATCTTGTAGAAATGCAGTTTCAGAATTCTTCCTTCTCCAAAAGTACAAATTAAGTTTTCCTTGTGAGGTGCTAATCCTACCATTGTGACATGGTACTGCTGCCTTTGGAAACGCTTTTGTGAAAAACATCTGTGAGTTACTTGAGTTTGCAGGCAGTAGATGAAGCGTTTGGTATCCTCAGGTGAGCCATCTTCTAAGTAGGACAGAACTGCCACTGTCCCTCACCTACTGGGACAACACTGCCACTAGTGGCCACTAGGGTGAGATGTCCAGCTGCAGCAAGAGATGAGGGAACAAGAACCTGTCAAACTGGTTACAGAGGCACAGCTAGGAGCTCCCTGCTTCTGGGTCTTGTTCAGGCACTCTACAAAAGCTGCTGCCACAGGGTGGCTTGGTTGGGAAAGAGCTCTGTGCTTCCTTTTCTTCATACTGTCCCACTCCCATTTTTTGCCCTAATTCCTTCTCCCCCTTAAAGCGTACAGTGGTTAACACTGAATGCTGCACTGGAGGAAGGCCCCAGTTAAACTGGTTCCAGACGTGCTGAAGCTGACCCAGCTGTGAGCTCTGAAGAGGAAGGCGTGCCTCTTCAGCTACCAGAAGCCACCCATGTGCCAGGCTCCGCACGTGGCTGGCTGCCACAGTTACTAACCTAGTATTAACTGTATTAATTGTGGACATAAACAGCGTTTATTGCCAAGCGTATCACAAGCTGATTATAAAAGCTGTGCTGTAGGCTGCGTTTCAAATCACGTTTCACTCTTAAGTACCTTCCACCTTTCCCCCCGTTCGAATTGAATGCGCGTTATTTACGGAAACGCAAACGCGCAATGAGCAGAGAGCCATCAAGTTGTAAATACAACGCGGTGCTGCTAACGGCTGGGAGCACGCAGCTAGAGACAGGTCTGCTCCCACAGGCTGCCCCTGCAGCCACGCCAGCAGACACCGCTGACCTACTTTCCCCGCCCGCCCCTCCACGCCATCCAGAGCCTCCCACGTCGAGGAGCTCCGGCCCTGCGTGGAGCAGCGTCGCGCTCCGTTGCACGCAGCGCAGGCGCGGTAGCGTTCCGCCAGCCGGGCCATAAAGCATCTCAGCCCCGCAGCACCATCTATGGGGGCGTTTATGCCTCCGTACCAGCTGCCCTGCTGAACAGAGAGCCTTTTTTTTGTTTGTCTGCTGTCGTTAAGCTTCCATGGAATCAGTGTCTGACCTGGCCGCTATCTCCTAGTCTCCTAGTAATTAATCTTTAGCAAAATAGTATCCGAGTGTGGCAGAACTAAAATTCCTTGCATGAGCAGAAACGACGCTGGTGACATTTATGCACAACACAGCCCCGTCTTCCTCCCAGAGACCGACATTAGAGGGATGCAGAATGGTGCTCCTTTTCACTGTGCCCCACGAGCTGCTGCCCTACTGGCAAGAGACAGGGCAGATAATGTGCAGCACGCTCTGTGCGGGGTGCTGCAAAATAGCTATTAGTGTGACATTTGGCTGATTGATTGCAACTCTCTTGTTCATCACATGTTGTTTTCTTGAGTTTCTGTTAAAACACATGGGTTTTTATTTTTTATTTTATTTTTTATTTTTTTTTCTCACTCTTTAGAAAACAGTGTTAGAGGAAAAGCCATATAATTGCATAAGAGCTTGGATACAGAGAAGATACTTTCATTTTTAAGTAGAAAATATGCCAGGAGTAAAATGTTCTCAGATTAAAAAATTGGCTTGGGCATGCACCTTTTAGGCTACTATAGCCTTTGCTTTCTTTGAAAAGTACATGTTGGATTTCAACAAAGACCTTATTAGAAAACTATAGAGACCTTATCAGCAGAGCTTTTATTTCAAGTATCTAAACACTACTGAACATACAAACAAAGTGCATGGAAGTATGTGCAGGTAATGAAATGAGTGTTCTGTCCTAAGAAGTTAAAGCTTTCCAAGTGCAGCTCATAAAACTTGGAAGACAAATGAAAGCAAAATTTCTGAGAAGGGAGTTTCCTAGCAACATAGATATCGTAGAGTTAGATCCACTGGAGCTCCAGACACTATCAATCCCTATGGGCACTGTGACTGCAGAGTAGCAGCTGTGGGTCAATCCTTTGGCTGCCACATTCTTAATAGTGGGAATAGTGGAGATGGTCCTGTTCCTGTTTCAGAGGAATGCAAGTGGTTCTGTGTTTTAAGTGGGCAGGTTTTCTACTTGGCCACACTCCTTTGGTTTAAAGCATTTCCCACCAAGGATGTTTTGACTGATGACCTATTTGTAACCTGCATTTCACAGAAATTTTATTTTGAGTGCAGTAAGTGAAGATTTCCAGGAACATCTGGTCTCACTCTTTCCCTCCCACAAAGGAGGCATCTTCAGTCAAACTTTGGTCTATCTGGTGGTGGATAATCCTTAGCTAATGTAACAGTGCCCTGCTGTTAAGGGTAATAAACAAATCCTCCACTGTCAGATCTTTCAGCAGCTTTGATGGGAATAGTTGCCAGTTGTCAGCAATAAGACCATGATTCTTGGCAGGTTTTTAGGGTACAATTTGTGAGCAACTGGGACAATTCC
The DNA here is from genome assembly GCA_013399175.1 of Odontophorus gujanensis. NCBI lineage: Eukaryota > Metazoa > Chordata > Aves > Galliformes > Odontophoridae > Odontophorus > Odontophorus gujanensis. Next base: position 22,318 of record VXAB01011700.1, read on the forward strand.
TGGGAAATAAGGATTTCATAGAGGAGTTATGGGAATTTGTTCAACTAATCATGTCAGGCTTCCCATGTGTCTTTTTCAAAAAGTAGTATGAATATTGAACTGCAAATAGCAGACACCCAGTAGTTTAAATTAGAATTGTTCTGCGTACAGAACAAGTGTAAGTCTCTACCTCCTTCACAGTTGTCTCTTTCTCAGTAGTATTTTGGTTGCTAGATTCTTCAGACAGGGTTTGTTTGGTTTCTGAACAGCTGCACCCAAGTTGCAGTGACAGTAATGTGCAGGGACAAAGAACTTGTACTTTTACGGAAGGAGTAAATCCTAGGTACCCAGTCAAGCAGAAAAGAGAAGATTTTGAAAAATAATGGAAAGACAAAAACAGTTCAGCTCTCTGTTAGTCATCAGTTCATTACAATAATCTTTTTTCTTTTACACAAACCAAATCATTCTTGACTTTAACAATGATTAAGTTAAAACAGAAGCTGGTTGGTAGTGACAAAGTTCATTAGATAATCTTATTCAGGAGAATTATTCACCTGTTTGGATTAACCCTTAGTCTGTGGTACGGGAAGTAAAACCAGTGTTGAATGAGTGCCACCAAGTGTCCTCCTGCTGTATATGAAAGCCAAGGTCTTGAGAGGGAGAAACAAACATTGCACTACAAAGTTTTGTAACTTTGAGAGGAACATCAGAGAGAGAGCAAATTCTGGTAGACTGATCAACGTAATTAACACCAGACCTAAGTGCAACAGGGGTCTCCAGAGTTCTGATGAAGGTGAAATACCTTTTGGAGGTAGAAATAACTCAGGTTATCCATTCAGTTTGCCCATCTCTTCCATATGGTATTTCCTCTGACTGGTGCTGCTTGATGTTGATACCACACTGTGTGTGGCTGTGTTGCACTGTGTCACATGATGGTTTGATTATAAACCAGCAGAGCTGGTATGTGTCACAGAACTTCCTAACAGGTTACGTAAATTACATATTTGACATTTAACAAATCCGCTTTGAACCTCCTTCTGTTACTCTAGATCCCAGTGCCAGTTTTGTCAGTGAATGCAGGGCCAAGACTGGGTGTATATGAACAGCACAGTTATAACAAACAAAACAAGATAAGTATTGCCAAACGTCCTCTAAGATTGTTTCACCCCAGCTTCTCTGCTGATTAAAAGGCTTTCATGGGTTTTCAGATTTTCAGTTTACACACATAAGCTTGATTAAAGGAGAAGGATTTGTACTAATATATCTCTAATCTTATAATTTGCTGATGATTGAAGTAGTGGTTATCCAAATTGAACAGAACCGTACTCAAGTTTTTTGAGAAAAAAGGAGGTGCAAAAAAAACCAAAACAGAACAAAAACCGAAAAATAGAAGAAAACCCACAAACATTTTGCACACAGTAATAACTACTAATTGTCATTCTGGATTTCACTGCCTGAATTTCCATGCTGAAGACAGAGATTGTGTCTAAAACAGTGACATCAAGAGCATGAAGGGGATTTTTCCTGTGCTTCTCTGGAGACATTCCATTTGCCTTTTCTGACTGATATGAAGTCTCTTTAGTACTGGTGAAGCAGCACAAGGTAGAAGGACCTTGGTCTAGCCAAATAAACTGTTTTTGGCAGGATCTTGGCAATATTCTTATTGGAGCCGATAACAAAAATTTAAATCCCAAAACGTGCTGAAGGTTACATGGAGAATTTTGACATTTTTCTTGGAATATTCTCATATTCAGATTAACTAATCAGTGCAGTGGTAAATGACACTCATTAAACTGGGAGGAGTGCCAAGGAACAAAAAGGGTGCACTGTTCATTGCTGAGACTCTTAAGCATCAAATGAACAACAGATCCATTCCTTTTAATCAGCAGTCCATTGTATCTCTCAGAGCCTCTCCATAGAAGTTAGTGGGTGAATGGACTTCTGCTGGCACAGATTTTCCATTGTGGAGCACTCTGTTCTGTTCTGCTTTACTATTTTGCTATAAATTAACTGAAAAGAGTCAGGCTTTCCACTGCTGGAGCATGCTGTGGAAAAAAAAATAATAATAAAATAAAAAATACCTCCATTTTAAAGCAGTTTGATACTCTTCTTTACATGAAGAAGGATGGAACTGTAAGGTACAGAAACAGGAATTGGTACTGTGGTCTTGATCTTTTTGGAAGGGCTTTCACTTTCTGTATGGGTGTTGTGTATTTTTTGGGAACTCATGGCAAACAAAAGGGGTGGTACTTGAGTCATTTCATCTGACAACAAGTAAAATTTATGCTACTGATCTGGTACGTTTACAAATATGTAGGGGCATTCAGAGTGTAGTATGGAGTAGTGTATAACTGGGCTGACCACAGGGTATGGAAGAGTAAGGGAAGGTACTTGAAGCAGATGAAGAGAGTCTGAAGTACCTTTGTGAAGTCAGATAAAAGACTAAGCTTCAGTTTAGACAAAATTAACCTTCTGCACAGCACAACGAGGGAATAGCTGTCCTTACTCTCTTTTGTCCTTTCCAAGAACAGTAAGTACAGTTATCAGTACTCTTGCCAATAATTGACTTATTATCTCAATTTAAAAGTATTTTATTGTTTCATGGACAGAATTTAATATACTGGAGAACACTTCTAATAGTCTGTGGTATCTGGGCCTGGTCTCACCATTCATACAAGAAGAAACATTGCAGCTTCTCTGAAATGTCCAACCTTACTATGGCTTTAGAAGCACCCTGTGGGGAGCTGAATAGAAAGAAACGGCAAACTGAAAAGGGTTTCTAAGAAACAATTTTGGGTGCTTCCAGATTTTACTAAAAAATGGATGCAACCATAAAGCCAAACTAATAATTTCCAAAAGGAAATAATCAGATGACTATTTTTTCTGCTAGCAAACAATGCTAGTTTACTAAAGAGGGAAATAATAAGGAAATAAGAACATTGGGATCAAGTATATTTAATAAACATGAATAGAGACGTTTTCTGAAGAAAAGCTTTGTAGAGGGCCTGAACTGAAAGCTTCTACTTTAGTACCCTCAGTGGAGAATCACTTAATCAAGTTGCTCAGTTGATTGGATATGTTGCATTGATGAGCATCAGGTGGAAAACTTGCAGCAATGGTCCTCTTTGATGCAAGGTTGAGTTTGTGCAGTCAAGGCAACTGATGTGTGATATATGCAGACATGCCCCACTAGGCAAACCAGCACTCCTCATCAGTTATTTGTGGGAAAAAAAAAGATGTTCTCAGCTTCTACTTTTCAATTGCTAAATAGGAGAATTACCTTGCAGCTGTAGGTGATCCTGGATACATTCATCCTTAATGCATACAACTTCAGGTTGAAACAAGTTTTCTGTAATAGACTTGACTTTCTTCGTATTTCTACTCAGCGTGCTTGGCGGCTGAGATCAGGGTTATTTTTCAATTGTTTTCTAGATTTTCAACGATTTTGACTTTCTTAGCTACTTTGTGAGAGGCTATCTTAATATATTGTAATTCCTGGCTATCATGGGTCAAGAATGATACAAAACCAGTTCATTAATAGCTGATACCCAAGTAAGTTTTCTTTTTCATTTCTTTAATGTGAAATCTTGTTCAGTACACTCTTCTGAACTTGTTAAAGGAAGAATAACCAGTGAAGAAGTAAATGAACCAAAATTAAAATTAACTGACACAATTTAGCAGAGCAGCTAGCCACAAAATATCTATAAAAATGAAGTGGACTCTGTGTCTTTGGGCTTGGACTAACATAGGATTACTTCATTTTTTATTGAATTAAGTAACACAGAAACATATTGATACTGTGTTTTTGTTCTTCCATGTTCTTTTCCGTGCAATTATATCGTTATATATCTTTGTCAAATCCTTTGTTATTTACAAAACCTAAAAGTAGATGGCTTTTATTACATATAGTTTTAAAATAATTTTTAATAATTATGCAAAACAGTCTTCCTCCTCCCTCCAACAATTTTAAATCTCAATTTTTAACTAATAACAACAATAAAAAATTACATAAAATATTTACTTCATTGAGAACTGCTTTACTAATGTCACACTAATTGATGCCTAATCTAACTTTTGCTCTAGTATTTCAGTTAAAGGCATTTATAAAGAGTTCTATAATGCTAGTTTGCATGTCGGAAGAAGGTCATTTTAACTTCTTTTTATTTTAAGGATGATTGGACCTCCCTTTTACTCTGGGGTGAAAAGAATTGGCATTCTTCAGAGAACAGTTTTCACATACTAAAATCTTCTGTAGTCAGAGAAATACACCTTTCATCGTGCTTTACTCTATCTGAGTCATGCTCAATGAGTGATAAGTCTATGCTTAGTCAGTCCTGGACATGGTGAACTACAAAAGCAACACAATGAATGGAAGCCAGTACAATTCAAAATATAGTTCCTTCTTTATGATCATCACAAACATCCCACCAAGATCTCAAATCCTGGTAGAACCTACCAAGTTGAATGTGATGAAGTTTAATTTAAGGTTGTATTCTGACCACTATTTGGATGCTAAAAAGTGAAACAAAAACAGGAGATTGCAAAATGGTCAGTGTTACACTCAAGTAGTGAGTGAGCCTATCAGATCTCAATGTCAGCTGGGCATCTTGAAAAATTAAAAGACAGTGTCTGAACACAATCCTATGCTAAACTGATCCTTCTCCTATCAGCAACCCTACTCCAGAACTTTTGGAATGATGTCCAGAAGGAAGGAGGGAGTTCTATCTCTTTGAATGTCAAATTATTACTTGCTATGATTTTATCTTGTCTTTGGTCTCCTGCTTTAATTCCCTTTTCCTTTAATTTTTAATAAACTACTCCTGGTGAAGTGACTATATTCTTTCTTCTTTAGATCTTTTCCTTTTAATTGATATATTTCCTTCAGTCCTTTTAGTGTCCTTGTAATTTTACCTAGATTCTTTGGGTTCAGTCCTTTCTTATGAAGTTAGGTATCATGACCTTGGTTGGTTGTTAAACATAATGGCACAATAAGTAGTACTTAGCTTCTTTTTTCTATAGTACTAAATGCAGATTTTCATTGTAGTGATTACTTTAAGGGAAGCTGACCATATTTTACAAAGATCATGAAATATGCTTAATTTTGCCTGGTGGCCTGGCATTGAGAAGCGTGCTTCTTACTATCAAGCTTGGATATCTTCTATGTAAGGCTCTGTAGAATCATAGAATCACAGA
>VXAB01011701.1:0-21681 GCA_013399175.1 Odontophorus gujanensis
GCGGGCCCACTCTGCAGCGTTGGTGCGGGGAGAAGCTGCCCCTGAACGGATCTTTTCTTGCGTCGTTTTCAGACCACGCTGCAGACTGATGAAGTGAAAAATGTGCCTTGTGGTACCAGGTGAGGTGCTCAGCTTTCGTTCCCCGGGCTTCTCCGGTTTTGATGGAAGCCTCTTTTCCTCCCCTCTTCCTCCCCCGTGGTGCTGCACAGAAGGATGTGAACGCTGTGCTCAGCCCACTAGAGGGGGGTGTCCTCTGCTCAGAGGCTGTCCAGCTGCAGGGCGCAGCTTTCCTCCTCCTGCAAGCTTCCCCCTTTTTTTTTTTATCCTTTGCAGCGGAGGAGTGATGATTTACTTTGACAGAATTGAGGTGGTGAATTTCCTGATCCAGAGTGCAGGTGAGTTCTTCCTCTGTGACCCTGCAAATCCTTACAGTTTGAATAATGAGATGTAGGAGAGGCAGGGTTCCTGTGGGCAGAAAGCTGGAATCTGACACGGGAAGAGAAAGACCTGTGCAGCCTTCTTTCAGTCTGTGTTCTGCATCCCCGTGCATTTGCTGGAGGGTGATTTGCAGATAATTAAGAGGAAGGCTGCTGTTACTGAAATGTCATTCTGTTTATAACCAGAAGTTGGTTAGGGTGTGACAAATTATTAGCAATAGTTAAAACAGCCCTGAAGAAAGTGGTGCAGCCTGTTCTCTTGTGCTTTCCTCATTGCAGTCTGGCACTGCATTTCTTGCTGCTGTGACTGAGCCATAAACATTTGGCTGCCAGCACCCAACCCGCCCTGTGGCATCCCTCTGTCCAACTGTTAACATCAGTTGCACTTCTTTTGCAGTATATGACATAGTGAAGAACTACACTGCTGACTATGACAAAGCTCTCATCTTCAACAAGATTCACCATGAGCTTAACCAGTTCTGCAGCGTCCACACGCTCCAGGAGGTTTACATTGAGCTGTTTGGTGAGCTGCCTCTCTGACCTTTTGCTCTCAGATTGATGGCTCCTTGGATGACATCTCTGCGAGCTGTTTGCATTGTGTGCTGATGGAGAAGTCACTTGTCCCAGCTGGGGAGCTTCTTGCATGTTCATCTAGTGTCTGCTCTGTTTGGAATCACAAATGTTAATCAGTTAGAGATATTTACCCCATTTTATCTGCTGCATTATGTGTGTTTAGCAAACGTGGCTGATTGAATCAGTTGCAGTAGTTGCTATTCCAGATGGTAAAGGCAGACTTCTGTTCCTAGCTGTTAAAAAAGGAGAAAAAAAAGGTGTGTGTGTGTTCTCTGTTTTATTAGTCTGATAATTAGTGTGTTGTGCACACTGCTGTGGTTCCTGGGCACTGTGAATGAGTGCTAGAAACCAGAGTTGTGTGGTGAGGACCTTCCCTTCCTCTGCAGAGCAGTGGGAAATCAGGCAGCACGAACACTAGGAGCACATTACAAGAGACAGCCTGAGGAAAAGTGGTTGTTTCTTGGTAGAAATTGTCCAGCCTCTGCCAATGCTGAGTGTTTTCATTATGGATTTGAAGTGACAAGAAATCCCTTCCAGCATCTGGCAGTACAGCAGCACTGGCTGCGGATGAAGTGTTGCTGTGAACGGTTTGGACCCAAACTGTATGGGATTAGTGGCTGAGGTTTTTCGATGCCAAGTGCCTGAAAGAGCACAAGGTGTTTGCAAACCACTTCTCTGTTTAAACAGGGCTTTCCAAGAAGCCTGGCTATCCCCTTTCTGATGGGGCCTCTGCACAGAGTACGCCTCCTGTTCCTTTATGGGGTTGTTGGTGAATGTGCTGGTTCTTTGTTGATGGAGGCTCCAGATGTCAGCAGCTGCTGATGACAACTGCTTGAAATGGGCTCAAGACAACCAATTTGCACAGAAGGAACTTGTATAAACCCCTGTGTAACTCTTTCAGTCTGAGCTGAAAGTTTTCTGGCTCCAGAGTTATGAAATGGGGCACGGCCCATTTCAGGCAGACTTATGTCATTCTCTGCCCCCACATCTGCAAGCAGGTGCAGGAAACTGATAACAGCTGTTTCCTAAACTCCTGGCTGAACTTCATTACGAGTGTGAGTTCCAGCTCGCTAAACTGGGACCAAAGCAAATAATCAAGGAGTGCAACGTGATCACTTTCAAGGCTATTACATTTTTATTTTCCCTTTGCATTTCTCAGCAGGCCCCAACTGGAAACACTGCTATCCTTAGAGCTCTTCACTGAAGAAGGATTTTGTTTTGTACTTCCTTTTGAAATTTCTTCACTATGCTGGAATTAGCTGTTACCCATTCAGCCAAACAGGCTTTACCAGTGACATTTTTGCAGCCTGTTAAACTAAGTCATGCAACCATTTGATGTTTCTGCCATACCGTTCTCTTTGCTGCTGGCACAGATTGAGTTCCTAACTGATCAAGGTTTAGCGGGATCAGATCTGCTCCAGAATCCAGTTGGGAAGGTATCGGTAGGGAAGTGAGTTAGAGCACAGATTCTTTACCATTAAAATGCTACTTCTGGCTCAGAGAGAATCCAAATTGTAGGTTATTGAAAGCTGAAGAGGACTTCATTTTATGCTTGCCACGTTTCTACGGTCTTTCCTGAGTTCTTGTCATTGGTCACCATTGCTTGACATGCTGAAAAAGATGTGAGCATCCCCTGAGCTCAGGGGTGATGAGCTAACTCTTCTGCTTGCTTTCTCCCCTCCCATCAGATCAGATCGATGAAAACCTTAAACTGGCATTGCAGCAAGACCTAACTACGATGGCCCCTGGATTAATTATACAGGTAATCAGGGTTCTGTCTGGAGATGCACAGATCACGAGGGGTGAAGGCCAAGAGGAAATAGCAAGCTGTAACTTCTAGAAAATCCCCTGAAGGTACAGACCTTGGTAATGTGAGGAATGAGAAGTGACCTTCCTGTCCCCTCTCAGCTGTGCCTTGTTGGGTTTCTGTAAGGGATACCCTCAATCCCAGCCTAGCCAGGTCGTACCTCCTGTCAGGAGATCATTCAGTCCAGCGTTTGCTCTGCAGAGCATGTAAAAGCATAAAAGCTCTGTCTGGCAGAGCTCGCCCCAGGCGTGAGCTCCCCCACCCTCTGCAGCCTCGGGGCCTTTTGCCTTTTGGTTGCTGGCTGCTTGCCCATGTTTTCTTCTGTCTCTCTTTCCAGGCCGTTCGAGTTACAAAGCCAAACATCCCTGAATCAATCCGGAGGAATTATGAGCTCATGTAAGTGCCCGAGACTTGCACCTTTGTGTTACCAAAAGGAGTCGGTCATCCAGATTAATGTGTTTTCACAGCATGCACTGATCACAGTGCCCTCTGCCAGGCCTGAGCTCAGCCTCGTGCTGCCTTTCACAACGGCTCTGGTGAGGCTGCACCAGGGAAGCGTGTGTGTGTGTGGGTGGGTGGGTGGCTGCAGGTCAGGCTGAGTTAGGCTGTTACTCCATCTTGAACACTTGAGCATGGTTATTTGCCCGAGGGCTCCTTCCCCTCGACACTGACTCTGTTTTAAAAAAGGCCTCTCAGCATGCGGGTGAGTGGCAGGTGGATAGATTCCCCCTCTAATCCTGCTGTTTAACTAGGATGGAGAAACTGTTGATTCAACAGGCTGAAGGCTTGCAAAGCTCTGGAATAACTTTCTTTAAAAGCACTTGACATACTGATCCCTTTTCAGTGCTGCGAGCCAGCTGCCTTTTCTTGCACTCAATTATTCAGAAATGCTTATGTTCTCTGAGCACTCTGCCAACAGTCTGCACAGTTCCCTCTCATCTGTTCTGCCTGACCTTTTGGTGTCCTGGTAAGTCATGTGCAGTAAGGTCATGTTAGAATCCTCAATCAGCGTGGCCTTATCTCTTGCCATAAGTCCAGTTGAGAAAGATCTGCTCTTGGCTCTAATCTCTTCCCTGCTTGGGGGCAGGAGCAGAGTACTTACATCCTTTTCAGGATGTGCACACTCACGCTTTAAGTGCACAAAGTGATAAGGTGGAAAGGATTTTAGCACATAAAATGCACACCCCCATTTGACTGAATGGTGATTTCAAAGCTGTGTACACCCAAATGAAGGAAAGCAAGCTGTCTTGTGAGAGTTAGAACCATCAGGGATGGCAGGACTTTTACAGAAGCTTAATTTCTTACATTGTTTTAATAAGGTAGTCATTAACAGTTACCCATTAAGCTTAGAGGTGTGTATATCGAGGTGTTGCTCTGTGACTTGCCTCTGCTGGAAGGCACAGTGGCAGCCTGCAGAGAGTAGTGGGGAATGTTTCACACCCACTTGGCTGAAAGTTCTTCCTACTGTGAAGGGAAGGAGAAGGCACTTTGGTTTGGGAAAAAGCTCTGGGGGTGTGTGCTCTCTGCACTGTGACCTGCCCTCAGCACGTACGTGAAGGAGGTTGCAATGGTGTGATTGGCCAAGCTACTTTGTAAGCTCACATTGTATAACTGCCTTTTCTGACCCCATAGGGAGAGTGAGAAGACAAAGCTGCTGATTGCAGCACAGAAGCAGAAAGTGGTGGAGAAGGAAGCAGAGACAGAAAGGAAGAAGGCCCTCATCGGTCTGTATGGCTTTGTCTGAAGGCAGTAGCTATCAGGGTGGGCTGGGGTAGGCAGCGAGCAGAAACCAAGCTGGGAACAAAGGGAGTTGTGCACCTGGTTTGCTGTTGGGCGATTTCTCGGCTGCATCTGTTTGTTGCAGATCTCATACTCTGCCACAGAAACTCAAGTGGGTTCCAGCTTTGCCCACAAATGTAGGCTGATACCTTCTAAGGGCTGAAAATTCGTATCAACGACTGCCACCAGAAAAGGGTGGGAAGGACTTCCATGGGTGGAGTTATTCTGGCAGTAGGAAGACTGTGATGACAGTGTGGATACGTTCTCTTTAATTTCAGAGGCGGAAAAAATTGCACAGGTTGCTGAAATAACTTATGGGCAGAAAGTGATGGAAAAAGAAACAGAGAAACGGATTTCAGAGATTGAAGGTGAGTGATGAACTTCCCAGTGAGAAAATGTTCTGCAGTGACTGATCCAAAGAACCCGAAGCAGCTCAACGTGGGTCCCTGGTTCTGTAATCTCTCTGTCCAGTCTGCAATTTACTCTTCTGTCCTTTTTTTTTTTCCTTTTTTTCCTTGACCAGAGGTGGGAATAGGAATGTTTCTTTACAGACTGTGCTTTGTGAAGCTTTTTGTAAGGGTGATCTCTCTAGGAGGTTGTACTGTTAAATTAGGAAGACATCTCATCCAATACAGTGCTTTGCCAAGCAAATTCCAAGCCATGAAAAGAGGTCTGCTTTTCCAACTCAGAGTGGCAGAGCCTTGTTTTCAGTTCCATTCATTGTAGTTCCTGTCAACCTTTGCAGAGGTCCACTGAGGAGCCAATTAAGAGCTTTACAGATCAGCAACTTCTCATTATGAAGTTCTTTGTGGAAGTACAATAGGTTTTATTTCTTGTAAATGTGTGTTGTGTGTCAGGCCTTCAGCTCAGCTCTGTGCCTGTAGAGGATTCAGGTCTTCGTTCTTCTCAGTGTCCCTGACAGGGGGTACTGTAGTTATTAGCCCAAAGGGGAAGTCTCAGGAAAACCATCCTGTTTTTAAGTGTAGTTGCTCACAGGGCTCCCCACTGGTCTGGGTAAACAAAGAGGCTTATCCAGCTGTGCAACTCTCAGATCCAGACTGGTGCGTATTGCACATGTGGGGCTCCCTTTTAGAGAAGGAGTCTCAAGAGATCACACCAAACCAGCCAGATTAAACTCATCATAGCCTTAACTTGATAGCTTGGCATCACTTCAGTGTCATCTGATGGGTAAAGAGTCAGAAGCCAAAAACAGGAATGCAGTACAGAAAAAGAAAATCTTTACTTTCATGTCTTTGTTAGGGGTCAGTGTCCTGTGGGATCAGGCCCTTGATGCAGTCACTGATATTGCAGCTCTGCCAACATCTGTCCATGGGGCAGAGCCTATAAGGGTTACAATTGTCTGCCCTTGCATGCCTGAGTCTTAACTTCAGTGTCCCAGACTGAATCCCATCTGGGGAATTACGTTAACAGCCACAGGCTTCATCTGCAGAGCAGAGTGCTGTGCAGTTCTTGGAGTCCTGTGCAGATGTTGTGGGTAAATGCCACTTTTGCAGCCCAACAGTTGTTTCGTTTGCAGCACGAGAGTTGGTTTCTGGCTAGAGAAGAAAGAGCCTTCCCCGCCTGTGTGACAGGACAGTAATAAAAACCTTATGTGTATAAACTGCTTTGAGGTCTTCAGTTGCAGATACAGTGTATTCATTTAATATTATCATCTCGTGGCATTTCAATTGTAAAGGCAGATCCCATTTCTGGGTTTCCAGTTTTGTTCCCTCTTCCCCTTGTTGTATCCCTTGCAGTTCAGATGTGGTACTTGCTGCTTTAAAAATCTTCCAGCTGTAAATGGTGCTAACGTGGCTGGAAATAAAAAATCTGACTATGAGAGCATATGTTTTCTTCCAGATGCTGCATTTCTTGCAAGAGAGAAGGCAAGAGCTGATGCTGAATGCTACACTGCTATGAAAGTAGCCGAAGCTAACAAGGTATTACTTCTTAAGCTGTGCTTTGAGGTAGAGCTCCTTACATTAGGCTTTATAGAAGAGCAGTCTGTCATTACTGCTTGCTCACTGTGTCTTGTTGTTTAAGTCAAAAAGCAAAACAAAGACAGAAAAGTTATCTTTGAGACTGAAACAGTAATTATATCCGCACTTTGCCCATTCACCCTCTGCTCTGAACAGATATATTTGTGTCAGGGTACATGAAATATCTGGTTTATGTCTGGAGGTGGATCTGCTAGATGCTAATGGGGCCATGACTCCCACTGTAGAAAGAATATCACTTCCAGTGTTGCCCTTTCACGCTGCTGTAATGAGACATGTTGATCCATTTCTGTCTGCAAGCCAGCAGGTAACCAAGGCAGGGAGATCTGCAGGGTGACAGACAGGCTTAAAATAAACAAGTATTCAGGTGAAGAACAACTGGAGTTGTTCTTATTCACCAAACTAATTAGCCTGGCAAAGCCTTGTTCCTGCAAAAAACAAAACCCCGGGAACAGAAATTACTTGGATGCAACTGCTGGACTCATTTCTGTCTACATCAAACTCCCAGGACATCCCAGCAGGAAGACTTTCTGTGTTGTAAGGGTCAGTAGGAATGGACAGAGGGTCTGAGATGTTTGAGCACAAGTTCTGCTCCAGTTAGATATTCCATTCACTCTTTTATAATGTCGTTATCCTGAAAGGGTGATCTATGCTTTGCAAAACAGACTCTTTAATCTGTGGGAGTGAAAAAAAAAGAGGCAGTTGTGTTTTTCCTTCTAGCAGCTTGCACTGTGAGAGCTTTCAGTGAGTTTTGTGCTTCAGAGCATGTCCATCTCTGTGGTACACTTGGGTCGAACATTTCCCCGGCTGCTTCCATCACTTTCTCATTTTGCCATTTAGTCACTGGGATTTAGAGCTTTGCTTAGACGTGCTGAGACTTCTGCAGGGCACTCCATCTTTTCAGCTGGAGAGAGGATGAGCATGCCCACTGGTGTTCTGGAAAGGTGCATGCCTGTAGGCTCATGGTGGAAATTTGCTTTTGAACGAGTGTGAGCTGTTGGTGATGTGTTTTCTTTTTGTGCAGCTGAAGTTAACTCCTGAGTACTTGCAGCTGATGAAATACAAGGCTATTGCAGCAAACACCAAGATATATTTTGGCAAAGATATTCCCAACATGTTCGTGGACTATGCAGGGAGCCAGACTAAGTTTGCGGAGGGACTGGGAGAAGGAGTCCACGAAGAGGATGGGGCAGGACCCAGTGAGGACACAAAACTGCTTCATAACACCAACTGAAAAGAAACATTTATATTATTTGTTTTATATCAAAAGAAACATGAACTGGGAAGTTCCTTTTTGTTTTCCCCTTTTCCTGTACTGAAAGAGATAAAACTTAATCCTCTCAATCTTTTGTATGACAATTAGACAGAGTGGCTTTGGTATTTATGGAGTGTTGTTTCTGGTAACTGCTAAGTAACCTGCTCCAGATAGGTCTGCTAGATGCACCTCTCCCTGCTAATGGGCCAATAAACCCAGTGATTCCAGAGAGGCTAGCTAGGCTATCTGTTCTGCAGCCAGCTTAGGAGGTTAATTAATTTTGAATTGAGGTTGTTGGTAGCAGTTGGGAGCGTTGAGATCTTGGCAGGAGGGGGATTGCTGCTATGACCTTATTGTTTTTTGTTTTTTTTTTTCTAGTTGGAAATTTCTAGTACTGAATTCAAATCCCTTTGAGAAGGAAAACTAAAAAAAAAAAAAGGTGCTAGACTTTTTGTACACTACCCATGTCTGCTCAAAGGCATTGCCCAGGTGGTGGGTCACTGCCTGGGGCACTGGGATAACGCCTGTGTGCATGCTCCAGGCCCATCCTGTCTGCAAGGTGTAGCAAACACATGAAAGCACTACTCTCTGAGGTCTAACCCAGTGTGCTTTGCCTCAGTAGTGGAGTTGAGACCGCGCGTGCAGCGAGGTACAGCACTTCAGCTGAAGGGTCACAGGTTACCTTGGAGGAGATGTGAGCCTCAGACCGTGTGTCACACAGGTAGTGGCCCAAACTACTCATTCTCTGCATTTTAACACTGGTTTCTTTTCCATTTGTCATACCTGGGGAGAGCAGATTTGCTGGCTGAGGGGCTGAGATGTGCTGCTGGAGGCAGTGCCTGCCAGTGGCTAACTGGACTTAATTTTGGTGAAACCAGGCTGCGAGCACAGTACTTGTCACAGCTGTCATACTCAGAAAAATTAGAGAGAAAGCAGTTTCTTGTCTCAGGGACCCTGACCTTGCAAAGAGCCTTTCTAGTGAGAAACTGCTTGGATGGTTCATCCCACACAGTGCATGTCTGTGAGACCAGTGGGATTTCAGTGTTTGCAGCGTTGTATCAGGAGGAGGATGTTCAGGATGAGTGGAGCGTAGCACCTGGCTGGTTTCTTTCAGAATGGACCTTGAGAGGAAGTAGCAAAAGCCTCAAAGCATCATAGTGACAAAAACCATAGGGCAACAATGACCACCTCTGCTCTGTTCAAAGAGAAGTGTCCCTTCTTTGCTCAGAGCAGTGCTGTGTGATGTACCTTTCAGTTCAGAAAACTGTAATTTTTCACTGACCAGATGCAAAGAGGTGATAGGTTTTTTGCTTTACAAGCCTGCAGTTCTTGTGGGGCTGTTAAAAGCCAAAGTTCAGGGCTAGAAAAACTTTTTTTTCCTCTCCCACAAATTCATCTGGCGCTTGGCAGGAGAGCCTGCTTATTAATTGCTAATTAATTATTGATTTGCAGCCAGTATAGCCATGCAAGGTGATGACAGCATAAGCACTACATTGGTCAGGGACCAACCTGCTGATCTGATGATGTTGTGCCCCATATGCATGCTACTTCCTAAGCTTGGTTTCACACTTCAGTGTTTTCAATATGCATTAATTGTTTTAACAAGTGATTTACACTAAGACAGCAATCTCGTTAATTTCTGCTGCTTGTTCCAGTATTTCCACTTGAGTTTTATTTTCCCTGTTAGGAGAGTTACAGTTGATACTCGAAAATGCAGAATAAAAGAGATTGTCAGCTTCTGCTGGCGAAAAGTCCCATCTCCTTTACGTCACCTTTGTATTTGCTGGAAAATCTTAAGCTAAGGGAAGTGCCATCCCCAGACTGCTGTCATACACCAGACAGCACAGAAACTCTGTTGGGAGGTTAGGATTTAATCTTGCTCACTTTTCTACATAGGTCTCTGCAAGAAGATGTTGAACAGGGAGCAGCAGAAATTTAGAAATGAGGTGGTAGTACCTAAACCCTTTAGGGTGAGCTCATTTGTTTGGCATTGTTCTGCGTTCATGTTGAGGCTTTCCATTAGTAACTAAAACTTTTCTATGGGAGTGTTTTCACTAGTGAATGGACCCAAATAAACCGAGTGGTATTGTAAAGGACATTTCTGTAAAAAACGAGTTCTGAGTTCACTGTAAAACAACAGCTTGGAACAAATAGGTGTTAGGGATTTTAAATTGGAAACATTACTGCTGAAGTATTTCTCAGGAGAGGGGGGAATGGAAGGAGGAGTAGCCAGTATTACTGATTTCAAACTCATGCTTTTAAACCATTTTGGAACCTTTGTGATTCTGCTCCACTGGAAGTCAAGCAATTTAGTTAAGCTGTTAAAAGATGAACAGGGGAAAAACAGAAAAAAAAAAGCAAGAACAAAGTTGACATTGTACCAGTCCTTACAGGCCAGGATCGATCGTTGCTTTTCATTCAAGTTCTTCATTCTGTGTGTAATTTCCTTAATTTTCCAGAGTGGATGTGTCTCTACATGTAAGTCTTGATCCCGTTTATCTCTTTCACTGTCATTCTGTCATCTCCATAATCTTGCAATCTGAAAAGGAAAATCTCTGTGCTAAAACTGCTCTGTCTATCAAAGGAGCACAGGTTTGCAGCACTGCTGTACCTGGGAACTGCTGGCAGGGGCGTGGTGATGCTTTCCCAGCGCAGCCGTGGATCGATGTACTGAATTAAAAGCCTTTTTATTTTGATACTTGCTATGACAATAAAATGGCCTTCAATTTTAAACACGGTCTGGTTTCCTGGACGACCTTTAGCAGGATGATGAGTGGGTAGGTCTGCGGGGGGGAGCACTGCCAGGGGGACAACTGTCGGAGGGTATGGAGCTGCACCCTGCAGGAGCTGTGGGGCGCGGATGGGAAAAGGTGCATCGATTTGTGGGTGCACCACTGCAGCGTGAGCGCTGCGGGCATGCGCAGATGTCAAAGTGGGAACGGGCTTCTACCCTGCGTCTTTCTCAGCGCCTGCACTAAGGGCTGCCAGAAAGCCTCCACAGCCCTGGGGGGGCTGCGGGCCCCTGACCTTCCCCTCCGCCATGAGAACCCCGACCCTCCCAACATGGCGCCTCGCCCCCGACCTTCCCAACATGGCGCCTCGCCTCTCTCTCTCACCCCTCACCGCCATTGGTCGCCCGCCGCTGCGGCGCCTCGCGATTGGTCGCCGGGCGGAAGCGGAAGGTCGCGCGCGTGTGGCGGAAGTCGGCGCGGGGGCGGCCGGGGGATGTGGAGAGCGGGCATGGCCGCCGGGGAAGGGCTGGGCCCGGCGCTGCGCGCCGTCACCGAGCGGGTGCAGCAGGCGGCGGCGCGGAGGCCGCGGGTGAGGGGTGCTGAAACGCGGAGGGGACCGGGGCTCGGGGGGAAGAAGCGCTGCGTGCGAGAATAGGCCCTCTCGCCGCTGCGTCGCCGTGGAGACGAGCCCGCATCCCGCCCGTCTCCATGGCAACGGGCCCACCGCGGCGCCCCCCCCCACGCCCCGTCCGTGCGGGCTGAGCGGGTTGGGGCCTACCGGGCACCGCGTGCTTTTCCCGCAGGGGCTCCCGGACGTGCAGCCGCGGCTCGTGGCCGTCAGCAAGACGAAGCCCGCGGAGATGGTGCTGGACGCCTACAGCCACGGGCAGCGCAGCTTCGGCGAGAACTACGTGAGTGCGGCTGCACCGTTTGCTGGGATGTTGTTCTTCCAGCTTGAGCTTGTCTGGTGTGGGCTTAACGAGAGATCTTCTTGCGTTCTCCTAGGTTCAGGAGTTGCTAGAAAAGGCGTCAGACTCCAGGGTAAGTGACTGCTGAAATCTCAGTGCCTTTTGAAGGTTTTTCTTAGCTGTGTGCCCTTTCTCTCTTCCTCCCACTTGCTTACAGGCTTCAGAGAATGAATGTATCAGCACCTTAGTCATAAAATGTCAGAACGGCACTTTACCTCATGATCTCTGCCTTTGCAGAGGCACAGTGCTCATTTTAGAATGGTGACATCTTTGCTTGGGGAAAGCAGTGCACTTTATGATTGTTCTCTTACAAAGGAGCCTTTCCCACCCCCCTTGTAACAAACGTTCTGCTGCCACAGCCCTGCTTCTCTGCACACTGTGAAGCAATCTCAGTGCACACAAGGGCTGTCTGAGCTGTGTTATTCAGAGCAAACAGAAGAACACTGCGTGTCTGGTATTTTGTTTGTGGGTGAAGCAGATGATAATTGCTGCACGAAAGAAGGAGGAATTCTCATCCAAACCTAGCTGTTCCTTTTTGCTTACAGATTCTGTCTTCTTGTCCAGAGATTAAGTGGCATTTTATTGGCCATCTGCAGAAAAGTAATGTCAACAAGTTAATCGGTAAGCTCTGTTTATCTTCATTTGTGGTGACCCACGGGCAGTGTTCTTCCAGGGTTTAAATAATAACCATCTTTGTCACCTATTAGTACTGACGATTGCAAGCTACCAATGAGCAAATGAAGGAACTTGATGCTGCCCCATGTTTCAGTCCTGATTCAGTTTGCTGTCTCTTGCCATAGTCTGCTGCTAGCTGTGCACAGCTGTAAACCACTTTGTGCTTGGGTTACACAGGCAGCATGAAGCCTCTGTGTTTTCTCCCTAGCTGTCCCCAACCTGTTCATGTTGGAAACAGTGGATTCTGTGAAACTGGCAGACAGAGTCAACAGCTCGTGGCAGAAAAAGGGGTCACCTCAGAAGCTGAAAGTCATGTTGCAAGTTAACACTAGTGGAGAAGACAGTAAGTGGCAGGCACTTTTTTTCTGATGATGTGCAGATATGTCCTGCTGACTTGATAGAAGAAACAACCTGGATGAGATGTGTTGCTTTGTGCCCTCAAGGAGTTTTCTCTGCTAAGATGATACTTAACTATCAGTTAGCTTCTGCCTGGCTGTGGGGGGGAGTTTTCTTGCAGAGCTTGGCACAGATCACCCCACTTTTTGCCAGGTAAGCATGGCCTGCCTCCCAGAGACACCACAGCTGCTGTGGAGCACGTTATCAACAAGTGTCCAAGCCTGGAATTTGTGGGGCTGATGACAATTGGCAGCATCGGACATGACCTTAGCAAGGGGCCAAATCCTGACTTCCAGGTAAGATTTTTGGAAGCAGATGTCAACAGTTGGCTGGTCTCCCATTACGGTGAGGGCGTAAATCTGATCGTAGATGACCAGTGGAAACGCAGACCTGGGTCAGAGTAGTACAGACCTCTTTAGTATCAGTATTAAATAACGCGATGGGCTCATTTCTGCAAGTGCCAGATACGTGTGCATTTTTTGTCCCATCTTTTCTCTGAAGCTGTAGCCAGGATACTGACAGGGCACCTCATGCAGCAGTTTTTGAACTGGGTTGCCTGGTGCTTTCAGGTATTTCCATCAGCACTGAGCACAGGGCTGTGTCAGGAAGGGGAGCTGGTTCTGCATTCTTTATCTGTCACGATGTGATAACTGGCTAAGTAGACTTGTGTGTGCATTGTTAATATTGTAACCTGTAATGAGAATTCTTCAGGTGCCCTCCCAGTGCTGCAGAGTGAGCATCAGAGGAAGCATGGGAACTTCATGTTCTGTGTCAGGGAGGCTTCGAAGGAAGGCAGAAATTGTGATCAGTGGAAGCATGAAAATGTGTCCAAGATGTCACCAAATGTGTGCTTTTCCTCTTCTTCCTCTCTTCCTTCTAGGTGCTGCTATCTTTGCGTCAGGAGGTGTGTGAAAAGCTGAACCTCCCCATTGAGAAGGTGGAGCTGAGTATGGGCATGTCCACAGACTTCCAGCACGCAGTAAGTCGTTTCCTTCTGCCTCCCCTTCTCTCTGTCAGAGGGGAAACTGTCCTTCTGTGAGATGGGGAGCACTGAGACTGGAAGGTGGATGACAACCTGCACTGAATTCCTTCTTTCTGTCTCCTTTCATAGATAGAGGTTGGATCCACAAACGTCAGGATTGGAAGCACCATCTTTGGAGAGCGTGACTATTCCAACAAAGCAGACAGTGGTAAGGCCCCTGCTGGAAATAAAGGCACAACGGAGGCCTCGACAGCACAGGGTCATTAAATGGGAGAAATAAGCAGCCTCGGCAGAGGACAGATGATAGGAGACCTCACTATGCATTCTTACCTCCATCCTTGCCAGCTCCAAGTCGTGGCAGGGGGAAGGAATTCCTCGTAACAGAACAGAGGCCAGAAATGCCTCGTAATTTATTGTGATTATTAGAGAGCACCCATAGAAACTGGAGATTTCTATCACCAGAAATGGTAAGAGAAGTTGGGAGTGAAGATGACTGTCGTGTCTCGGCTGCTTCGGGCACATGAAGAGCAGTTTGGATAAGCAGGCTGAACAAACCCACTGTCTGTGGGATGGAGTTGCTCATGGACCAGATGTATCCTCAGCAGTGTCGGTCATGTTGTCATTGAGGGCTACATTGTTCATTAAACAAGTTACATGCTGTGAGAGACCTGTATATGTTTCCTTTGCTCGGGGCTGAGTGCTCACACAGCAGCTGTGACTGTGAGGTGCTGTAGCACATGGTGACAGCACTGGTGCTGAAGAGATGGCATCCATATAAACAGAGCATAAATAACAAGCACGGGAGGACGGGTAAAGGATGAAGCTGAGTGAGCTTGTGGCCTAATGTTTTGGATGCAGATTGCAAGTGTGGGGCTGTCTTTGCAGCTGGTGTTTGGATTTGTTCTTTCTGACTGTAGTTGCTGGCTTTTCCCTTTGGTTACGTAATATTTGAAGTGCTGGTCTGACCTTCACTTCTCCTGCGAGAGGGGAACGGGACTCTCTCATTGCAGTAACTGTTTCTTCAAGATCAGAGCAGGAGCTCCTGCACCGTGTCCCGGGCTGTTTGGCCAGCAGTAACTGCAGCAAGTCACTTGTAATGTGTTACAGCCACGTGCTCTGGCCTTCTGTGTGCTGCTGAGAGGAGACATTGGTTGCCAGCAGAAACATCCTCCCTAGGCTTTCTCTGTGTATGTGAGCAAATCTAGCTGTTGGTTTTACTTTCTGACTATAAATGCTGAATGCAAATGAAAAGAGTGAACTCCAACCTGTCGTAGCTACGTGGTTTAAAAGCAACGTGCAGCCTGAGCTGCCCCCTCTGGAGCTACACAACGTGTTGTTTCATAGCTTGTTAATAAAAAGTGGTGAATTCCAATGCCATCTGTGCCAACGATGCAGCTATTAAAGATGTTCTTTTTATGTTCTAGCCCTGAGAGTTGCTAAAGGTTGTTGGGTTTTTTTGGGTAACCTGGAGTTACTGCTCCAGGTTAGATGTGCACAGTGAGATGTGTTTGCCTGTGGGTGGAGGGAGGGAGGGCAGTGATCTCATAGGCAGATAGAAAGTGGAGACTTCTGAGATGAGGAGGGGTGAAGCAGCTGCTGAGCCGCGCTGGGAGAGCTGTTCTGGAGGAGCCCTCTGGGTGGCACTGCTGTCCCGGCCCGAGGAGGGACAGCTCTGCCTCTATGGGGAGCAGGGGCGAGTGGTAATGGGGCCCACAGATAACTGCTCTGCGTGCAGTGGCTGAGGTTCGTCCCTTCCTCTTTCTTCCCAGGAT
Organism: Odontophorus gujanensis; assembly: GCA_013399175.1. NCBI lineage: Eukaryota > Metazoa > Chordata > Aves > Galliformes > Odontophoridae > Odontophorus > Odontophorus gujanensis. The sequence goes on from VXAB01011701.1 coordinate 15,374, forward strand.
TTCTGCGCTGGTGAAACATACTGACCCCAGGCTGCAGACCTCACCATATGAAAAGCTTTATTTATTATACAGAATGAACTCGGGGCACACGTTCTTCTCTCTGAATTTGATGCAAATGTGCAAAGGCTGCCAGTGTCCCCGCAGTGTTTGTTTGCTAAAGAAGTGCTGCTTGTAAAGCTTCCTAAACTGGAGCGAGCTGCATGGTCACAGTTCTGATGTGTGAGCACAGAAGAGTGGGCTGGATTGATGTTGAACATCTGTGGGAATTGTCTGGCTTTATGGCTTTCTTCCCCTCCCGCTTTTCCTCTCCCGGGCGTTTTGCACTTATTTCCTGAGTTGAAACTGAACCCTCCCCACGCTTAATGAAGCAGTTGAGGTAAGCACGGGGTGGCTGCGTGCAGGGCAGGGTTTGTCCTGGCTTCCGTGCCCTGGAGGTCTGACTGCACAGCAGTTCTTTAGGAGCAGACAGGCTCACAGAAGTGTGTGGTCTTCTGGTTTTCCAATCTGTCTGCTAAAAGCATTCAGGGCTCCCCCAGCTTTGATGCTGGGAGCTCCCAGCTGCGGGATGGGGCTCTGCTCCAGTGCAGGTGGCTGTGGGATGGGCCCGGGCTGCTCCAGCAGCTGCAGCACGGTGCTGTGCAGTGACAGTGCACTAAAGAGAGAGAAAAGCAGCGTAGCTGCTGCTGCTCCCCTGCTCTGCAGCTGCTTCTCTCCCCCGTCCCACTCACAGCAGGCTTTCTGATCTCTTTGCTGTGTTCTTCCCATGGATGGGCCTCCCTGAAGTCAGTGCAGCACCCACAGGCACCTTCTGCTCCTCCTGCTCCTTCGGTACCCACCTCGGGGTCGTCCTGCAGAGGTCGCCCTCTGGTGTGGGGGTAGAGCCAGCAAACTGCAGACAAAGGGCTCTTCATGAACCTCTCTGCCCAGGCACTTCGGCCCCCTGCAACACGAGCTTTATTTATGTGTATGAAAAGCACTCTGCTGGTTTGTTGGAGTAGCAGTGCTCTCACTCACTGCTCGTAGGGATGATGTCACTGTCAATATTTGCCTTGGAGGAGCACTGCCAGCGGATGAAGGCTTGTTTCGTGGCCAGAGGGACTCTTCCTCCTCATGGCTTCAGTGCCACAGAGCCATCACCTCCCAGTGACAATGTGAGAGCACAGCTGTGGCTTTCAGGCAAACCCCACCGGGTAGCACTCGTGTCCAGATCCCAGTGTGCCCACCCAGGGGCAGCTGATGCCCCCAAGGGTCCCAGCAGCACGGGGACCTCCCCTGGCTCAGTGCACTGAACCTCTGAGGCCGACCTGGGAGAGTGCAGAGCTGCAGCCTCCCCAGTGAGAGGCACTTAGAGGTGCTGCACTCCAGTTGCTCATGGCCAGGAGCGCAGGCACCGCTCGCTTCCCCTCTTCTACAAAGCTGGACTTGATTTATTCCTCATCAGATCATATCATTTGTGTTGCAGAGTCTGTGACTTGCAGCTTGACCTCCCTGACAAGCAGTGCACGTGATTCACGCAGCAGGAGTGCAGGGATTGTGATGGGTGCTGAGATCAGAGGGACACGAAGGCCGCCTGCTCACATTGCACAGCTCTTGGTGCACTACCCAGCCCCACTCTGCACATCACTTCGGGGTCCTGCACATCCCCATGAGACCACAGAGCTCTGAGTGGACAGCGTTGGACCTGCAGCTGCTGGAGGTGCCCGAGGTAGGCAGGAGCTGCCCCGTGTCCCAGCCCCACAGCCCAACACAGCCCTTCAAAGTGCAGAGCGTGTTTATTTCTCAGAGATCGGGTTTCCGGCAGGAAGGCCGGCGACTGCCAAGGTTTTTATTGGATCCCAGTGAAAGGAATTTCGAGTCTCGTGCTTGTTGTCTTTCCCTGTGCCTGCAGTGGAGAAGGAGCACTGTTACACCCAAATGAGAGCGAGGGGTACCGGGTTTGGCACCGTGCATCCTTGATGCTGTAGCTCGGGACGGGATGCCATGTGGTCTCCTCACAGGAGGTGTCAGAAAGGGCTGGAGGGGCTCTGGGGAAGCGTGGAGAGGGGTTGGAAGCACTTGAAAGGAGCTGAGTTCGTGGGGCTGAGCCACGTGGGGAGCGCTGCTGGAGCCGAGCGGTGATGGGGCCGGGCAGCTCGCATCTGTTATGGGCTTGGACAAAGTTTTGACTGTTCTTGGAGGTAATTTTATAGGGGGATTTTGATTGTGAAGACCACGTACAGTGGTTTGATTGCTTCAATCTGTGGTGGAGACAGCTCCAGTGCTCTGAGCACCCTCAGATGGTGGCAGCACTGACCAGCATCCTCCAGGGCTGAGGGCTGTGCCAAGTCCTGCTTGTGTCTGTGTATGAGGAGCCCTCAGTTCAATGCTGAGGTTCTCCAGGGCCCTTCCAGTCCTGGTTATGGAGTCACTGTCCTCAGAAAAGGAAAGGAGAGGGGCACCGGTGTCAGGGTTGGAGTGGTGTGAGCAGCTTCCTGGAGGAGAAATGGAACATCCTTTGCAAATGCTGCAGCCCTTGGGGATGAGCAGTCCTTGGGGATGAGCAGTCCTTGGGGATGAGCAGTTCTTTTAGGGCTTGATCTAGTGACAGAACATAGCTGTGTTACCTACAGAAGGAGGAGGGAGCACCACTCGTGCTTTCTGCAGAGCATGAGGAGGAGGCAGGACTCCCTGTTTACTTTGGGGGTCAGTGGAGCCTCTTCCTCCCATTGGCCATCACCAGCTCACTCAGGACCTCGGGGCGGATGCTGGACACAAGCAGTTTCCTGCTGCTCCCAGCTCCAGCTGTGGGGTCTGGGCCCAGCATCCTGCAGTGCTGGGAGCCAGAGAGTGATGGCTGCAGGGGAAATTTTGCTCAAAAAAAATATAATGAAGGGTGCAAAGGGGCACGGTGTGCACGATTGTGACTTGGTGGCAAGCCTGTACCAAGCTCCTGGGGCTGGTTTGTGCTCTTACAGAGACACAAGAGTGATGAGTATGTCCTTACGCCCACCACCGCTGTGAGATGTGTTTATTTAGAGAAAGGAGTAAATTTCTTCCCTCCTCCAGGAACTGTTGGTCCTGGAGAGAAACTGCTTTCCCCAAGCAACCCCTGCCTTCCTTCCCTGACCCTCTTCCCCCGCTTCCTGGAGTTGTCCCAAAGACTTTGCTGTGTGCTTTGATGGCTTTCGATTCAGAGCTGCAGTGAGGGGCGTCCGTGGGGAAGATGAGTGTGGGGCTGGGGGAGCACAGGGGGCAGTGGGGACATGGGAGGGGGGGAGCAGGAAGGAAAACATTGAGCTTAACATGGAAAGCTATGAGACAAACAAAGTTAAAAGCGAGCAGGGAGGAGTGCTAACTGCAGAGAAGGGGCCGGGAGGGAGCGAAGCAGTGTGACCCAAAGTGACAGTGCAAGTCTGCAGTGTGGGGCCCTGGGGCCGAGGGGGGGCTGCAGGTCCCTGCGTGCAGGAGGAGGGCTGCAGGCCGTGTGCCACCAGCCCGGGATGCAGCACCCGGTGCTGTCACTGCAGGGTCACATCATGGTCTGTGTGGGGTGCTGTGGAGGTGCAGGGCTGCGTCTGCAGCTCTTCCCGTGGATGCCAGGGCTCCATCTCTCCCTTTCTTTCTCTCTCCCTCTCTTTCTTTCTCTCTCCCTCTCTTTCTTTCTCTCTCCCTCTCTTTCTCCCTCCCTCTCTCCCTCTCTTTCTCCCCCCCTCTCTCCCTCTCTCTCTCCCTGGATGCCCAGGGCTCCCTGTCTCCCTGTCTCCCTCTCTCTCTGGACATCTAGGGCTCCCTCCTTCCCTCTCTCCCGATGCCCAGCGCTCCCTCTCTCCCCCTGAACACTCAGAGCTCCAGCTCTGCGCTTCGTGCCCCGCTCAGTGCCGTCGGGCTGAGCCCTTTACCCCCGCAGCCCCGCGCAATGTCCGGAGCCGCTCTGCCCTCCCGGGATCCCCGTTCTCCCTCCCCTCTCGAGGCCGGCCGGTGGTGGCCGGGCCGGGGGGAAGGAGGAGGAGGAGGAGGAGGNGGGCCGGGGGGAAGGAGGAGGAGGAGGAGGAGGAGGAGGAGGCGGTGGGAGGCGGTCCGGAGGAGGCGCCAGGGCCGGCGGCGGAGCGCTGCGAGCGGGGGAGGCGGCGCCGCCGGAGCCGCCCCGGGGCTCGGGGAGCCGGAGCTCCCGGTGCCCGGTGCCGGGGCGATGCGGGGGGCTGCGGCGGTGCTGCTCTTAGCGGTGGCGGCGGAGCTGAGCGGGGCAGCGGCGGTGCGGAGCTGCGCGGTGCAGAGCGTGGGCTGTAAGTGCGCGGCGGAGCGGCACAAGGCGAGCGGCCCCGCAGTGCCCCGACGCCGGGTGCTGTGCAGCGGAGCGGCCCTCCCCGCTCCCCCCGAACCGCGGCTGCTGCCCGACGGCACCGCCACGCTGTGAGTACCGCGCACACGCGCGCCCGCGTCCCCTCGTCCCACGCGAGGCCGGCTGCTCTGCCTCCCGGCAATAGCGGGTTTTATTCCGAGCGCCGCTCGATGGGGTTTTGCCGTCGTGGAGCCGTCCCGGGACCGCGCCGTCCCCCCGTGGGGTGGGAGTGTGAGTGCGCAGCGTGGATCTGATGTGGAAGCGCAGGAAACGGGCTCCATCTCCGCGCTTCCTTCCGTGATGTTTGCTGCTCGGAGCGCTGGGGGTGGATGTTTTTGTTTGAAAGCTTTTGCTGGGAATATTTGCTCCGAACAGATCTGAAGTGCTGTGGGGTTGTGGGCTCTGTGATGGGGCCGTGCCGGCGCTCCGCTCCCGCTCGGCCCTGGGCTGGGGAGCTCGGGGCTCTGTGCAGGCGCTGGCAGCAGTGTGTGTTTATTTATAACTGCAGCAGGGAGGTTTGAATTAAAGCTGCCTGTGAGGGCAGTGACGGCGCGGCCGCTGCTGGAAGCAGCACTTTCCCCATCCCCATCCCTGCAGGTCTTTGCCCCCTTGCCCTGGTTTCGGGGTCCTGCAGGGCACAGGGTGCTCCCAGTCCTCCCCGTTGCCGTGTGCTTGCTGTGCACGGGGATCCTGTGGCTGCTGGGGGGCAGCCCGTGGTTCCCTGCGTGCCTTTCTCTGTGCAGAGGTTTCATTTCAGGGCTGTGATGTCGGCCTGGTGAGCACACACAAACCCGGAGCAGAGCGGTGGTCGCAGTTGAAGTGTCAGTGGCCCCAAAGCAGCAGTGGTGCTCGTGGTCCCGACCCGTGCTGCAGTGCTGGAGCTGCCTCTGCTCTGACAGCCCGTGCCCCGGGGCTCTGTGACGTGTCACCCCACTGCAGGCACCCGTGGGGACCTGGGGTGACTGTGGGGCAGCGTTAGGACGTGGCACGAAACCCACTGGCGTGGACAGGGACCTACAAACCACGCGGTGACCCGGGGCTCCGCTCTCATGCAGTAAACACGATTTACACTAAACCCTTTCCAGATTGGGGCAGTCAAAACCAGAGGCTCCGGGTTCACTGACATCTCCCAGAGCTGCTGGATGTGGCGAAGGCTGTGGGGACGTTCCTCCGTGGATCCCACAGCTCCCACGGACACCTCATCCACGGGGCACGCGGTGTGCTCTGTGCAGAGCTGCAGAGCTGTGCTTTGGTGGGGGTTGGGGGGGGACACGACATCCCCATACAACCCGAGCGGACGTGTGTGTGCTCTGTGCAGTTCCTGCAGCTCTCCCCTTCGTGCCTTGCACCCCGTTGTGCTGCAGAGGGCACCCACCCTGCTGACACCACAGCTCCCTCGGGGTTGGGGGTCAGCATCTCGGGGGTGTCCCCGCTGCACGGCCGCTGGGGCTCTGCAGCTCTGTGCTGATGGGGTTTTACACCCCTCTGGAAGCGTGCCGCGTCCCCACCCGCCCCAATCGCCGCGCTGTCACACGGGCAGGAACCCAAACCTCTTCCAGATGTGGAATCCCAGCTCAGGCCTCACGGCTGCGCACAGCTTGATTGCACCAAAATTACAGATTGTCTGCAGGGAATAGAGGGCTTTGACTTATGACCAATTTCCAGTTCTACTTGAACTCCCCTCTGCTGATCCCGGGCCCTGCGGACGCTTTCTTTTGGAAACCTTTTGTTATTTCTCGGGTGTTTTTTTGGGGTCTGTGGGTTTTCTCCTTTCCCTCCTCCCAGATGGGGGACCCCTCAGTGCCATGGGGAGCTGACGTCCCCCATGGGGCTGCCTCTGCCCCCGCTCCACTCTGACCTCTTTTCCCTCTCTCCGGGGCTCCTTTTTCCTGAGCTGAGGGTTGCAACAATAATTTTCACCATCCGAAATAGCCCGCTGTGACGTGAACCGGTGGCACCGCCCCGGGGTGTGGGGTGTGTGTGTGTGTGT
>VXAB01011702.1:315-31278 GCA_013399175.1 Odontophorus gujanensis
GCTGTCTAAATTGGACAGGAGAGTCTGATTGCCAGCTAAAAGATTCTCTGTCTGGATCTGGACACTATCCCTTTCAGCTCGGAGACTCTCTCGCTCTATTTCAGAAACTATGCCTCCCTGGGATAGTATTGAATAAAGTCCGATTGGCATAAGCCAGACCCCAAATAATTTGGGCCTCCTCAGATCTGTCTGAGCCGCAACATCCCTGTCTCAAATATTTGCTTAAGTTCTCAGGATCTTGCAGGTGCTCAGGGAAAAAGTCCCAGTACGTTTTGAGCATTAAAATGGGAAAAAACAACGAAATGGAGCCCCTTTAAGAGCAGTTTAAAAAGAGAAAACATTTTTTTTTCTTTTATTTTTTTCTAAAACAAGCTGGCAGCACCCAAAAAAGTTTACAAATATCCCAGGACAACTGGCAGTACGCCCGGACTTCAAGGTTGTGTTTTGCCGTACAGCACCTGCAGTACAGATAAGCTTCCTAAAAAGAGACAGAGATTCACTCTAAAAGTATGTCTCTGCCTGGCTAAGGCAGCTGGTTTTGCCCCACGTTGGGTGCCAAAAATGTCAATGGTTTATGGGCAGGTTCGGCCCGGTTCCATGACGATTGGTGTGGGGGACCCATGCCCCAGGAAAGGGGAAGGGGGAAAAGGGAGATGGGCTAGAAACAAAACAGTGGCTACGACAGACAGTTTTTATCTTTCCCTCTGAGCGTAAATATAAAATGCAAAGCATCACAAAGTCCTCTGGGGAATGTAGTTCTTCTTCTCTTCTGAGGCAGGTATATTTGGAACTATCAATGATCCCTGGAGCTGGAGCATTAACTCTTTAACTCTAAATGCACTACGTGATGTTATGATATGAAATACCAATACCAAAAATCATAAAACCATGACAAACCGTGAGGTGTGTGGATGGTGATAACCAAGGAACTTGGTGATAGTGTCCTGAGTATCAGATAGTTGGGCTGAGTACCAGGGGCTTACTCTTTGGATTGTGCAGTGGATACTGAGTACTGTAAAGGGTACTGTTGAATCATGGCTTGAACCTCTGATTGATCACCTGTGGTGAGCACTAAGTCAGGTGCAGGAGCACAGGGGAAGATAATTCACCTGTGTGACTGGAAGGGGTGGAGTCTGACTCCACCTCTCCTAGGCTCTCTTTAAGGGCTGACCACCACTGGGAAGGATCTTTTGTTGGAGATCACTCCTTTTTGGAGTTTCCACCTGCGTGCCTTGATCTTCAGAGATGGCTGAGCTTTTCCCTTATTATCAATTTTTTCTTTGTCATCTGGTTAATCTTTCTAAATTATACTTACCTATCCTGACTGACAATACCATTTGGTATTATTCATTTTGTTTTCCACCCTTTAAGACTACAGTTGCTGCTCCTGTACCATTTTTGTGGACTTTGTCAAGGAAGAAGTCTGACTCACAGTGTGATGGTGCAAACTGGCTCACTGTTTGTGGCAAACATTTTCTAGAACATGTTGGCAGCAACTCTATCTAATGCTTGGCCTGGTTTTCCTCCTTGGTTGTAAGTTATAATTATTATTCTCTGTAGTGTTTCAGTTTATAGTGTCAGAAGTAATTAAAGGGTTGTATTCCAGCACACCAAGTTAATATTTTTATAGTATGATGCCTGAAGCATGTGTTATGTACCTTAGAGCATGTCATGCAAGCTTATAAGGATGTGTAAGGGTATAAGTTTTCCTGAAACTGATGGAGGAGGCCTGCTGAAGAAATAGGCTGTCTTCTGTCTGGAGCACAACAGGTAGTGAACTAGCAGTGGTGTGACTCTTTCCTTCAAGGAAAGGATCCTGTGACAATTATATGAAATAGATAACTGAGGCCAGGGATATACAAGTGCAGTGGGGGGAGAACCAAACTGTTAGTGCAGGTACATCATAAGCCCATGCTTCAACATGTAACCAAGTGAACAATTTAGCTATTATTATTATTATTTTATTTTTTTAAATGAGAAGTGAAGATGAAATAAGGAACGAGTTCCAAGACAGCAGTAACTCTTCTGTGTGCAGTTATGGGGTTATGGAAGCAAAACTGGCATGAATGGGATTGAATTTTCTTTTTCTGGATTCTGGTCCAAGATTGGCCCAAATATCCAGTAACTGCTTCTCATATTAATCTCTTCTTAGAAATGGAGAATCTATGGTATGAGTAAAACAGATGGCAAAGTTCTGTCTTGTGTCAGACTTAGTTGTGAGCTGAGCAACTACACAGGATTGATTATTTCTATGTGTCTCTTCAAGGCAGAACTTCTTGAGAAAGAAGTGAGGAAGGGATAGCTTTTCATTTTGATTTCCCAAATGACTTTTAAGAAAAAGACATTTATTTTAGAGACAAAATTATCTTGCTCTAGATTTGCTGTAAAGAGTTGAGGGAGGATGTTTGTCTAATTTTGCAGTGTGAAATATTTGGAAAAAAACCAGGCAATTCTAGGTCATGTGAGGATTACATTTTCTTAATCTGTTTTTCTTCAGTTATTAAAGAAAAAGCTATTGATTGATGCCATACTTCGAGGAAAAAACCACAACGTTACTTGAAACATGAAGTAAGAATAGTATACTACTTACAACAGGATTTTTTTATTTTTTTTTTTAATTTCTTTTCGTTATTGTTTTCCTGCTGAGAAAAGAAGCTGGAAAATTTGTGTCATCCTTTTAGTCTCTGCTGTTTTTTGTTTTTGTCCAAATCTGACTTTATTCTTAATAAAGGCCAAAGGATAAACAGTATAGGCAGGAACAGATTTATATCGTGAATATACAAATTTGTGAGAAGATGCGGAAATTTTCTTTTTCTAGAGCAAATATTTATGATGCAGGCATATCCAAGCATTTTGAGTGGAATGCTAAGATTCATTTCCATACTTGCACCTTAAATTTGCCAAGTTTAATTTGGCTTGAAGTTTTGAATGTAGATTTTTTGCATCACTGTTAATACCTGTAGAAAATAGTAGGTACTTGACAGTAGGCAGAAGGACAAATTCATCTCTTTTGCAGTTCCACTGTCTTCACTGGAGCTAAACCAAGCTTAATCTACTCCATAAATGAAAAGGTAGTTTTCTGCTTAGCACTGCCGTTGGTGAAAACAATGGCAGCTTCTGTGTGCTGTACTGTGGCTCATGTAACACCAAGAGTTAGTCTGTTACATCTGCAACAGCAGATGCGCTACTAGCTTGAACTCTCATGTCTTAGGCTCCTCTTGCTGCAGCTTCTTTTAGTAGAATTGGATATGTTTTACAAATGCTATGTTTTCTGTTTACACAATACTTTCTTTGCGTGCCACTTGATGAAGTGGTTCCATACTCTCAATCCACCACTTGATTGAGAGTATGGAAAGCCTCGTGAAGTAACACCTGTTTTAATCAAGAGGAATATTCTTAGTTTCTTTGAATAAGTATTTATTAGAAAGTATCAACACTGATACTCAGCTGATCAGTTGAAATACCAGTTGTTATCACTAAATTGCCAAAAAGACTATGAGAATATAATCCATTGCGGCATGGTAAATATTGATTTTCCTCTTCATATGGTTGTGTCTGCATAAGAATAGTACCTGAAAATAATCAAGTCGATTATCTGACAGTATCATGCATCTTCACAGATAAATGCTGATAGGCATGAAAACACTTGTGACACCTCATTTAGCTTAATGGTAATCAGATCTTCAGAACTGATAATAAATCTGCTGGAATAGTATGCAGAGCATAAGGTTCATGGCATTAAGTCATACATTATGGGGACTTTCAGATGCATTGCTCAGTCTTCTTGCGTGTCCTGTGTGCTCACATCTGCATGATCTGTTCAGACAAGAGCTGGTAAATCCTCATTGTTAAACCAGCATCATTGCAGAGATCAATATTTCAGTAGCAGTCCACTAAGTTTTGTTGTAGGTAAATGAACTGCAAAAAAAAAAAAGTGATTTTTTGCAGCAAGGCTGCTGCAAGTAGACAGGAACATAGACTTTCCAGTTATATGTAAGCATGTGGGCCACCATCTTGGGATGCTGCTTATCTCCATGGTATTTACTATATATTGTTAGAGCACCTGCGGGGGGAAAAAACAAACAAACAAAAAAACCAGTAAGGTCCTCTTATTTTTTTTTTTCCAGAAATCATAAGCAAAATGTGATCAATAGAGAAAGCTGAAGACTGTTTTACCTGAAAAGTGTACCTTTGGGCTCTGTTCTCCTTCCAAGCACTTGAGGGCTCCTTCAGAGCTCCCTGCTGCTGTGGAAGATCCCCTCTTTCTTCTTCTGTGGGAAGATCATTTCCCTACCTTTCTTTCTTCTTTTAACACTGTCACTTCTCCTCAGCCCCTTCTACTCTGTATGCTGCAGTGTCAGGGCACAGACTAACACAACTTCTCACCTGTGCCTCTCACACCTATGCACACCAGACAACCATGTGTGTTCAAGTGTGGAGTCACACCTGCCTGCTCAGAAGTCTGGGTCAAAGGCCCTGCTCCCAGTATTTTTGACCAGACTCTTCCTTGTACTGTGCTTGTGTCCTAAGATTAAAATGCCGTATTGTGTGGTGATGAGAGGCAGTAAAAGTCTCTTCAAAATACTGTAGTTTTGGCTCCTAAGGGAAAGTGGAAACACTGGAGGGGAAAAAGAATGACAAAGAGAGAGGGTAACCAGAAAGTGAGGAGAAACATATATGAAAAGGTATTTTGTGTGACCCCTCCACGTGGTGCTGAGGACCCCCAGCCTCTGACCTGCTCCGGTGCTGGTTACAAATGTCTGTGTGGATGGGACAGCTTTACTGCCCTGGGGCTGCTGCTCTGCATCCTGTCCCAGCAGCTCTCTTGAAGGGTTCAACTGTGGGCTTGAGCTGCAAGGCGAGGGATGCTAGCCGTGGTGCCGAGACACCATTTGCAGTCCTTTTTTTTTTTTTTTTTTAACCGGAATAGATGTACTGAGGTGTTGCACGCCCATCCTCTCAGCTGTCCTTTTGGAGAGCATTTTTGTATGTTTGAAGCTTTAACAATGTCCTGAGTGGGGGTCAGTGTGAATTTTGAGCTGACGTGAGCTGTGTGCCTCTCCTAACCTACAGAGGCAAGCTGTTTGGCTGCTAGGTTGTTTCCCTTGCCCTGTTTGTGACAAGGACTGAAAATATATCCTATAGTTTACGTACAGCAGATTTTAGAAATTATTACACAGTGCAGGTGTGGTTTATTTTTGCATCAATCTGCCATTCTGGAAAGCCTCTTCCTGTTAGTGCAGTGTTCCTCCAGTGCTGAGCAATGAGTGCCCTGTGAACCATGCAGGAGAGGTGAAATGTTAAGTTATCTGGAGGGTGAAGAGGCGTGTGTGGAACTCTGTAGAGCATTTTCACTGGCAATTGGGAAGTATTCTGCTTGCAGTGATGCTAGGGGGCAGAAAAGCAGCGCTTATCTTAGCATCTACATAGAGTATACCTAGTGTGCAGCCACTGGAAATGCCAGTAAAGGGTGCACTTTTGAGTGAGTAGAACAGCACTCTGAAGAGCATCAATGTTGCTTGTCAAAAGACAGATGAAAGTTATTTAAGATAACGGAGGTAAGCATTGGAAAATTAGGAAAAGCTGCTGTAAATGTGTAGTTTCTTTTGTGCCTATGTGGTAGGTGATCTTGTAATTAAAGAGTATTTTCATGCACAGCCTCTGTCTCAGTTAGTGGGTATGTAGGTAGTAGATTTTGGGAGGCTTTTCAGCCAGTGTACGACTGAAATCATATTTACTTCATGTAATCTTAATTCCTCGCTATGTTGTTCATAATTCCTACATGGCATTTTGATAACGCTCACAGCTTTGCTGGTGAGTGTTACACAGATATGAACCCTGCATGAAACAGAGCCACTATTACAATTCTTTCCTGGATCTTTCCCGAACAGCCTAGGAATGCAGGCTCAAAAATGATTAAGTTCATAAATAAGTACTGGCTTTGAACTAAGATAATAAAGCCATAGTTGTGTTCACAGATGCAATATTTTGTTGTGAATGACTCTTAGATACTTCAGTTGCTGTCATTTGTGCCCAGCACTGTAGCAAAGCTAAAGATACTTCTCATATATACAGAAAATGAGGGATCAGCTGCGTGTTTTGTCCTGCACCACTCTCAGTCAGAAGGGTTTCTGACTAGTTTTGATTACATAATTTGTCTTCATCAGGAGGCCATTCTTTCTCTTCCTTATTTCCTCCATATTAGCACTTCCAATCCCCTGCTGAAGGGAAAAAGAGATCTTGGAGATCTATATCAAAATGTATGAATACATAAATCAGACGTTTCCTTCATGTTTTTTATGGTAGCATCACTTGAGATTGCAATCTTAATGTCATTCATTCTCTGTTCTTGAGCGTTGATTTTTGTTGTTTTTAAGTAAATGGTAAAGTATGTTTCATGATATGTGGTCACTAGCACACACAGTGATCATCTGATGGCTGGAATCTTCAATTTCATCATTTGAGCTAATGAGCCTGCTAATAGCCCTTTTCATAGTGCCAGCATTTCAAAGAAGAGGCCTTTGTGAATTTTACCCTGATCTTCTGCATACACATTTTTTCCCAAGTATTACATGTTCCTGTCATTCCGCATGCCTGTTTCCAACTTGCCATCTTACTGGTCTGTCTAGGTTTTATTCTAAACTCGTGCTCTGCATTTGTGCTCCCTGCTCTGTTTAAAGCTCTTACCCTTTCTTCCATTGCTGTTTTTTCTCCCTTCCTTTACTTTGATGCGAGAAAGGGCTGTGAGGTGCAAGAACTGCCGTGATAAATGTGAGGACTGGTACAAGGAAAGTTCACTGGCTACTCTGAGGTTTCACATTTTTCTGCTGACACAAAACAACAGTAATAAAAGCTGCCCCAAAGCAATGATCATAACACTTGCGCTCACTTTGCCATCCTGCCAATATATAGACTTGCATGTTCTAAATATTTCCTTGTAGAAGAGATCACTGAATGAAATGTGTAAATGTTCTTGGACTGGAACCTCCCTTCCCCTAGCTCCAGGAAACACTGTAACTAGTGAGCTGCGGTATCATGCATCTCTGAAGGTTCACTGGACTGCAACACAGGGCCAGCAACAAAGTCATGGGCACGAGAAGACCTGCTCTTAGTTTTGTAGCCTGGTATGTTGTTTGTGCATCTGACATGTTGCACTGTTGTGCAGTTCCTGTAGGAATGTGGCAACACAGCCCACAGCAGCAGGTTACAACCTGACTGTGCTCTTGTTAAATGGTTGCTAGGCTTTTAAATAACTATTTTTTTTTATGTGGTGGCGAACCAACAAGTTGTGTTTCCCTAAGTTCATTGTTGAAAACATCTGAGCTCTACTTGCTGACACTTTGGTTCATATATAAAGAAATTCAACTTGAGGTAGGCAGAAAGTTCCTATACAGACATTTAAACTCTGACAACAACTCTAATAAAGAGCTGATAACAAGGTCTGTTCACAAAAAGCATGGAGGAACCATATGAAAAGCTGGTATTAGCTGCAAGGCAAACTTTACAATAAATGTTTTGCTTTACACAGCACAACATATTTACAGAAGGAAGAAATTCCAAACATGTAACAGAATTTTCCGCAGTAAGCAAGGTCACTGCAGAAGCTCAGACAGAGGACAGGTTTACTCGCAGCAGCAGAAGACAGTCAAAGTGAATGGATCCCTGTTATGAAAAGGGCAGTGGTTACTCCCTTTTGCACAGCTAGGAAAGCTTAGGAAGTGGCTTGTGAGAGCCCTCACAAAATGAGGAAGGGGAACTGATGGCAGCAAAGCCTGCTTCTTATATCTGCAGAGCTAAGTCAAGGGTAGAGCTAACCAGGCCCTCGCAAAGAGGAGAAACATTCTAGTGGATCTTGACATATGGGACTAGCAATTCTGACAAAGGCAAGGAGTCCTTGACAGGAAGAATTTGCAAAGTGATGCCTTCACTGATGGTCTTTCTGTATCATTTTCACCTCAGTATTATTTATTTTTTTCATGATAACATTCTTTATCATGGATGCTCTATCCTTTAAAAACCCATAAGGTACCAAAAACCCTGTTTTGCACTACTACAACTCTTCTACAACTCTTCTTCTACAACTCTTGGCTACTAACTGGATGACTACTGACTGGATGAAGCATCACAAAGGAGAATCCAAGGGCAAAAGCCTGCAGCTTCTTAGAGAACAACCAAACAAGAACCTGCATCTGTGGTAACTTTTTCCAGACAGCTACCCTATGTCAAAGATCCCTCTTAAAGGATCTTCCCAGAAGGTTTTTTATTTTTTTCCCCCTATTTGCTTCTGTTGGAAACATCCTCAGGTAGCTCACAAGTAGTGAAAGTTTCCAACTGCTTAAAAAGAGAAAATCATTTTAAAGGAGGTCAGTAAACAGTGTGCTGCGTCTAAAATGCAGTGTCCAGTTTTGGGCTTCAATATCCATCACTGACAAACCAGAGTGAGCTCAGTGGAGGGCAATGGAGATGGTTAGCTTTCTAAAGCATGTTCACTGTGAGAAGATGCTAAAGTTATGAGGCTTGACCAGTCTGAAGAGAAGACTTCGGTAGGGGCTAATGACAGCCTCCCAATACATGTGAGACAGTTACCAAAAAGGCAGAGCATCCTCACTGTGGTGCACAGTGGCAGGATGACAGGACAGACAACTAACATAAGTTGAACCAAGAGAAGGTCAAACTCTCATAAGGAAAATCTTTCCCACCAGGAGGATAGCCAAGCAGTGGATAGGGTTTCGGTAAGACACTGTACAGTTCCCATCCTTGGAGGATGGGAGTTCAGGATTGTGTTTGATAAAGCCTTGTGTAACCTGTCCTGAGCTCATGGCTACCTCTGACTTGAATAGAAGGTTGGACCTCCTGGAGTCAACACCAAATTGGCCTGTTCTGTGATCCTATGATCCCAATTCTCTTTAAGCATAACAGTTCTCATATCCTGAAGAAAGTATGCATCTGCCCAGCCTCTACAGTAAAACCGAAGTAACTTCACACTGTTTAGTTACTATTGCTTCCTTTGACTGTGCAATAGTAGTGGGCTGGCAACTGACAGTTTCAATGGCCAATACCCAGACATTTTTCCCTCCTCACAATTTGCAAAAAAACCCCCAACTCCCTAGTTGTCTTGTTGGAGGACAGCAAGTACACAGTATGTCATCCTTTCTGCTTCTACAGGAAAAGACATCTTTCATTCACCTTATCTATTACCCATAAAAGCATGATTTTACACTAATGGAGGATAGATTGGATTTGACATAGTCCTTTCTCTTCCATCCGTTACACCATATTTGCCACCTTGCTTTCATTTCAAGAACATTTTTCATGTGTACAGCACACAAAGACATCCAGCTATGGTGCAGGATGAAGGCAGAAGCCATAGACTGTGCAAGAGAGATTAGAGAAGGAGGAAAATCCCCTTCTGTCCTACAAGTACAGCCTGCATGCTTTTATAGTTCCCATGAAAAATTTAAAAAGAAAGAAAGCAAATAAAAGCACAATTATTTTCTTTAGAGGAGATGGAAGGGAGGCCTTATTGTAGTGTAAAGCTTCCTTAGAAGGGGAACAAAGGGGTAGGTGCTGATTTCTTCTCCCTTTTGACAGTGACAGGATCTGAGGGAATGGCATGGAGCTTTGACATGGGAGGGTTGGACTGAGTATAAAGAAAGGTGGTTAGGCACTGGAACAGGCTCCCTGGGGCAGTGGTCACAGGCCCAGGTTGATGGAGTTCAAGAAGCAGTTGAAAAATGCTCTCAGACACTGAGTTTCAAATTTGAATGGTCTTACGTAGAACCAGAAGTTGGACTAAATGGCCTTTGTGAGTCTCTTCCAATTTGGTATATTCTATGATTCTATGTTAGTGTATCAGGGTCTACAAATCACAATTGTCCTATATAGCACAAAGCAACAGTCCTGTAAGAAAAGAGGTTCCTAATACTAGGGGAGAGCAACTGCCCCTAGGAGACATGCTGCTTAAAAAACAGTTCATCATTTAAAAAAGATGCAATGTGACCTGAGGCAGGAGTTTGACTGGGTACAGAAGGACAGCTGGCTTTTTCATCCTGTGCAGTGAAACACAAAGCAGGTCATCTACGTGATGGAAGAATTTTTGCATTGTCACTATACCATTAAAGCCAGTCCTAAGGAAAGGCACACAGCCTGACTGAACAGCCTCCAAAGAATATGGATTGTGACTTGCTGACAAGCAACCATATCTCTCCTCTTTTCCCCTATTGCATCCAAGGGTGGGATGTAATCTGGCATTTGGAGTTGTTTGCTGCCCTGCTCAGCATCTCTGCTACAAAAGGAACCATGCCAGAATGTACAGCAAAACACTTAGACACAACAGTAGAGGAGTTTCAAGGATAACATTTAGAAGGATTCTAATTACAACCCTCAAATGATTATAGCAGCAAGGTGAGACTGTGGCTTTGGAAAAGACTGCTGAGCACCTCACCAGCTTTCCAGGAACAGGAGCATGTGCAAAAGCTGAAAGTGCAGTTTGCATGTTTCACCTCTGCGAAGCCAAAAAGCCTGTTTCTTCTCTTCGCACATTCTTTTCTCATTCCAAGCCCCAGAGCAACAGCTCAAACCTAAACTTCTTGTCATGAGCAGGGCATGCCATGCTAAGGTTGATGCTTGCACTAACACTGCAAGAGCCATTTCTTTGGTGGGACAAAGTAGAAGTGCAAGCACTCACCACATGTTAAGTTAGCAATTAATATCAGCATGGAGAACAAGGCAAAAAAATAGTTACTTCTCAGCCTGAATAGCTATTGAATGTCAAGTAGGCAGCTAAAGAAGAGAAGCATTCAAACAGCCATGAAAAGCTGCCTTGTAGATTCATTTTGTAAGAACCACACTTGTGAGTCTGTATCCAGCAGGGGACAATCTCACTAATTATTATTGCCAGTGAAGCCTGGCAGCTGTCTAGATGTTCTAGATCCATTTAAATGCGACTTCTGATAGGAACCAAGGTCCTCATTGCGGAGGGTTCAAATTAGGTCACTTCCTCAGAGCTGCCAACAGGCAGAAACTAAGAGGTTACTATTTTATAACCATTCTAATCATATAATGGCTACAGGCAAAAGCCACTCTCTTAACATAGAAACACAGAACAGTCCAGACTGGGTTTAATCAAGCTAGTGCTTCTGTATGCTCTGCTGTGTTGGACCAGCAGCTTTCCTCTGAATGAAAGAAATCCCCTCACCAGGCCCTCCTGGGGTTCTAACATAACACTGGCCACAAATAGGAATTTTACTTGCATTTAGCACTGTCATTTCAGTCCATATCACTGTTTTTTTTTTCTATCTACCTCCCATCCCAGTTGCTTCTAGCCCAGATCCTGTGACATTCACTTGAACAACAGCTGCAGCAGGAAAACTGAAATAGGGCAGATGTACAACATAAGAACTGTCTTCTAATGTTCTACAGTATTTGGACTGATAGGTGAAAGGGATACAAGATCATCCTGATCCAGATAACCCGTCAAAGTAAGCTCATGATGTTGCAGCTGAAGCATTTCCTTTTTCAGGTCACACTGTAGCTAACTACAGTATGTCATCATCAGACATGCTCTTCACCCTTTAATAATAAACGTATTAATTGCTGAAATATAGTCATAGTACAAACTGACAGTTCTTTCCACACTGAGTCTGTTAGGCTTAGACCTTTCTTCCCAATAACAGCAGCTTCTTCACACATCTCTCAAAGTTCAGGGATCTGCTGTTATTTTTTCCTTGCACTTTACTCAATTGCCAATGTGCTAGGACTCTCTTAAAAATAACAATACTGTATCACAGTTGTCTTTCCTAGCTCCACTGTAAAAAAAGAAACCTCTTCTGCAGTGGTAAGTGTTGCTCCTTTGCAGAGCTCAAGTTCTCCCCATGTTAGTGCACTTTCTGCCAACATCACCAACCACGCAGCTAGCTTGAGACTCCCTTCAATTCTGAGGCAGGCTGGGTCTGGGTTTATAAAAGTGGTCTAAAATATTTTTCTTCTAGCATGAATACCTCACAGAGACCCTCAATCCAGTTCAAGAACTTTGTAAGTTTGGCCAAGTGGCAAGGACATGTTTTCTCGAGTTCACAGCAGCAGATATGATGGCTGTTTCTTGGAACAAATTTCCATATTCTATGTACCCCTTTTACCAGCTGTCCTAGGCTAGCTTACAACAAATAAATAGTTGTATCTTTTAGCGACTTGGCTTTGTTTTCCTTTGATTTTCCTCATAGCAGTAGGTAGCAGGCACAACTTGCAACAGCCTCAGATCAATGTAGTGCAAAGCCTATCAATGTTTCCCCATGAACACAGCAAAAATCAGCAGCAAGCTATGCCCTGCCACATGCATTTCAACAGCTCATGCAGTCTTTACCTATCATCCATTTGACAGCTCAACAGGCAGTGTTATGTTAGTGCCTTACACAGGACTTCTCCCCATGACCAGTTCTCATCTCTTCTGACATTCCATTGCAAGCAAGTATCCTTCAGATATTCCTGATCTGATTTGCAGATGGGAAATGCACCCTCTGCCCAGAGGAACAGTGCAACAAAACCTTTTTTAAAATAAAAATGGCTTTTGCTTAGAGGCAATTTCTTCAGGAAATCTGCCTCAGTAGCTGCCTGAAAAGCCAGCCACCCCAGAAGCGGTTATGTGAGAAGTATAGATTTGATATCAATTTTAAGATCTTAGGAGGACTGCAATCAAATTTTAAACCTATAATTCACATTCTTGTGAAAAGAAAAGCAATAACCAAGTAACCATCAGTAACTAAATCTTCTTTCAAAGAGAGCTAATTATACAGAAAACTCCAACACATACAGGATGCTCAAGAAGGGCTGAAGGTTGGGTTGTAATACTTCCAAAGAGTTTGACAGACAACTGTGAAATATTATCATAAACACTGTGGTTAAGGAGGCAGTGTTATAAGGTAAAGACTAATGTGCACAGAAAATGCTCATTTAGCTTCTGTAGAAAACAGGTACAAATTTATCCTTCTAGCTATTCAGTTGACTTCTACACTAGTTTGAGAGCTACCACCACAGCTGATGCTATTCAGCTTCACTTCTGCAAGCAACATTATCTTATGAGCTTACAACTGAGTTCATTCAAGTCTAAACTAAATGCATGCTTCCCGTTTCCTTTAGATTGATCTTTAAGAAAACACCATTAAATAGCACAGAGCAATACATTACAGAGGAAAGCTTAGTATTTGCATAAGGCCTTTAATTCATTAACTCAAAGACAAAACATCCAGGCATTAATCTATTGCTACAATTGGAGCCCCAACCCTCCACAATTCTGATATTTCTCATGTCAAATGGGAACCTCCTTACAAGAGAAAAGTGGGAACTGATGAAAAATTTCAAATTCACAGATGACAAAGACCAGAAACTTCTAAGAACATATCCAAGGTACTATAGAAGAACACAGTATGCAGGTACAGCACAGCAACTGCTACGTGTGAGGTTTGTATCTCACCAGGAGATATTCTAAACACTATAAAAGCAATTTAGAGTGTAAGGACAGGAAGACTGGTAACTTTTTAGCTCGGGTTTCCACAAAAACACAGCTGCTTCCTCCCATTTCTACATTTGGTCAGCCACAGTTACAGTTGCTGCTATGAACAGTGACTGCAGAGTACTGCATTAACTTCTAAAAGAACTTGTGTTCCCCCCAGAATTTGAGATTTGGCCTTTAGATTGTGTACTTTACTGGTTTGGGACAGACAAAGCACAAAGTCAGCTACTGAGAAAAATCTTGCGAGTACACATGATAGGAATTTGCCTTAGCAAGACACTGAGGCAATGTCAGACACTAGGGAACAGAGTTATGCCAGGACACAAGCTAAGAAAGCCTACCCAGCTTCAGAGTAGAGGCCAGACAGCAGCATACCACTGTCTATGTATCATCAGTATGACAGTTATCTCCTTAACCATCCTGTATGAAGATGACATTGATACAGCAGTAAGAAAAATAACTAGTTTTGTTCATGTACTGGAAAAAAGAGAAACTGAGACCTTCCACAATATGTATCGATAAAGCAGATAATGAAAAATCTTCACATTCTTTGGAATTGTCTTCTAAAATTACATTGGCAAACAAAATAATTGAATGGTTTGAGCTGGAAGAGACCTTTAAAGAACATCTACTTCCAACCCCCTGCCATGGGCAGGGACATCTCCCACTAGACCAGGTTGCTCAGAGCCCCATCCAACCTAGCCCTCAACATTTCCATTGATGCCCATATCAGTGTATCAATGACTCCCCAAACATACAGTACATCTTACTCTTTATTAAGTATCAAATTGCCTTAAAGATAAATATATCCAAATTACATAAGTTTCAAGAAAAAACAGATGTTTTATGTACAATATTCATCTTGAATATTCAACTATCATTTTAACCTACAGCATAAAAAGCAAACCTACATCAGTACCAAATAAAGCCTTAAAAATGTAACAATTTTCTTTTAGAAATGCTTTGAGAACATTAGAGTTGATGACATTTTATATGCAGAGGCCTTGGATTTACAACTCTTAGACCATTTCTCTGTTTCTGCGGATAGCACAGCAAAGAACCATACTGAATATCATGCCAAAAATCTGGAAAGAAAATAAGCTCATTAGAAATCAGAGGGGGAAAAAATATTCTTATCAAGATGTAGTAAAGCATAAATACCTCCTTGCTCAAAATGCATGCTAACTATTCTACAGCTTATGACCCCAAACCTCCTTTCCCTCTGATCCCCAAACTTCATTTCATTCTCACCAATCCCCCTCACCTTCAGTACTTCAAAACAGATCAACTACAAATTAAAGTGAACCTGTAAAATACTGGATCTTTTCAACATACTCTATTGCATCTAAATCACTATTTTCCCCCTCAAGAGAGGAAACAAGTGCAAATTTTCTTATTAGCACTGTTACTTCAGATTTCTAGCCAATTAGAGAGGAAATAAACAGTCTATGTTGCCAGCCCATGTATTCAACCTGCACTCCCCACACTTACTCAATACTACTTTGCCAATGCTAAAGCTACAAGGAGGCAGATCCTATTCCAGAGGAAAAGCATGGAGTCCCCAGGCACCCCACTCACTGAGCTGTCTCAAGGACACACAGCATACAAACTTATCTTACAGGTACTTATTAGTGGAACAGGCTGTCAGTCTTGTCTGGCATTATTTGGTAGACTTGTACTCTAAGCACCCTTGGCCAGATAGCAACCCCCTAATCTGTAAACTCACCATTATCACAGCAATACCAAGGCCAACTGCTCCAATAACATTCAGTTTTGAATTAAAGACATCATCAATGGCTTTAGGGCACGGCTGAAAGGAAACCGTATCTGTTAGTGTTTCATGCATACTGAAGCATTGATTTGTTTGCTTGTTTGAGTTCATCTGCTGACTGATGCTGTATCTCTGACCAAGTCACCTTGTAATACAGATGAAGATTTAGCTCTCAAAAACTGGTTAGAGCTGGCCTGTTTTTTCAATATCTTTCTGGAGATCTATGGGTGTTTTCAATATAAAGTTATTAGAAAATTTTAAATCTGAGTATCTATCCTCTTAAATGCACCTTGTAAAAAGCAGCATTCCCTTGTCAACAGCATCAGGAGTAACAGTTGTTGCACCAGAGTTTGCTTATTACTAATGGCTGTCAGCACCTAAACTGCAGTACTGTTCAACCCTTATAAAAACAAATCTGAGGACAGACTTCACACTTTCAATTACTTTTATATCTTTGCAGACATCTCAAATACATGGTGCATATGAAAGAGAAGATTCACATTGCTTGCATAAGTATACTAGACTGTCTGCAGATTCATACCAGTGCCAGTTTAAAGTTACTAAGACAACAAACTACAACTAAAAAGATTTTAAGTAGCCTTTACCCCCTCAAGGTAGCCAAGAAAAAGAACAATTAACTTACAAAGAGGTATAAATCTAAGATATCAGTAGCTGGTCAGTCTCATATCTCCTCCTGTCTTATTCCAGTGAGCTGTTATACACCACTTATTTTATTGTTTCATATCTAGCCACAGAAGACTGTTTTTGAGGATTAAGGGAACATAACAGCTAGAGTGAATCAGTTAAAGATCAGTACTCTATTTACTTTTCTGGTTTAAGTCATGCACATCAGCCACACCATTATATTCCTTTAACCTTAGGAGTCAGTCCACTGTTTTTTCTTTTTTTTTTTTTCCTCTGCAGTTGGGACTAAGCCCTCAACACATTACAAAATGAAGTCAAAACTCTGAACTGAAACAGAGTAACAGCAGACAAAACCTAATATTGCCTCAGTTACACTCATGCAGTGTAGGCAGACAGATGGCATGAATAAGACTAAAGACTGAATCTGAATACAGACTGAGTGCTTTCAAACATCTGCCAGAGGCATTTATCTGTAAGCTATCTGTAGGGAGCGGTAGAGAACAAATGATGCATAAGCAAGCCAAAATATGAACTGAAATCTCTGTGTCATAAACTCCGTTTCTGTGGGATAACTAGTACAGGCTCTCCTGGTACATAACAATCACAAAGTAGTCATAAGAATTTCAGAAAGAGTAGAAAAGAAAACTATAAAAGTGTCTCTCCTGTCTGTGACATAATGCAGCACTATTTCACCACTGGAATCTGATTCAGAGATTTTGTTTATGATACAACCACCTAAGCAAGACACCAATGCACTACCTACACCATCTCCCCATTTCTGAAATAGAAAGTTCCTCACCAAAATTTCAGACTTTCTCCCTCCTCATGTTCTCCTCCGTAAGGAAGAGATGCAACAGCTTCAGTGCATACCAGGAAGGCACTTTATATGATAGCAGCAGTCCAGAGACCAGAACTCTGGAGGGTTTTATGTGAAATTTTTGCATTAATTTGTTCATCATGCCCTTGAATTTAATGACACAGGCTACAACATCATGCAGATTCAGAGTCCCAATTTCCTGCTGATCTTGTTTGTTCCTTCTACAGGGAGACTGTAGATTTTCTACAAGTGGATCACTTGTGTGGATAGGCTGCCTATCAAGAATGACAGGAATTTTCCATGGACTGGAAGGTTTTATTCAGAGGTCTGTTTCTCATTCTACCCTATTTGGCAGAGCTAATGGAGAGTTAAGTGGTGAGTTACCAGTGCAGTAAATGACTCAAGCAAGGTCTTCTTTGGACAGGTGTCCATCAACTGCTGCTCAAGACCTCCAGTAATACCACAGCAGTTCAGCTACAAAAGAAAACAGAGAAATAAATTCTGCAATTGTTACATTTTTTCCCTTTCCACACTTGCTAAAAGAAAGAGCTAGATTACATGAACTATTATTACAGACCTTATACAAGTTTGTTTAGAACTCCTGCCTATCTGATTAATGTAAAAGGCTTTTTAAACAAGGTTTCTATCAGAAGACAAGATTCCAAAAGAGTTGAATCTCATTAAATATATACATTCACATCCCTTAGTTTTGGGGGCAGCTCGTACTCCTTACAGATGAAAGACGAACTTCTTAAACACACGCAACTACACATACCGTGGTACCTTCAGATTAATGCTAGAGATCTAGAGTTTCTCAGCTTGCTTTTAAATTTATTTAGGAAAAGAACTAGTCTTACTTCAAAAGGAAAAGAGTATACTGATTTCATGAACAGTATGCAAGAAGAACTTGTTTGTTACTAATGCTCCTTTTCATGTTCCTTTCATTTCTTCTAGTTAGTAAGGAACTAGATTTGTACATGCAATGGGATTGCCTCATCACAGCCTGAACCAGTAAATGAGCATCTGAGTGACCAGAGCTGAGCAGCCCAGATCCACCTGTTCTCTCTCTATTCCTCTCGGTGGTACTTCTGGCTGTGTTTCCAGGAGCCTGTGTGAGTTGGCCCCCTCTCCCTTGCTCTCTTCCTTCCCGCACACCAGAGTTCGAACAAGAGGCAGCTGCATTCCTTAACCCAGACAGTTGCCAGTAGTGGTGAGTTATTTCCCCTTTTCTCTAGTATCTTGTTCTATAGCACCTGTACGTCAAATAAAGGCTCTGTCAACACTTTTGTTTACAGTACAAAATTCTGGTTATGTTAGAGAACATTGTTAAACTGTACTGTTACCTAGTTTAATACTTACAGCAAAATGGAATGCTTTCAAGGTTTCTCTGTGAGCTGGTTGAGATCTCTTTTCATAGGTTTCTCTGTAGAAGTCCTGTAACTCTTCAACAACCTACAAGTTAGATAATTGTATTCTATTAACGTTTTACCTTGATTTATAACTTGTTTTAGATAGAGTAGTCTTCAAATCTTCTACAGTCTACAGTACATGGCCTTCTGACATATAGAAATAATGACTGGAAATAGGGTGGACAGCATTACTCACCTGGAAGTAAGCCTAAACTGTGTACTCATATTAAAAGCTTGACCTAAACAGGTACGCTTCACAGCTTCCCTTCAGAAGCGTGAGTTTTCAGGAGTGCTGAGAAAACTATGTTTTCCCCATTCCTTACACAGAATTATTTCCCACTCACTGCAGTGCCCCAGAAGTCACTACAATCCCCAGTTGCACAATATAAGCTGCAAAACAATCCTGAACTAAGTACTCAATTAGGAAACAAGAAATCAGAGTATTAAAAAGCAAAACTAAATTCTGTTCTAAAAAGTATATTCAAAGTCTCAATTAGTTCTGATGCTTCAAACTGTTTGCCAAAAAACCTAGAGCCAAACCTGCATTAGAATTTCCCTGGCATAGGAGGTCAATACTCCTATATCTACCAACATTCCTATATGCTTACATGACTCTGGTGATTTAGCATAAAGCCCTCCCATTCCTGAACTGGGAGAGCAGCAATAATCTGTTGTACTCCCAGCCTGACTGGTATGGAAGGCCTCACCAAAGAACCTGCACCAAAAACCCAGCCAGCTCAGTGCCTTGTCACGTAAACTCATTCACAGTGACAAGACAATAGACAGAGCATGTCAACATCCACAATGGTAAAGATGATATCTGAGGAGTATATCAACCTGAGGCACAAACACAGGACAGTCATGACTTAGATATGACATTTAGTCTTTAACAGCAAGCTCTTCCCTAGAGATGGTAAGACCTTACTGAAGGCTTGCTTCACTTCACAGTGCAGACACTCAGAAGGCACCTGTAAGGGGCAACAGCATGTTGGGTTCTGGCCTCTTTTTAATTCTTAGTATTTAGTTTACAGAATCTCAGAATTAGTTTCTTATATTTTGCTGCAACAAGCCCTCCCACTTCAAACTACACACAACCAATATTTGACTACTACTGGTACACTTTTCACTAGACACAAAGTTCTCTCAAATTTAAAAAAAAGAAAGCTGTCAAAGGACAGTAAGGGTTAAAAAAACTGCAATATAGTTTAAGACCTGCAGCTTTGGGAAAAATCTTTGCGTTTAAAAAAAGCAGTGACATTGAAAGAATCAAAAAGTAACAGACATGGTCTTTCAAGTGAAGAACATTCACTTTCAAGCCTCAGATGAGTTTTGTTGATTGGTTTGGTTGTTACTTAAGAGCAACCTACCTTTTCTTTATTTGCAAATCCCCAGATGGCAGTAGCAACTTCAAGGGCAAAAATCACAAAGAGAAAGACAAAGAACTAGAAAAGAAAGACCACATGATTAACCAACATCATAGCACCAAAAAACCCAAAACCAGTAGCAGACATCCTTGGAAGCTTTGCAAGCTCATTTGGTGCGCAGTGTTCAGCCTTGTGAGAAGTATCACTCAACCTGTTTTTTGCTGAAGTTCTGAAACACTGGTTGAAAATGGGTAATCCTGTTGATAATAGTGCAACCCAGCCTTTTGTGGGGATTGGAAGGGACCTCTAGAGATCATATAGTCCAACTCCGCAATTCTGTGATTAATAGGACATACACTTTCTCCTGACAGCATCAGTAAGCTTGGCAATGTTTTCCAAACAGGAGTTCTGCTTTTTTGATCAGTATTAATAAAACCAATAATTAATTAACTCCGACTTGAATTTGCAAAAATCACACAGACATCATACAGTTAACATGCTTTCTCTGGTTTGTCACCCTTATTGCTCTACAAATCATCACTTAATACCTAGCATGCCACCTGAGAGCCCTTCTTAAGAGCTAATGGTCACTTGTGTTAGAAATAGAAAAAACATCATGTACAATTGACTATCAGTTCCAGAACACTGACCACTTAAAGGCACTGAAAAAGTGCTCAGAATTACAGTAACAGACTAGAGGCATAATTTTGCAATGAAGTTAAATCTTCTTCCCTGACACAGGAAGTGAATTATCTTCCCACCAGCTATAGTAGTCTCATTAACTGTATCTGGTTATTTAGACTAGTAGTTCCATAGTAAGTACAGACATGTTAGAACTCAGTAAGTCCCAGTGGTCTGAAAAGAACTGGTTACTCTCCAACAATTGACTTGAAGAACACCTGTCAACTAGACTAGTTCATACAGTGATTATGAACAGCAGAAGTTTAGTGTTTTGAGGGTCAAATACCCCAGTAGAAAGATCTAAACACATTCAGAGTTTAGGACTAACTGTTTAGTAAGCAGCATTAATCTTATCAAGATTTTAGTTCTGCATTCACACATTTTCCCATTCTGAATGTCATTAACTTGGTCATTTGACATTCAAATGGAACATTTTGATTTAGTGCCAGAAATGCAAACTAAATGTCATTATTTAACCATTTTAGCATTACGTATGTAACCATAAATTAAAACACTGTAAAACTCATCCAATTAGCATTTGCTCCATTTTACTCCACAGCCAGTAATGTGATCAGAAAGGAAGGACAATATTAAGTTTAAACATTACTCTGTTTAAGCACTTATGCTTACCAGTCCAAGCATACACTGTGATTCCTGCAATGCACCACAGCATCCCAAGAAGCCAACCAGCATCATGAGTGCACCAGCTCCAATTAGGATGTAAACTCCTAGGAAGGAGAGCAAACTAAGATTCATTCAAAGTTGGATCCTCAGCAGCAAGTTAGCTGCTCTATAAATAGCTTATTAAATATTTGTTGAGTTGTTTCAAGCAAAAGGGTGATTTATTTTCAAAGAAAGTAACTCAAAGCTTATGGGGAAGTTTTTATTAATAACTTCAACTTACAAAAGCTGATATGCACCACTGCTAAAGTTTCACAAGTTTTAGAAAAAGTACAAGAAAAAACCATTCAAATAAAACTATAAGCACACTTAAAAACTGGCTCAGAGACCAAATAATATACTTTTGGATAAAAAGTGTTGCAGTTAGTTGTAACTAGTGATTTATCAAGATCTCAATTCTTGATGTCTTTCAGTACTTGTTCTCTTGAGCAAGCAGACGATACAATCATCCATCAAAGCTTTAAATACTTTTGTATCCTACTAGTCCATCAGGAAATACAAAATTATTTCACCAGTCACAGTGCCATATCTTCACTTCAGCTGCCTAACTTAAGAAACTTTCTAACTAAAAGAATTTCAACATTTGCCTTTTTGAAAGCAGGTATTTCTTTAAACCAAGCAGCTAAATCTATAAACAATTTTGCCCAGAATTTAAGTAATAAGCATTAAAGCAGAGAGAGTAAACAGTTCTGGACTAAAGCACTCTTACACCCAAAAACCTCCTAATCTTGGGAACCGTCAAGTTAAGAATTATAGCCCCTCAGCTGCTAGCCACTAAACCAGTAACAGATAACTAGAAAAGCACAAATTTCATAGGATGGCTAGCAAGTATCAGTGAGGTGGTAAAAAATGATAGAAATATCAACACAATTCATGTAAAATTACTTCAACATTTCTATCAAAAAAGACAAGAAGTATAGTTCTGGTGTTCAGAGACCCAAATGCTGGTTTAAGAAAGGCTTTCTTTAACAAAGCAGTAAGTACTACCTGACAAAATAAGCATCTCACTTGATTAAGCCTATGTAAATGATTATTCCTATCAAGAATTTCAGCACTTTCTAAACCCTGTTTAAAGTTTTCCCCATTGTGGATGGAAAGAAGATAAGAACCTCTTATTATAAATTTTCTTACAGTAGTATAGAAGGCTTTTGAGTTAATTTCATAGAACAGCTTGGGTTGGAAGGGATCTTGGAGTTCTAATCCTCCTAACATTAGCATGAGTGGCCTTCAACACCAGTAGGGATGAGGCATCCCCAACTTCTCTGGGCAGCCTGTTCCAGTGCTTCACCACTCTAAGGATTTCCTTCTATAATCTAGATCTCCCCCCATCCTATTGCTCATAGACTGTGAAAAACAAACTCCCTTCTGTTTATAAACTCCCTTTGTTTTCTTATTAGGTGCAAGCAGGAAGATTCTTTTAACCTCCTACTGAAAATTATAGCCAGTCATTAATTCTGTGAAAAAAAAAAAAATAAAGCCAAACCATTTATTCTTTTTAAACTCTTTCTATATTCAGTTTAACTGACAGACTATAAATAGGTTTGTTTCAGCCATAGGCTCAAATATACCATTACAAAACTGCCACAATTTTAGAATGCAAAAGCATTGTTTTAGAGTACCCAAAATTCAGCTCAGGTAAGCTCAGATCTCTTCCCCTCCAAAAGTCCAGTTAAAAGCATGTGGAAACCTGGGCAGCTACAGGAAGAACCCACTTTACTACCATATGTATGGGAACTGTTGAATCATGGCCTGAACCTGAGGTGAGCACTGAGTCAGCCACAGGACCACAGGTGAAGGCAATTCACCTGTGTGACCTGAAGGGGTGGAGTCTGTCTCCACCTCTCCCAGACCCCATTTAAGGGCTGACCACCATTGGGAAAGATCTCTTGTTGGAGATCCCTCCCCTATGGAGTTATCGGTGAGCCTTTCTTTATTTACTGGTTGTCTGTTTACCACCCAGATAAGCCAAGCAAAATATACCATCCACCTTATTATTTTCTGTGGATACTATTCTTTCAGGTTATTCATCCTACACCATATCAGCAGAATACAGGCCTTCTTGACAGTTCTCATGCTTGTGGATTGCAGTGATTCACAGTGATGCAAAAGTATATCTTGTCTTTCCCCAACTACTGTCTATAAAAAGCTTAACTCAGTACTGATAGTATTCACTGAAAGACTACTTGGTACTCAAAAGCTGCAGTGTGAACAGCACATACCAGGATGGCTTATATAGTCTGCACTGACTCCCATAGATACCTGTTTGGATACTGGAAACAGCTCAAGTAGCTAAACCATAAGAAAGCTGCCTAAGACAAACCAGCGGGGGTGGTTAATGAATGGCCATAAGCCCATGTGCTGTACGAAGTATACTGACATGAAGTATGTATGCACAATGAGTATCCAAGCATAAAATGGCAGATGCACATGAGAAACATTTTATTTCTTTGCTCACAGTTCTTTGGGATCTTCAAGCTCAGCTACTCTATTTCAAGAAGGGTTTGAGTATCTACTGATGGTAACTGAAGGAACTCGTGTTCCTCTGCCCAAGCCAGTGGCTGTAGAGATCAAGACCTCAGAGTTACTTAAGTGATGTTTTAAGACATCAGAACAAAAAGTAAAAGACACATATCTTTACCATCTACTTGACAATCAAGGTATCCCAGGCTTTGTTTGCAGAAAGCCTAGACTGAGATCTTATAAGATAAGAAAACACCAAGGAGTAGATTCTACCTGGCCTATCTAAAACTATAGTGGACTAGGCTGACTGTAATAGATGTTCACAGACTAAGACACTGTACATTCTTTTCAGTATTAGCATACACAGGGCTGTATGAATTCCACAATAGTGCCTATATTTCTTCATAAATAGGAAGGGATGCAGTTGTAGTTTCATATAGTTTGTCAATTTGGGGAAAAAGTACTTTTAATGTCACTAATAACTTATTTTAGAGTAAAATTTGACTGACTTATCCATGAGAAGCATCAGGAGTACACATTTCCTTTGTTTACCGGGAGTTTCTGAGTGCTTACCAACCACTACTGCTCTTAGCAAAAGGGCTCAGAGCACCAGCAAAAGCAAGCTGCTCTCAGCCCAACAGATGTTGTTTATGACTGTTTTGTCTATAGCCTTGAAGAAAGTAGCCAGGGACTCTGAGCAAAATGATCTATCCCATTGAGTTATTGCACAGCTTACCTGTATAGAATGTCATGTTGTTGGATTCCAGTTCAAAGATGCTTTTGGTCTGCACGTCAAACCGAAGCCATAGTCCAATCGCAAGAACTGCAGTTCCTGCAAGCTGTAGGAATGAGTAAATAAAAAAAATCAATACATTCACCCTACCTACACCAGAATTAATCACAGGATGTAGCGCTGTTATTTAGCAAGGTGGTAACAGAACCAACATGAAGATAGGAATACCATAATAAGACTAAAGTCAATTCCTTATAAAAAGCATCTTGTTGACAGATTTGCTTGCATATTAAAGTACAAGAGAACAATGCCATGTTTTTTTTTTTTTTTTAACACTGAAAATATCCTAAGATTACACAAGAGTCAAGGAACACATTTTCCACTGACTACTCCACCCATGTTTTATTCCAGGTCACTAATGATATTGCATGGCTTACAGATCATGCATACTCAGTATGAAGGACATTGCGTAGAATATGAAGTATATTGCAAAGAAAATCACTTTACCATGTATTGAAAGGCCAGCTAAAACTGCTACCAAATTAAACACTGACAATAGTTCAGTGTACTGCAGTACTGAGTTTAGAAAGAATGCACTCATCTGTAAAGCAGGAGCAAATATATGATAAGTTTTCACACCAACAGAAAGTAGAAAATATATGACACTAAAATATCAACATAGCTGTGCGCTGATCCAGAAGAATACAGGTAAGCGTTAGGTAATATTTAGCTTTGAGACATACCTTTTTTGCCTATATGCCTCTAGGTTCCTTTTGTCATAGGGCTTGTTTATGGGAGGCTGTACATATAAGCTAGATCCTAGATGATGGTAATTGGGTTCAGAAGTGTTTCAAGGAAGAGGAAATTACACTCCTATGCAGAAAACACTAGAAATTTGCTTTGAATAGATTGAAAAGCCTGTTCTTATCTGCTACAAGAAAACTTGAGCTTTCTTGAGTGCAAGAAAAAACAGATGTCAACTAAGAAACTCAAACACTATAGCATGCACTTTTTAGGTTTTCTTTTGTCTGAATACCGTTTAACTTTCAGAAGAAAAGCTCTAAAGAAGAAATACCATGGATATACCAACACACACTAAAAAAAAAATGTTTATGAATGCCAATAAGCTTAATGCTCAGCAAGTTCAGAACTCCACTTAGGCTGAGCATGCATGAAAATAAAAAAGAAAGCTTTATCTTTGAAAAGTTCCTTCTAGGAGGGAAACAACATTCTTGAAATGCCTCCAAGAAACAGGGAGGTGTTTACTTTCAAATGCCAACTTTCAGCAAGAATATGGAAAGAATTCCTACAGAAGGAATGTGAACACACTCAAACACTGAGCATAACCCTTGGCCCTATGTTCTCTCCAAAGAATGAGAGCTTGTTCTCTTACAGGAATATTCACATTTACTGAAGGCAGGCATATGCTGGTTGCCTATAGCTACCTATTCGAACCTTCTAGGCTATCTTTCTCCACAAAAAAAAACAAAAACAAAAACAAACAAAAAAAAACAAACCCAAAAAGAAAAAACAAAAACAAAAAACACCTTTCAAGACTGATACATGATAAAGAATCAAGTTAAGAAAGGGTTCAAGAGGAAGGTATCACTCATAACTTCTCACCAGAAAACATCCTAACTGAAGTCTTCAAGGACTCAGGTACTAATGAGGAGAAGTGAGACAGGCAGCTTTTAGAGAAGCCAACTTTGCTGGGAAGAAACAGCATTATCTGTACAGCAGGCACATATCTGCTAAACCTGCACCTGAGAAGAGTTTCAGGGTTGAGGCTTGGAAAAAAGATGAAGTGATACACTACACATTGAGCTAAACCCACACAAGTTTCCAAATCTATGCAAATGACATTTAGTGCCTTGTGTATCGGTACAGGCTTAGTCATAATACATAGTAATATAATACACAATATAGCAAGAACAAAGCCTGCAGAGCCAGAGCAAGCATGCTGACAGAAAAACTAAATCATACCTAAGAGCCTTGATCAAATACCCAATGTTATAAGGGTGTGTCAGCTGTACATACTATACAGTTGCACCATCCTAAGGGAAGAGAAGCTGCCAAAGGGACTGGAGGTAGAGAAGTTCCTGCTCTATGTGGTGCTCTTTGCTACAGCTTTGCTTGGGAAAATTCTTGTAATCTCAAACTCCAGAAAGGCTTGGTGACAGAAAAACAAACAAACAAAAAAAACCATACTTGCAACTTACCCTTCCAGTCACCCAACATTTAATTCTCTGATAGAGCCCTGCTTTCTGGGGTCGTTCAGTCTTCAGCTTTTACAGGTATCCAGTTTTGAAGCATTAGGAGAAAAACCTGCTGCCTCTTTAGACCTTCATAGGAACTCATGAACTGCAGAGTTCAAGAGTGCCTGGCTGCATGCAGCTATACATTTCTGCTGTATGGCAAGCTCAAGGGCTGTGCTGCAAACAGAACAGGGCACACTGAAGGTTTGCACAGCTAAAACAGCATTTATAATCCAGCAGACCTTTAGACTGTTTGTGAAGGAAGAACACTACATCAAGTAGGTAATCTTGCAAGTCTACACAAAATGTTCTGTTAATGTTTCAGAGAAAGAAACTGCTTGATTAATGTTAGGAAGTCCAGACATACTTGATATTGCTCCATTTGAAGAAATTTAATACACACCCCAAACACTATAAACAAAGTGCAGTGTGGCACTTTCTCCTTGGAATGTAACCATCCTGACAATCCAAACAATAGGATAATCACAGGGCATCGGTGAACAGCTCAGTATCACTGTAAACTGTAGGATTAAAAGTGATTTCCTTCATCACGGTACACTCAGAAAAGTGACTTTTGCCTCCATTTCTTCAGGGAAGTGAATTTGTTTTTGCCAGTTTGTGATCTTCCTACCCACAATAACAACTGAACTAAAAATAGAAATTTTAAAGCCAAAGGTAAAAAAAAAATAAAAAAATAAAAATCCAAACTCTGGAATTACTTTCATTAAAACAAGAGTTGAATAAGATAGGGCACTAACTTGCTGCCTCAGAGGAAGAAGCAGACACGACCCCAATGCACTCTTGCAGGCAGCAGCAACTGCTCAGGCTCCAGCTCACCACTTGGCACTTAAGAAGCATTTCTGTTCTCTAGTGATTCAAGCCTCCCTGCCCAGGATACCTGGAAGCTGAACCTTCCAATGGAGGAAGTTTTGCTGAGAGAATTTTTTTTTTAATGTTTTCTCAATTAAACAGATGAGCTTCTTGCACTGTCACGTGAGTTCACTAATTCCAGATATTTCTAAGTACAAATATCCTGTACTGCAACAGAAAATTTAACAGAGAAAATAGAACTGTCCCTCTTCCTGAAGAAGATACAATACATTCTATGTATCTTATGCACAAAAATAAATTGCTTTGTATGGTTATGAAATATGTTAGAAAGATACTATAGTAACAAATATTGGCAATAGTATCTGCGAAACAGCTTCACCAGTCTGAAGAAAGTTTGTAGTTAAAAGGGATACTATTTGCTTACTGTATTAGAAACAAGTTCAAGTATACTAAGTAATAAGCACAAGCATACTACAGACATCCCTGGAAGCTAACTAAGCTCCTTGCGTTTTCTATAATCACTATTAAACATCTTGAAGTTCCTAGCTTATTCCTTCTCAACTCATCTCTATTCACTCTTTGTCTAAGGACAAAGACTTTTATGGAGGTTTCTTGCTTGCATGCAATGTCAAAAGCTGCATTTCCATCACTCTAAACATTCTACTCCTACATACATCCTTCTGCCTTCTGTTGCAAGAGGGGGAGGAAAAAAAAAAAAAAGCAACCTTTCCAGCCTTTTTCCATCCCTCTTCTTTTGCAGCTCTGTAGCTCCCATAGCAGAGTCTCCCTCCAACTCTTCTCTCAAGCCAAGTGCTATCTATGGATATAATACAGCCTTGAACCTCAAAAACAATGCATTCATCCTTCTATGTCACTAGACATAGCTGACCAAGGATCTGTGTTATAGTAGAGATTTCCTCTGTACTTGAGATGAGTAACAGCTTATCTATTCCGGAGGCAGAAATGACAATACTTTGCCTTGTCTCCACCATATTTGGGTTGGCTTCAGTATTACCTTAGAGAGTTTAGTCACTGGGTGGAATTATCAAGCCACTTCTGCTATGACTTCCCCCTCCCCAAAGCCATCTGAGGTTTCATAGTCTGCTAGTATAACGTTTTCACAGGGAGACATTAGATTTAATAATACTAGGAGGTAAACATCAGAAGACACCATATGAGCTGCTCAGGTTAGAAATTTTATTAATGTATGATATAGTGTCAGAACATCACGACCCTATTTCAGGAAGCTGTAAGCTCATTTTACATTTAACTACTCTTTCTCAAAGACCATTTCATTCTGAACTTGTTATCCACCTTGAAAAAGCACAACCCTGCAGCCATAGCGCTGCATATGCTGTAGACATCTCCCAATAAACTGCCTTCTCATGCACAAAACCTGCTCAAGGTCCAAGAGTTTAGCAAGTCCTTATAATTGGCTGATGCAGCTTAGATGGCAGATCCCTTCAAAGTACCTTTATACAGAAAAAGCCTCTATGTTCTGCAATTTTAGAGCATTTAGGCCAAAGCTATAGACAACTTATATCAAGTACATGGTACTACCTTCAGTAGAAGGTGAACTAGTATGTGGAAATACAGATAGTAATAAATAAATAAAAGCTACTTTTGGTGCTGTATGCTCAGCACTGCTTCTAACAAAAGACTTTGAAGTTCCCAGGAAGTTGAGGGAGAAGTGAGCGCAGGTGTGGTGGGAGGCCCACCCATGAGGATGCCTCAGGTGAAGCAGTTGACCCCACGCCTCAAGATTTTCTCCACCCAGAAGGACAGAAGAGTGGTTGTAGTAGGCTGAGAAGAACGGAAAGCCCTATATGTCGGCCTGACCCTACCCACAGGGAGGTGTGCTGCCTCCCTGGGGCACAGGTCAGGGACATTTCTAGGAGACTTCCCAGACTGATCCGCCCTTCTGATTACTACCCGCTATTGATAGTTCAGGCTGGCAGTGACAAAGTCACTGAGAAAAGCCTGAAGACTATCAAGGATGACTTCAGGGGACTGGGGTGGGTAGTTGAAGGAACAGGTGTGCAGGTGATTTTTTCTTCTATACCTTCAGTGGCAGGGAAGGATACCGGCAGGATCCAAAAAAACCACCTCATAAATAAATGGCTTAAGAGTTGGGGCAAACATAGGAATTTTTATTTTTTTTTTTTGACCACGGGGCAATTTACTTGGCACCTGGCATGATGGCTGCAGATAGAAGCAGCCTGTCTCCAAGGGGTAGGATTCTAGCTGAGGAACTGGCAGGACTTATTGACAGGTCTTTAAACAAGGTATGAAGGGAATGAAATGAGGGCTGCTGGGGCTGAGGGGGTAGTTCAAGGCTCAAAACAGAGCTTGCTGGGTGAAGAGGGTGGAGTTCAAAGGCATGGAGAGGGGTGGGGGGGATGTTGCTTTCCTTAAGTGTCTGTACACTACTGTGCACAGCATGGGAAATAAACAGGAAGAGTTGGAGATCTGCATGCAGTCACAAGGCCATGATCTTAGTGTGATCACAGAGATGTGGTGGGACAGCTCTCATGATGGGAATGTTGTCATGGAGGGCTATGTGCTTTTTAGGAAATATCAGCTGGCAAGGCGATGGAGTTGCTCTTTATGTGAGAGAGCAGCTAGAATGTATTGAACTTCAACTGGGGGAGAGTGACGTAGCAGTGGAGAGCTTGTGGGTGAGAATCAAGGGGCAGGCTGGTAAGGGTGACAATGTTGTGGGTGCATGCTACAGGCCCCCTGATCAGGAGGAGGAGGTTGATGAGGCCTTCCATGAGCAACTGGAAGTAGCATCACATTCCCAGGCACTGGGGCTTATGGGTGACTTCAATTATCCAGATATTTGCTGGATGAGCAACATGGCCAAGCACGCACGGTCCAGATGGTTCTTGCAATGTGTTGAAGACAACTTTCTGATGCAGGTGGTGGAGGAACCGATGCGGGGAGGGGTGTTACTGGACCTTATTCTCACTAATAAGGAAGGACTTGTTAAGGAAGTAAAGGTCAGGAGCAGCTTGGGTTGTAGTGATCACAAGATGGTGGAGCTCAAGAGCCTGAGTGGAAGGAGCAAAGCAAAAATTAGGATTGCTACCCTGGACTTTAGGAGAGCCAACTTTGATCTTTTCCGGGACCTACTTGGAGCTATCCTGTGGCTAGGGTGTTAGAAGGTAAGGGGGACTGTGAGAGTTGGTCAGCATTTAAACAGTTTATCTTCCATGCTCAGGATCAGTGTGTCCCTGTGAGCAAGAAATCGGGAAAGGGTGGCAGGAGACCTGTGTGGATGAACAAGGAGCTCATGTACAAACTCAAAGGGAAGAAGAAGGTCCGTGAAATGTGGAAAAAGGGTCTGACCACTTGGGAAGAACATAGAAAGGTTGTCAGGGCCTGCAGGGATGCAATGAGGAAGGCTAAAGCCCACTTGGAATTGAATCTGGCAAAAGTGAAAATGGATAATAAAAAAGGCTTTTTACTGTTAACATACTTGAAAAGGAAGACTAGGGAGAACATAGGCCCCCTACCAAGTGAGGTGCTTGTTTTGTTAACAGGGGACGCTGAGAAGGCAGAGATACTGAATGCCTTCTTTGCTTCTGTCTTCAGTGAAAAAGCTCTCCCTCAGGAATCCCAGACCCTGGAGGTTAGTGAGAGGGTCTGGGGAATGGGAGACTTTCCTTTAGTCAGGGAAGAGGTGGTCCATTGAGCACCTAGGCAGCGCTAATGTTCATAAATCCATGAGACCCGATGGGGTGCATCCACGGGTGCTGAGGGAGCTGGCAGAGGTGATTGCTGAACCGCTCTCTATCATCTTTGAG
>VXAB01011702.1:36213-62411 GCA_013399175.1 Odontophorus gujanensis
ATTTGAATTTTTTTTTTTTTTTGCAAGTTACTGTAAAGCTTACTTCTGGCTTGCCTTACTACATTTTTATTTGTCCTGCCAGCATTTATGGACTTTTATCTTCTTGAACATAGCTTCAACCCAGCTGTCTTGCTCTTCCTGTCTTCTCTAATTCTCTCTCGTCTCTTATTTAGAGAGATAATGTGTCACCTAATGCACCATCTGTACATACCTGTATGTTTTTTGTAGGCCATTTAAATTTATCACTTGTCCTTTTGAGAACCACTGTTTAAAAAATAAATATGAACTTCATCATTCTTCGTACAATCTTTTACTTTCTGCTGGTTCAGTAGGCACACTGGCTCTAACTACAGTAATAGTAACAATGTTAAGTAGCTCCTTGACAACAGAATGCCAAAGCTTTGGGCTATGTAGAATCAAGCAAAGGTTGTTTCTCTTTTAAGATTTCACTGCCAACCAAACAGCTGTTGATTAGACTTTCAGGTTTGGTATCAGAATTGCACTCAATTCATGCACAGTCAGATTTTTTGCCTTCAGAATGATAAAAAGACTATGGAAAGACATCAAACCTTTCTTAAATATTGCCCAGAAAAGTAATTGCCCATCCTAAGAGGCATTCAAGGCCAAGTTGGATGGGGCCCTGGGATCCTTAAACTTAAGAGCAGCAGAGTTGCCTACAGTAGGGAATGTTGTAACTAGATGATTTTAAGATCCTTTCCAATTCAATCCATTCTAAGATCTCCCTCAAATTCTTCTCTTACAGGATCTCTATCCATCCTTTTCCCACATTTGGTTCAAGAGTAAGCACTGCCACCCTTGGGAAGGCCATTCTGCCTATTGGGGTGGCAGCTGCTTCACTGCAAGAGCTCCCTAGGCATATGCAGTATCAGCAGATGACAGCTTGTCCTGAAGGCCAGAAGCATTTCCCTCACCCACGTCTCCTTCTTCCTATCCTATTAACAGAGCAGGTTTCATGCTTACTGGGCATTGAGTCAAACTCCTGGACTTGATCCCTAAGAAATTCCCAAGAAACAGATGCTTCCAAAGCTAAATGAAGAGATACTTTGCTACTCTTGAGTACCAGACACCATTCAGGCGTGGTGATCCTCATTCTAGGATTATCTTTGAGGCAGTGCCTTTGCTAGCACAATTGTTCCACTATAACAGCTTCTAGAAAGGTAGTTATCTTGAAAAAGAATCATAGATTCCTTAGAGTTGGAAGGGACCTCTAAAAGCCACCTAGTCCAATTCTCCTGCAATGAACAGGGACATCACAGCCAGACCAGGTTGTCCACAGCCTTACTCAGCTTCAACTTGAAAGTCTCCAGGGACAAGGCATCAGCCACAACACTAGGTAACCTGTTCAGACCCTCAGCACACTGTAAAAGATCCCCCCCCCCCTTATATCCAACCTAAATCTACACTCCTTGAGTTTGAAACCATTTCTCTTTGTTGTATCTCCACAAACCCTGCTGAAGAATCTATTTCTTTTCTGTAGCTCCCCTTCAGATACTGAAAGGCTGCTATCAGGTCACCATGCAGGCTTGTGATTTCCAGGCTGAAGAGCCCTAGCTTTCTAGCCTGTCCTCATAGGAGAGGTGTTCCATGCTGTCGATCTTTTTGCAGCCCTTCTCTGAATGCACGCCAACAGGAACATGTCTCTCTTGTACTGAGGACTCTGCCTGGATGCAGTAGTCCAGGTAAGGCCCCACCAGCATAGAGCAGAGGGGCAGGATCACCTCCCTTGACCTGCTGGCCACGGTTTTTTTGATGAAGCACAGGGTACAGTTGGCTTTCTGGGCTGTGAAGGCACATTGCTGGCTTATGTCCAGCTTTCCATCCACCAGTACTCCCAGGTCTTTTTCAGCAGAGCTGCACTAAAGGAAAAAGACATCAACTGTTTTTCCTCTTTCAATAGGAAGCTTAGCAGCTCACTGATCTAGAGGCTTCAGTTAGTACACAAGTCAGCTGCAGCCTACGATCTCTTTGTTTTAAGCTTTACTGAAACCTAATTTTAAGAGATCACAACTATTACAGGCATTAACATTGGATCTGTAGTTATTCCATGTGCAATACAACTGATCATAGAAGTGCTTTCTAAATTATTTTCTCCACATCAAATGTATTTCTCTGCAGCAGCAGATAGCAAAGAGAAAACTTTTTTTTTAATCCGAAATAAGGAAGAACTGCTCCTCAGACTAATTCCCTTTAAATGGGATTTTCCCTTTCTAAAAAGAAAACAGCATACTGGCTGAGTTTTACTCAGGCCCCTCCTATGGTGCAGGAAGCCTTTGAAGGCCGCCCACGACTGTGCCTCGCTGCCGAGCACAGACTTCCCCAGCCCCACTTCAGCATTGGGCTGCTGGGCCCGCATGAACACTACCGACCGGTTCCAGACCGGCAAATCAGGCCCGCTACCAGTAAGAGCAGCGCAAAGCCGCCACGGCCCCTACCATCCTGTAATACCGGCTCGACGAGGGCGGGGCAGAGGTGCCCGACCCCTAGAGGCTTTGGCGGGGAGAAACTGCGGCTTGGGGGGGTGGGGGGGAAAGCACGGCATGTCTCCTCCTATGGTCCAGGGAAAAAACTAGGAAAAAACAAATCCAAAACCAAGCAAACAACAATCGCTGCCTCTCCCACACCGAACACTCAGAGCAAACCTCAGCTCCCTCCCAGGGCCCCATCGGGGAAGCTCTGGGGAACGTCCCCTCCCGGATCCTGGCGCGGGTCTCTTACCCAGAATACGAAGTTGAAGCCAAAAAGCAAGTACTTGATGCACTTAGTGCCTCCTTTGACAGGCATTCTGCTGACAGATCGCAACAAATAAAAGCGATGAGGAAAAAAGTACAGCGAGGACACCTTCCCTGCGCACTACTCTTAAGTACTGAACCATCAAGTCCCTGCCCGCCTCCCGTTCCCAGCCCCGCCAGCCCAGCCCAGCCCTCTCTCCTCCCTTGTCCACGCCCCGGCCCAATGTCTCTTGGACACCGCACTTGCCGCTGCCCCGTGGCTCCGGTGCTTCCCGAGTCCCCTGAAGCCCCGGGGACGCACGGGTGTGGCTCTCCCAAGGACGGGTGGAGGGGAGGGAGCGCAACTACCTGGCTGCCTTTGTGCATGGGAGTTTCACGCTACTGCAATGTGTCGAAGGTCCCTGACTGAAGAATGATCCTGGGATGGAGCAAAGTACTCTTGACAGTTTTCATATTTGTGGCTGTTTTGGAGAGAGAGCTGACCTTCGTATTTATCTTGTTTTTACTAAGACTTGTTTTGCAAGCAGGTGTTGCACTTGGGCTCTTTATCACCCATTGGCCACACGGGTACAGTGTGCAAGTGGAAAAAACGCTGCAGATCCTGGGGAGAATAAAAGGAGAGAGGCTGTGGTGGGAGAAAGAGGAAAAATGCACTTTGTAGCAGGGGACACCCTGCTGGCACTGCCAGCATGTTACTACTCTCTCCTTTTTGGCAGTTTGCCGTCTCTAAAGGGTCCATAAATAGTAGTGCATTTGCTTAGGGAGTTTCTGCTTGCTGCGTACTGGTATTATCTAAAATGGATGTGTGTGCGTGTGTGTGTGTTAAACAAAATTCATAAGCCTCTGTGCTGCTCTGAGTGTATAGTTTGCTTGCTCCTGAGAAATTCTGTCTCTCAGATCCAAACTTATCCTGAAACACTGATGAAACTGCACGTGGCAACAAGTGGAGAGACTCAGTGTTCAGAACAACGCTTTGACTGCCTAGCATAGCATGATTTTAGTTGCATTTAATGTATCAGCCTAGCTGACGTGAGTCTCAGTTCTGTCTTAATTTCACAATTATGTGTATATAAAGTTATAAGCACACAATTTAGAAAAATCAGGTAGGGTAAGTGTATGCCCATAAACTGATCCATGCTGACTGATTGTATGCATGTCCTTATCTCACCACAGTTGCTATACAAATCTTGTTAAATTTCAGAGGAGTTCCAATTGATTGTAATGGAAAGGTCAGCACTCAGCTTCTGAATCTAATAAGAAAGAAAACTGAGGTCTTCTCACCTTAATTTCTCCCTAATAGAACATGATTAGAAGTTTAGCTGTTATTGAGATTCAAAACCCAAGCAGAATAGAAAGCACAGAAAGGACTTGGGGATGAACAGAGTTAAATCCAGCTGGTGGCTGGTCAAGAGTGGTGTTCCCCAGGGGTGGGTACTGGCTGATGCTTGGCTGAACATGAGCCAGCAGTGTGCCCAGCTGGCCAAGAAGGCCAAGAAATTTTGTTGCCAGCAGGAGCAGAGAAATGATCTTCCTTCTGTACTCAGCTGCACCTTGAGTACTGTATTCAGTTTTGGCCCCTCAGTACAAGAAACACATTGAGGCCCTGGAGCACATTCAGAGAAGGGCAATGAAACTGTGAGGGGTGAGGGGTCTGGAGCATGTCTTGTGAGGTGCAGTTGAGGGAACAGGGATTGTTTAGTCTGAAGAAGTGGGGGCTTATGGGAGACCTTATCAACTACCTGAAGAGGGGTGGGTGTTGGCCTTTTCTCTTGTGTAACTAGCAATAGGATTAGAGGGAATGGCCTCAAGTTGTGCTGGGGGAGATTCAGGTTGGAGATTAAGGACAATTTCTTCTCTGAAAGAATGGTTAGGCAGTAGAATGGGCAGCTCAGGAAGGTGGTGGAGTCACTGTTCCTGGAAGTGTTCAAGAAACATTTAAATGTTGTACTGAGGGACATGGTTTAGTAAAGAAATATTGGTGATAGATGATTCTATGATTCTGTGACTTGCAGAAATACAAATAAAAACATGTTGGAGTTGCTGCCAAAATAAATGACAGAGTATATTCCACAGCACTGGGGAAGATGTTTCCCAGAGCAAGTTGCAAAATACTAATATGTTTCTGAAAGAAAATAACTTAGGAAACTACAGAACTGGGAAAAACTTGTGAATGCACAAGCTGAGATGAACCAAGAAGCTTGTGCTAGTGCCTCACTGCTCATGGCAACGGAACTGGAATTAGTAAGGGGGTGTGGGTGAGACTCCTGAAGTAAACTGGGCAGGAGACTGAGCAAAAGTACAGTGTCTCATTCTTGAGCTGTGACTGATTTTCTTTATGGCTTTTTTTTTTTTTTTTTTTTTTTTTTCTTATTTATTTTGCTATTAAGAATCTTAGTCAATGTCAGCAATGCAACTTTAGAAAGTCAAGGATAAAAAAAACTACCAAAGATAGTATTAAAAAAAGAAAAAGAGAAAAA
The DNA here is from genome assembly GCA_013399175.1 of Odontophorus gujanensis. Lineage (NCBI taxonomy): Eukaryota > Metazoa > Chordata > Aves > Galliformes > Odontophoridae > Odontophorus > Odontophorus gujanensis. Next base: position 41,441 of record VXAB01011702.1, read on the forward strand.
AAAGTGGATTACAAAACCCACAGTAGTATTAAGCTTTTCAGGCTTACTTTTTGTTAAAGGTGTTTCTGTCAAAATTAGGAATTATAGATCAAAGACAGAAAAGGACCCACTGGATCAAAATTTGCTCAGGGAATCGATTTAACAATATGTGAAATTGAATTGACCATTTTCAGTATTCTCAAGGATATGGAATGAAAATAATTAAATTGTTTGTTTATGTGACATTTTTCTTTCCATAGAAAGTGTAAAGAGATGATACTAATCTTACAGTATTTGAGAGTCTGATTACCTAGGAAACATTTCTCTCTGCACATAATCTGAGCCTCTGTATTAGAATGAGGCAGTAATGAATTGAATTTCTGCATAACAGACATCTTTAACTGGAAATAGAAGACCCTTGTAGAATTATTTCAGGATTATTTAGTATTTTAAAACCTTGAATTTAGATGGGATTAGAGGCCAAAATATTTTGCATGAAGTATTTATTAACTGTGCTTAAAATTGTGCCGGATGATTAAAGAGTTTTCTCTTCATTCAACTGATATGAGCAAACTCAGAATACTGCTGAGAAGAAATCTGAGCTGACAAGGAGCTTCTTAAAATTACCTTTCTAGTTATCTAAACAGGACCTGGATTTAGTTTTCATATACAGGTAACACAAATTATCTTCTTCTGTTTTGCTTTGAAATGAAATGTCTTGTTGGTACCAGCTAAGGATTTTTCTTCTCACAAGCATTTTCACCTCAGATCACATTATCTACAGGACCTCCATCTTGGATTCACATAGCAAGGCAAAGGAATGCTGGTAAATACTGGCAAGTACTGCAGGAGTTCTGAGGTTTGCATCCTCCTGGATCAATTTTTCCCCATGTATTTAAACATATATGGGAGGACTGTTGTCAACTAACTTGATTCTTTCACCACCTTTGCTTAAATGATTTCAGGTCTTCTAAAACATTTCTTTCAGCTCCCTTAAACATCCAAGCAGAAGCAGTTCAAACCACAGAGATAAAGTATGAAGATTTCCCAGATGAAAGGTAGGGATTAACAGAGTTTCTTGAGAAGTGCAGATTACAGAAGAAAAATGATTTTCTGTCCTGTAGAAAAATAACGTATCTTACTATCTAGTCACAGGAGAAAAAAAAGTTTTATTTGCAAAAGGTTTACAATAGTGTTGTTTCTTTTCTTTCTTTCTTTCTTTTTTTTTTTTTCTGAACTAATGTTTTTATACAACTTTTAAATATTTTATTTTTCTTTAAATTTGGCGATAGCTTAATGTGATACAGGAGAGAACAAGCACTGATGTCTAAGTGGCTCCTGTTGGCTTTTGTGATTGAGGCTATGAGAGGGTGGCTGGGTTGGAGATCAAGATTTTCATTTCATTGCAAAATGACTCATAAGATCAGTCATTCTGATAAGGCTATGGTACTGGCTTTTTCCACTGCTGAAGGAAAAGTGTTCGGTATCTGTAACAGTTATATCTGGGATGACCTCATGCCATTAGTAAGTATGTCCAACCTCGAAATTTGTCTGCCTTCTTCCGCTGGGAAAAGGCTTTGAATTCATGAAGTCCTTAGGATTTCGTTAGAAGTTGAATCTTCCTCCACTGTTGGAAATGTATCTGGGAGACCTGAAAACAGACTTCTTTGTTCTCTATGTTTGTAAATCACTTTCTATAAGCAAAGTTTGAAGAAGATTAGAAGAAATTTGACGCATCCTTGCTTTTGTATATAACACATTAGTGATAGTGTCAGGAGTGTGGCTGGAAATTTTCTATGCAAACTTGGGAACTCTTAGAAATTGTATCATAAACAGAATTTTCAAGATCTGTGCTGAAATGTGTGGGATAAATGGAAGAAAAAAATTGCTCTTAGCTGTTCAAAATCAAGAGTTAGTTAGAAAAGTCATGAAAAATCAGAATTGTCATACTACCTATGATGAAAGTAGATCATTTCTGGAAGGAAGATTGTGGAAAATGTCATAGTTTTACTGGCTGCATGGTTGAGCACCCAGTTGGAAGGTCTGTCTAACCCAGAGAGCTCAGCTGCAAGCAATGCACCTGTGTGATCAGAAGGGAGTAGAGCCTGGATCCATCCCTCCTCACCCTCACTTAAGGGTTAGCAGCTGATGAATAGTATTTCTTTGGATAGAGACTACACTCCTCTTGAGCTGTCACTTGTCATTGAAAGGGGTGAGCCAATTTTCCTTCTTTATTACCTGTTATTGCTCTGTAGTGCCTGTATCCCATTCAAAGGCACTTCTTTTGCCCTACATTATTGGTGAGTCAGGCAGACATCAAACTCCTGAAGTATTTCGTTATAATCATCCTGAAAAGGAGAATACTAGAAACAGCAATCCTAAGGAGCATAATTGGATGGTTTGGTTGTGAAAAAAACTACCTGTCTAGGCAAAACTTTGCCAGGGCATATCTTGGGATTTCTAGGATCCCCATATTATAGCATTGCCCCAGTGATAGAAAAATGGGACCCGTTGTGGGATGGGGGCAATATTTATGAGTTCCTGGCCTGCATGGCCAAGTATCTTCATGGCCTCAGTAAAGATATACAGGTTGCAAAAGAACAACAACTGTCAGTATCCACTGTGGCATGATCACTGTTAGTGGCCTTGGATCGACTGTATGTATCAAATAACACACTGGAAAATGAGAATCAATTACTATGTTATCAAGTCGAAAGATTTGAACAAGTCGCCATTCTAAATGGAGAAAAATCAAATCTGAATATCCCTGTAAGAAAAGTCAGGAATATATTGTTAGAAACTACCAAGGACCCTGAGAAAGTAAGCCCATACCAACACCACCCTTTTCTAGGGAATTCTGATCTATTTACCACTGTTGTCCTGTAAGGTTCCCTTTCCCAGTAGGCCCCACTTGAATCCTGTTCCTTACGACTACTTTGTTCAAATACTTATAAAGAGTGTCTATCCCCCTAGTATGTTTAACTTTGAACTTTGTTTGGCAAAAACAGGCAGAAAAAGGCATCCTTCAAATCCAGGACAGTAAACTCCACCTACTTATTCCTTAATTTGGTTAATAAAGTGTATGGATTTGCCACCACTGGGTGTATATCTTCAACATTTCTATTAATTACCCTCAAATCTTGTACCAAACAATAGCATTTTCCATCTGATTTTCACCGGCAAGATAGGGGTGTCACAACTGGATTCATATTCGATTAATAATCCCAGCTCCAAAAAGTTACCTGTTATTTCTTCTATCCTTCTGCAATCTTGTATCCTCAAAGGGCAATGCTTTACCCTGACTGGGCTTTTAATATGACTTCTATTGGGGCTGCATTTTTGTCTCTTCCAGGCATCCCTGATGCCTGGTGTAAACAAAGGCGATGACAGAGCCTTTATTTGAGATACAGGCACTATAGAACACAGTACTAGAGAAAGGGGGATTAACTCATACCTCCTGGCAACTGTTTTGGTTAAGGAATGCAACTGTCTCTCATTTGAACTCTGGTGCACCAGAAGGAAGAGAGCAAGGGGGGTGGGGGGGGCAACCCGCGCAGGCTCTGAGTGTATATGCACTCCCAGAAGCATAGCTGGAAGCACCATGAAGAGGGAGAGAGAGAGAAGATGGGTGGATCTGGACTCTCCTGCTCTGGTCGCTCAAATGCTGATTTACTGGTTCAGGCTGTGACCAGGCAATTCCATTGCCCTCCACCCCTTCACAGCATGAACCAACAGCTGAGCAGGTAGGGCATAATCTCTTGCTGTTTCAGTGGCTCAAAATAAAAAGTACATCATGACACATGTCCAATACCCGCTGCAATGTAGAATGTTAAGGCACTGAAAGCCATTATTTGCAGTCTTTTTTTGTCATTCTGTTGGGCCAGTACTTGATGTTCCTTTTGGAGGCGTATCTTCTTTAATGACCAGTAACAGTTCAGGTTCATGCTCATCAGTTCTCAAAAATTCAGCAGTCCACCACTGGATGTCATGATGTTTCCTCAAGTACATTGGAGCATGCTGGAGTGGTGTTGCTTCTGCCTGACTTGCCAAATGTAAAGTAAACAAAGGCCTTTATAGTGCCCGTGACAGAGGTTTGTCTGTCTCTGTGGTTTTTATCTGGGGAAAATAAAAACAGAACCTTCCTTGTTACTGACAGGTTGGTGCAGATTATGAATTCATAGATCTTTGGCAAAATCTTTACAAAAACATTTTGGTTCCCACTCAGTTTCTGCAACAGAAGGGAAGCTACTGGTTTTCCCCTTCCAGATTTCTGAAATATCAGGCCATGTTGGGAGAAGAAGATCATGCCAACATAGTAATCACTAACACTGTGAATCTAGCATCTTTCTTCAGTGGAGCCACCTCAGAATCAGTAGAGCACTACTGCTTGGAGACTCTATGCCACTCAGCCAGACCTAAAGTAGGAACTGATGATGCAGAGGATTCCTGGATTCATCAGTTTAAGGAGTTCTGTGAGACAGGGAAAACGTAAGGCAAGATATGAAGTAACTACTACTGACAAGATAATAAGCAAAACCACTACCTGGGGGAACTTCTGCTTAGAAGTCTGAAATAATTGCCTTGACAAGAGCCTTAGAGTTGGCAAAAGGAAAGAGGATAAATATATGGACAGATTCTAAATATTCATTTGGGGTGATACACACTCATGGTACCATCTGGAAACAGCAAGGATTGGTCACACACAAGGAAACTTGCATCTATTGGAAAGGACATCAGAAAGGTAACACTGAAATTAGAAATAAGGTGGCAGATAAGGTGGCAAAACAGACAGCTGAAGGAAAATAAATTGGTGAAATGACTTAATTCCAAATGGTAAACTTCAAATTGATGATCTTGGGTCAGAATCTGTAAAATATTCTAAAGAAGAATTTAACTAATGATTTTGAAGGAAAGGAGCAAGCTGACTGATGGGCATATACACTTTATGGATGTGTTATCATGTCCTTTAGCATCTTACAGAAATTGGTTCTAAGAGAACATACTAAAACACACCAGGGAGCAGACACTATAAGTATCTGAACAAAGTAATTGTCAATTGTAATCTGTGAAATAGTGAAACAGGTTACTTAACAATATGAAATCTGTTTGAAGAATAATCCTGATACCAGGAATAGGGTACAAGTGGAATCTGTCAGGAATGGGAACATTCCAGGACAACAATAGCAAATAGATTTCTCAGAACTTCCTAGAAAAAGGGAATATTGGTACATACTGGTGCTGACACTTTTTCAGTTGTCCAGAAGCCTTTCCTTGTAGAACAAATAAGGCAAAAGAAGTTACAAGAGTGTTATTATATGAAGTAATACCTCATTTTGGGGTACCTGTCGTGACATTGTTAGACAAGGGTACTCACTTTTGTGAGTTAGTGGTACAGCAAGTCAGTAAAATGCTGAGACTTGATGTACAGTTGCACAGTCCCTATTTACTGCAAGGAAAGCATGCAGGTGGGAAAGATGAAAATTTGTCAGGAAGCTACTTTATATTAGTATCAAGCACTCCCTATAGCCTTGATGAGAATTAGAGTAAATTAGAATTAGAATTAGAACCAAGATCTAGAGAGAGCTTGAGTCTTTTTGAAATCTTGTATGGTAGACCCTATCAGTTTTTGGAGCAAGGGGATCTAAAACCACTAGGTTTAGGGCAGTATGTACAAGCCCTGAGACAACAATTACAAATCAATAAAGGAGTGTTACCTGCTTGAGGTAGGGAATTGAATCATCCAATTCACTCTATTAATCCAGGGGACTAGGTGTGTGTTAGAAATTTTTCAGGTCAGCCTTGGAAGAGAAGTGGAATGGTTCATTTCAAATCTTGTTAACAGTGGTATGGGAACTGTTGAATCATGGCCTGAACCACTGATTGATCACCTGAGGTGAGCACTGAGTCAACTGCAGGAGCACAGGTGAAAACAATTCATCTGTGTAACACGAAAGCGTGGAGTCTGACTCCACATCTACTAGACTCCATTTAAGGGCTGACCACCACTGGGGGAGGATCTCTTGTTGGAGGTTTCTCCTTTTTGGAGTTTCTTCCTGCAAGCCTCAATCTTTGGAGATGGGTGAGCATTTCCCTTATTATTGATTGTCTCTTTGCCATCTGGTTAATCTTTCTAAATTATACTATCTATCTTGACTGACAATCCCATTTGGTATTATTCGTTTTGTTTTCCACACTACAACAACTTTCAAGTGGTCAAGATTAAGGAGCAACCATCCTGGATTCATGACACCCAAGTGAAGAAAGCACCAAGACATCTTTGGATTTCTGAAACTGAAGGACCTTTAAAGCTAAGGCTGAAGAGGCAAAATGTGGACCAATTTAAAATTGCTTTTACAATTTCTGATTGTTAGGATTGTATGAATGACTCAGAAAATAGCATGGATCTTTAATCTTTCAGATTGTTTGGTATGTATGCCTCAGGGACAGGTGGAAACAACTGAGATATGGAGTCATTACTAGAAGGTGGACAGGATCAGGAAGTAGATTGAATTGCACCTATGGATAAGGCTGGGTGGCGGGCACTGTAATATATCATATGACTCAATCATGACAAGAGGTAGGGATTTTTAAGTACCACACTTAATATAACATATGAAGATATTAGGGAACAAGGTACAGGGAGGTTATTTTATCTTAGCAATGGTGTCACAAAATGTAATCTAGGACCAGGAAAGTGGTGGTTGTGTGGAGATAGTATGGCAAGAAAAGTTTATTGACAAATTGAACAGGAACTTGTGTAGGAGGATTTTTGATTCCTCAAGGCTCACTTCTGTATTTGTGCAGTGTAACTTCTAGTGCTGCTGGAAATGCCTGGTGAATAAAGCACCAGGTGAAAACAGGGATATAATTTAAGAAGACATTAATGTATAGAGGGGTACTACAGGCAAAAGAATTTGCCTAGGATAAAGAAGATGGGCGTTTGACTCAAGGAGACAACGTATAGCCTTATTTAAACTAGACCTCGTAGCTTGCACAATAGGAAGGAACGCAGAAACCATAGGAGTGCAGGGTCCCATGAAGACAAGCGGAGTTGTCTGGGGTGTCCCCGTGAAGATAAGGAGACATTTGCTGTTGCAACACAATATCAGCAGAAATGGGTCTGGCTACAACCTCCCTGAAAGGTTAAAAGTTCACAGCGAGGAAGACTTTGAGCCTTCGTGAGGATGACTACTAGCCTTCATCCAGCAACCACCAGATGGAGCCCAGAGACCCCTCCCATCATTTTAGAGTGCATGTGCAAGAGGGTGGAACAGTATGCTAAAGAGTTCCTGGAAGCTCAATGCGTATGTAACCCATTTTAAGGAAATCGGATGAACATGTATGTACTTTGCCTTTGTATAAATATAGCAATGTCACCCTTGGTGTACATGTTCAGTGGAATGATCACCTATGCATCCAATGCTTTATTAACATGTCAACTCTATTTGTCACCTCCATTGCTCTTCTTCTGTGAGCCACGATCAGGGTCCTTATGGCTTTTGCCATGCCCCTCAGCAACTGAAGCCATCACCTTTTTGGAGGAATTTGTCTTGGTGGTTGATCTGTCTTGCAATTCTTTTACCTGTGCTCGAAGTGCATGAGTGGGTGTTTTATGCCACTTCTTCATATCTTCTCCATGGTTGTATAGATAATTTCACAAGGCAATACATGACACAGTCTTACTGTTATCACTTGCTTGAGCAGGAGGACATCTTTTAATAGCTGAGATATTGGATGATGCACACTGGGAGGAAGCCAATTCGATTAGCCTCTCCAGTGGGCTGTCTTGATAATCCTAATCATCAATGGGTTCATTGGTTTCATCGTGATGAAGCACAGAAGACAGTTCATCCATTATATCTTTTTGAATGTTTTCTATTCTATCCAGTCTTTCAGTTACTTTTGAAATGGCTGAAACATAAGTTCATAGAGGGGTTAAATGTAGCACAAAGTCATGGTGTATACTAAGAATTTCATTTAAAAGAGGTCTTATTTGCAATCTGCCATACACTGCTGCCAATGTACCAGCATACTTTTCTGCTGCAGTTCTTGTGAATTTATGCCACATATTTGGTGCATACCTGACTCTTTCAGGATCATGCTCTTGGTTTGGCTCATCAGGAATGAATGCAGGCTCACATAGCATTTCCACCCTAGTGCATTCTCAAATAATGGATCATAGAATGGTTTGGGTTGGATGGAACATCCATTAAGTTCTAACCCCTCTGTCACAGACAGTCCCACCAACCTTCTAGTCTTGTACTAGACTAGGTTGCCCAAGGCCCTATCCAGTCTTGAACACCTTCAGGGATGGAGCATCCAGATACTTACTTTCCTTTTGGATCAAGCTAGCAGCAGGTGATTGCTAGCCATCTCACCTTCAGCATTTAGCTTAAGGCCTTTGGCTTATTGGACGCTCTCTCTTGCTCATTTTATTTGATTTATTAGCTTCAATTCCAATTATATTGTATTATATTGCTTTCTGGTATCTTATTTAGTAAATTAGCTTTCCTCCTCAGATCGTTGCTGCTGTTTTGTTTCTAGGCCCATCTCCCTTTTCCCTTTCCCCCTTCCTCTTTGGACATGGGTCATATCAGGGCATGGGGCTGTGGATCCCCTGCACCAGTCATCACAGAACTGGGCTGAACCAGCCTGTGAACCATTGACAGGTGGTCAGTGGCTCAGTGTCTGGATGGAGACTGGTGCAGGGGTCAGTGCTGAGGCTGATACTCTTTAATATTTTCATCAGTGACATCAACAATAGGGTCAAGTGCACCCTCAGCAAGTCTGTGGAAGACACCAAACTGCGGGATGTAGCTGACACGCAAGAGGAATGGGATGTCATTCAGACTTAGGCAGGCTTGAGCAGTGGGCCTAGGTGAACCTCATGAGGTTCAGCAAATCCAAGTGCAAGGTCTTACACCTGGGTTGAGGGAACTCCCATTAACAATACAAATTGGGGAATGGAAGGATTGAGCACAGCTCTGCCAAAAAAGACATAGAAGTAATGGTGGAAGGCAAGCTGGATATGGGCCAGCAATGTACCTTCGCAGTCTGAAAAGCCAGCCTTATCCTGAACTGCATCAAAAGATGTGTGACCAGCAGGTTGAGAGAGATGATTCTGCCCCTCTACTCTGCACTGGCGAGGCCTCACCTGGAGTAATGCATCCAAATGTGGACTCCCCAGTACAGGAGAGGCATAGACCTGTTGGAGTTCATCCAGAAAAGGGCCATGAAAGTGATCCAGAGTGGAACAGCTCTCCTATGAGGACAGGCTGTGAGAGCTAAAGCTCTTCAGCCTGGAGAAGAGAAGGTTGTAAGGTGACCTGATAGCAGCCTTTCAGTATCTAAAGGGGAGCTACAGGAAAGAAGGGTACAAACTCTTTAGCAAGGTCTGTGGTCATACAAGGGTGTAAATGCAAAGGGACCAGCACAAACAAGATCTGCTTCTCCATCTGAACTGCCACAAGTCCATGGGACCAGATGGGATCCACCCAAGGGTGCTGAGGGAGCTGGCAGAGGTGATTGCCAAGCCGCTTTCTACCATCTATCAGCATTCCTGGTTATCTGGAGAGGTCCCACAAGATTGGAGGCTGGCTGATGTGACTCCCATCTACAAGAAAGGCCGTAAGGAAGATCCGGGGAACTACAGGCCTGTCAGCCTGACCTCAGTGTCAGGGAAAGTTATGGAGCAGATGATCTTGAGGGAGATCACACGGCACGTGCACGGCAACCAGGGGATCAGACCCAGTCAGCACGGGTTCACAAAGGGCAGGTCGTGCTTGTCCAACCTCATCTCCTTCTATGACTGGGTGACCAGACTGGTAGATGAGGGAAAGGCTGTTGATGTAGTCTACCTGGACTTCAGCAAGGCCTTTGACACGGTCTCCCACAGTATTCTNAAGTCTTATGAGGAGCGGCTGAGGGAGCTGGGATTGTTTAGTCTGGAGAAAAGGAGGCTCAGAGGGGACCTTATTGCACTCTACCACTTCCTGAAGGGGGATTGTGGTGTGGAGGGGGTCAGCCTCTTCTCCCAGATTACTAGTGACAGGACGAGAGGGAATGGCCACAAGTTGCGCCAAGGAAGATTTAGATTAGATTTGAGGAGAAACTTTTTCTCTGAAAGAGTGGTCAGGCACTGGAATGGCCTGCCTAGGGAGGTGGTTGAGGCACCATCCCTAGCGCTGTTCAAGAAGCGTTTAGATGAGGTGCTAAGGGATTTGATTTAGTAGTTTAGTGGGTAGGGATGGTGATAGGAGGATGGTTGGACTAGATGATCTTGTAGGTCCTTTCCAACCTAATGCATCTATGAATCTATGAAGATGTTACAAAAGGAAGGTAAAGAATGATTGCCCAACTCCAAGGATCTAGGCTTGCAGGAAAACAAACTCCAAAAGGAGGGACTTCTAACAAAATAGCCTTCCTCAGTGGCAGTTAGACCTTAAGTGAGGTCTAACTCAGCTTGTCTTCACCTGTGCTCCCAGGGCTGACCGTGTCTTTCATTCAGGTGCTCAACCAATGGTTCAGGTTGTGACTCATAAGTCCCCATACACTCCACCCCTTCACAGCGTGAACCACTGATTGTGCCAGCTGGAGGGTGAGCATTTCCTAATACAGGGATCCAGTGCATTGTGATGCTTATATAATTTGCCTGTAGTGATACAGGTTTACATAATGTAAGGCAATTGATAATCAGTTTGTGGTTGAGGTTAATGTTTTTTCATGGACTAGTGCTCAATGGCATTACTGGAGGTGTGCAGTTGTTTGGTGCAAGTCCATCTTACATTCCATCAGTTCCACAGAGGCCATCACCGGGTGTCATTCTCAATCTCATGGTGGCACTGGAGTGGTATGATGACATTTTGCTCCTTCCGGTGATCCTAGAGACTTCAAAAACTCATGGGGAGTAGTACAGATGTTTTAGAAGTACCAAGAGAGGGAGGTCTGCCCTCCAAGGCAAAATACAAGCCATATTCCTGTCCTGGGTCAACATTTCAGCTTGCACTGGTGCATGTCCTGGCAGTCTGTACCACATTCTTTGACCGGATATCAGTGACTGTATAACTATATCAGGCGTCAAAGTGAGGGGGGGGGAGGGGTCTGATCTGCTATAAGGACATGATGAGGGCCCCCTTAGCAATGAAGACCAGACTGTTGACCACAGTATCAGTAGGCCATGTACTGGATAACAGAGGGACTACTGAGCCACCCACCTCCAGTAATCTCCCCCACAAGAGAGATTCCAGGGCCATTCTGTTCTATGGGTCCCAGGTTCCAGATTCTCAGAGGCAGAGTCATTGTCATTATTAATTTGGGTTCTTACCTGATTGTCAGTGCCTGTGATCTGGATCCTAAGAGAAGAGGCCCATGTTGTCTGTAGCGTCTTGAGGGCACTGGGTCTGCTGTCTCTAGGCCTTTCATTCAGGTCCTGCAGTGTTTTAAAGAGTCTCTTCATCCACCCCTGCAGGGACTGAGAGTCTGTCTTCAGGGCAGCCTTAATAAGAAGAATACCATTATAGTGTTCAATAACCCTGTTGGATTATATAGCAGATGGAATTGCCACTCAATATTGTGTTCTTCTGCCCAGCATTCTATCATTGCCCTAGTAAAACGACTCACCATCAACTTGGTGAGTCTCTTGATAGTATATGTCTGGTTTGCTCTTGGTTTTGGATAGACCTGTAATAGTCCACTTAGTGTGTTGATGCAGGTCAGGGCATATCTCGCCCCCTCAGATTGAGGGAGGGGCCCAGTGTAATTGATCTGCCATTGCTGGAGAGGACTGAGTCCTCTGGCAAGATGGGCTGTTGTTTTGGACAACATTCTTGGTCTCATCTTGGAGTAAACACTGCAATCTCAGCATGCCTGGATGACATCACAATGCTGTGTGGGCAGCCCCCATGTTTTAGCAGCTGAGCACACTGTCTTTTGTTTGTCATGCCCCAGCTTCTGATGTAACTAGTGGGTGATGTTCTCAGATGGTGTATTCTCAGTCCATCAAATTTGGGCCAGTGTGTCAGCTTCATCATTTCCCACTAACTGTAGAGGTTGGTGGCCAGATACGTGGTTGACATGTATGGTCCTGTGTTTAAACACATTCCACATGTCTAACCACGTATCTCTTCCCCAGAGTGATTGGGTGTGGATAGTCCATTCCTGGGTGGTCCACTGCACAATCCAAAGAGTGAGCCCCTGGTACACAGCCCAACTATCTGTGCAAATGTTCAGGATATGTTCACCAGAAATGTTCACCAGGTTCCTTGGTTATAACTATCCCCATGGCTTGCAGTTCTGCCCATTGGCTACTCTGACCATCTCCCTCTTCAAACCAGATTGTTTCTGTAGAAGAATGGTTATGCCTCTGCTCGGGTTGCCCTTGCTGGACCCATCCATATACCAGGCATCTTCAGGAATGGGATATTTTCTTTCTTGAATGGGACTCTTCTCTAGTGGAGCAACCATTGTCTCTTCTGGTACATAACTGTGAAATATCATTGGGCCTAGGATCTTCTGAAGCTCTTTAGTGGTGAAGACAGACTACTCCTCTGCCTGAGATAGGCGTGTGGCATTGTGCCACTGTCTGTGCTTGGGCCACCCCTGTCTTAGAAAGGTGGGTCAGATCTTTTACCCATCTCTGAACTGGCAAAGTGTTCTTGACTATGATTTCAGATGTCTGGGTTATTTGCTCTACTGCCTGCAATGTGGAGTAGGCAGTCAATAACTGCTTTTCAGTCATACTGTATCTTTCTTCTGCTCTCTGCCAGACCTGAGACCAAAACCCAATCGGGGTCTGAATGGAACTCTGGCATTGTCACAAGTCCCAGCCAGAGCTGTCCTGAGTGACATGGATGTCCAGTTCATCTGGGAGGGTAGGATCAAATATACCTAATGCCTGGGCTTGTTTAACAGCCAGTTTTTCCTGTTGAAAAGCCTCACATTCCTTTCTCCCCCAGTCCCATAGTTGGCCCTTCTTTGTCTGTCAATACAAAGGCCTCAGCAGCTGTGCTAAATGGGGTATAAAGGAACGCCAATATACCCCAGAATTCTTGCAGCTGCTTAAGTGTCATAGGGACTGGGAATGCCTGAAACTTTATCTATTACTGCCCTTTGGTCTTTTCTGATCAAACTACTCCCAGGAATTTCACAGATAAGCCCGGACCCTGCAACTTCTGAGGGTTTATAGCTCATCCTTTTTCCTGTAGATTGGTGGTCAAAGAATCTGCTTCCTGACCTACTACCTCCAGTGAGTCAGGTGTCAACGTGAGACCATCGATATAGTGATACAAGTTGACATCATTAGGTCTTCTCCACTTTGCCAGGTCATTTGTTACTAGGTTATGACAATATGTTGGTAAATGTGCATACCCCTGTGGCAAGACCCAAAAGGTCCACTGCCTGCCTCCCATGTAAATGCAAGTTGGTCCTGCGATTCTTCAGCAATTGGAATACTGAAGAATGCATTTGCTAAGTCTAGGACATAATGGTTGATTTTTATTTCCTACTCAATGTGTCCATTAGGGAACCAATACTGGGTACAGCTGTTTGAATTGGCATTTGGACCTTATTTAACTCTCTATAGTCCACTGTCATTCTGCATGTGCTGTCTGACTTCCACACTGGCCATATGGGGCTATGTACAGCCCTTATGATCCTAGCCTTTTCTAATTCCTGCACAGCTCTGGATATCTCATGTTACCCCCCTGGAGTCTATATTGCTTCACACTAGTAATCCAGTACAGTTCCAGCTGGCAAATAGGATCATGGTTTGCATGGCTTCTCAATGTCGTCTGCACTGCCCAGACATTAATGCACCTCTGCTGGAGTCTGAACTCTCCTGTGGTTGTCTGGAAAGCCAGACCCCATAATATGTCTATGCCCAAGATGTACTCTAGGACTGGGGCAATTAGACACCTTATACTCCCAGGGCAGGAGACATACAAACCCTAGTTTCAACCATGTCTGGGTAAGAGGAATGGTCTGTCCCCCAAAGCCACCAATCAACACTCTGTCCCCTTTAAACTCAGTAGGATCCCCATAAATAATCAATGTTTCTGCGCCTGTACCAACCAATGCCACGACACATGTATTTTTTCCAGGACCAAAAAGTTGTCAATTCAACATAGGGCCTTTGGTCTTCTCTAGAGGCCCTAGTTACATGGAGACTAACGTTCCCTTTCATGCTCTGACCTGCACAATTGCCATATCTTTTCCCTCAGGTGGCTCAGGCATAGTGGCCCAGGTCATCTGAGGAGGCTTTTTACTTCTACTGGGAACCAGGAAATCTTTCAAGCTCCATGTTATTGGTATTTTTTCGATAGTTCTCACCCCTGTCCTTTTGGGGTGATTTTGAAAGTTTTGATTGTCCTCCAACTGCCTCCACAGCTGGAGAAAGACATGATTAGGCTTGTGATCAATTTTAGAAAATTGAATTCCAACCCAAATTAAATCATTAAACATCTGTTCTCAGGATACTCTTATGGGTTCTGATCAAGAAGTCCCTGAGGTGGACCTCCTGGTTTTAGTTATGGGGAGGACCTTGGCCCCTTGCAATGTTCAAATACTGCACCTAGACTGAAGGCCCTCAGTTTCCCCCAGATCAGCTACCAGCTGCGGAGCCTGCTGGACAATGGCCTCTGAGGCAACCTGGGAGTTCTATATGGATACTAACATAACATCGTATTGGGAGGGTGCCTGCTGTAAAATTAGGTCACCCATTCCCACCAAAAATTTGACTAAATCTGACCTTTTGAAGGATTCCTCCTATATTGCTTCTTTCATCCCTAATTCACGAATGTACATTTGGCGGTCCTCCATGGAGGTCCATAGTCCTGTGTGTACTAGGATGTCAGCCTTATGATCATCCAAGTGACATCCTTATGTCATCCAAGTGATACGACATGCCACCATCAACCAATTCAGTAGTGAATAGTATTCTTCATTATGTTGCACAGTGACAAGGTTATGGATGCAAGTTTGGAGACCCCTGGTTCATTGACCACAATGCCCTCTGCCCCCATGTCCCACAACTGAAGCAACCACAAGGGTACAATCTTGCATGGTTTTTGTCAAAATCTTTGGACTAAGTCAGTTAATTTGGATGCTGTACAGGGGCGAGCTGCAACATGATTGCAGGGAGTGCCTGAGCCTGCAGCTGCTGGGGGAGGGTGGAAAGGATTCCATCTGCGTGAGGTGTGATGTGAGCAGGTAGATGAGCTGCTCGGCCTGGTCATGGAGCTTAGAGAAGAGGAAGAGAGATTAAGGACCATCAGAGGGTGTGAGCGGGTAATTGACTGGTAGGGTGACCCTCTACAAGAAAAACACTGGGTTTGCATACCTCAAACCATAGTGGACCCTCTCCTCTGCCACAGTCAAGCAGAGGAGCCAACATGAGAGGAGAGGAGGAATGGTCCCAGCAACAGGTCTCAGCTCAGCGATGCAGGCAACCCCCATCCCAACCTGCCTCAGCTCCCCAGGTGCCTCTATGTAATAGGTTTGAAGCCCTGAGACCAGAGGGAGAGGTGAGTGGGGATGCAGTAGGAGTTCTGCCCCCAAACTTGTCTAAGGTGAAGTGGTCAGCTCCACACCTCAAGACTGTCTCTGCCAGGAAAGGGTGATAGTCATGAGCAACTCCCTTCTGAGAGGAGCAGAAGGCCCTATGTGTTGGCCTGACCCTACCTGTAATCAGGTGTGCTGCCTCCCTGGGGCCTGGGCCAGGGATATTGCTAGAAAACTTCCCAGTCTGATACTGTAAAGCAAACAAAGGCAGTGAGGGAGCCTTTATTTGAAGTACAGGTGCTATAGAACAAGATACTAGAGATAGGGGGAATGAACTCACCCCTCCTGGTGACCGTTTAGGTTAAGGAATGTAGCCACCTCTCGTTCGAATGAACACTGGCGTGCCGGAAGGAGGGGAGCCAGGGAAGGGGGAGGCAACCCTCACAGGCTCTGAGCATATCTGTGCTCCTGAAAGCACAGCTGGAAGCACAGCTGGATGCACCACCGAGAGGGAGAGAGAGAGAGGATGGGTGGACCTGGGCTCCAGTCACTCAGATGCTCATTCACTGGTTCAGGCTGTGACCAGGCAATCCCACTGCAGATATGACCCTCTGATTATTATCCTTTATTGATAGATCAAGTTGGCAGTGATGAGATCATTGACAGAAGCCTATAAAAATGCCATAAAAAATGATTTCAGGGGACTGGGGAGGTTAGTTAATGGAGCAGGTGTACTAGTCGTGTTTGCCTGTATTCCTACAGTGGCAGGGAAGGACACTGAGAGGAGAAGGAAAGCCCATCCTATAAACATGTGGCTGAGAGGCTGGTGCAAAGGCAAGAATTTTGGGTTCTTTGATCATGGGGTGGTCTACTCAGCACCTGGCCTGAGATCTGCTGGTGGGTATCACCTGTCTCAAAGAGGGATCTTTGTCCAGGACCTGGCAGGACTTGTAGAAAGGGCTTTAAACTAGATATGAAAGGGGTAAGGGGATTCTGGGTGAAGCAAAGGGCTCGGCTGAAGTGCATCTACACCAATGCATGCAGCATGGGCAACAAGCAAGAGCTGGAAGCCATTGTGTAGCAGGCAAACTGTGACTGAGTTGCTATTACAGAAACATGGTGGAATTACTCCTATGACTCGAGTGCTGCAATGGATGGCTACAAGCTCTTCAGAATGGATAGGTAAGGAAGGAGGGGTGGTGACATTGCTCTCTGATAGGTAAGGAAGGAGGGGTGGTGGCAGTGCTCTCTATGTTAGAGAGTGCTTTGATGTTACTGAGCTTGTCACTGGGCATGATATGGTTGAATCCTTATTGATGGGGATCGGGGGAAGGTCTGACAAGGCAAACATCCTGGTGGGGATCTGCTGTAGGCCGCCTAACCAGGATGAAGAGACAGATGAAGTGTTCCACAAGCAGCTGGCAGAAGCTGCACGATCACCAGCCCTTGGGAGACTTCAACTTCCCTGACGTATGCTGGGAATACAACATAGCACAGAAGCAGTCTAGGAGGTTTCTACACTTATGGAAGATAACTTCCTTCTGCAGCTGGTGAGAGAGCCTACCAGAGGAGTGGCCCTGCTAGACCTGCTGTTCACAGAGAAGATCTGGTAGGAGATGTGGAGGTAAGGGGCTGTGTTGGACTGAGTGACCAAGAAATGGTAGAGTTCTTGATTCTTGGTGGAGCCAGGAGCAGGGACAGCAAAACTACCACCTTGGACTTCCAGAGGGCAGACTTTGAATTGCCCAGACTAGTGGGGTGGGGGGAGGGTCTCCTGGTGTTCAATCTTGGAGGGTAAAGGGGTCCAGGACAGCTAGTTGTTCTTCAAGGAGAAAGTCTTAAAGGTGCAGGAGCAGGATGTCCCCCTGAGCTGCAAAATGAGTTAGCAGGGAAAAAGACTGGCATGGATGAGCTTTTCTTGAGGCTCCAGGAGAAAAAGAGAATCTGCCTCCTGTGGAAGAAGGGACAGGCAGCTCAGAAAGAGTACCAAGAAGTTGTTATGATGTGCAGAGAGAAAATTAGAAAGGCAAAAATCCAGCTTGAACACAACCTGGCTGCTGGGATAAAAAGGAACAAGAAACTTTTACAAATACATCAACAGTAAGAGGAGGACCAAGGAGAATCTCCATTCTTTACTAGATGAGGCTGGGAATGTGACCTCTGAGGTTAAGTAAAAGGCTGAGGTTCTCAATGCCTTCTTTATGTCTGTCTCCAAAAGTTAGACCAGTTATCCTCCAGGTCTCTACTCTCTGACCTGAAAGTCTTGGTTGGGGAGCAGAATAAACCCCCCACAATTCAGGAGGAAACAGTCAGAGACCTACTACTCCAACTAGACGGCCACAGGTCCATGGGGCTGGATGAGATTCACCCAAGAGTGCTGAGGGAACTGGGTGAGGTGATAGCTGAGCCGCTCTCCCATCATCTATCAGCACTCCTGGATGGTTGGCAGGGACCCAGAAGACTGGAGGCTTGCCAGCGTGACTCCCATCTACAAGAAGGGTTGTAAGGAGGATCTGGAGAACTACAGGCTTGTGAGCCTCAGTGCCAGGGAAGGTTATGGAGCAGGTTGTCTTAAGGGAGATCACACGGCATGTGTGGGACAATTGGGGGATCAGGCCTAGCCAGCATAGGTTCATGAAGGGCAGGTTGCCCTTGACCAACCTGGTCTCCTTCTATAATCTAGTGACCTGTCTGGCAGATGAGGGAAAGGCTGTTGATGTAGTCTATCTAGACTTCAGCAAAGCCTTTGGCACTGTCTCCCACGGTATTCTGCTGCAGAAGCTGGCAAACCATGGTTTGGACAGGTGCACTCTTGGCTGGATAAGGAACTGGCTGGAGGGCCAGGCCCAGAGAGTGGTGGTGAGTAGAGTTAAATGCAGCTGGTGACTGGTCATAAGTGGTGTTCCCCAGGGGTCAGTACTGGGGCCTGTCCTCTTCAGTGTCTTTACTGATGACCTGGATGAAGGCACTGAGTGAACCCACAGTGAGTTTGCAGATGACACCAAGTTGGCTGGAAGTGTCAATCTCCCTGGGGGTAGTGAGGCCTTACAAAAGGATCTGGACAGGCTGGATAGCTGGGCTGAAGCCAGTGGGATGGTGTTCAACAAGACCAAGTGCCAGGTCCTGCATTTTGCCCCCAGCATCCCCAGTCAACACTACAGACTTGGGGCAGAGTGGCTGGAAGAAAATATAGAGGAAATAGACCTGCGGGTATTGGTTGATGCTCAGCAGAACATGAGCCAGCAGTGTGCCCAGCTAGCCAAGAAGGCCGATAGTATCCAGGCTTGTGTCAGAAATAGGATTGTCAGCAGAAGCAGGGAAGTAATTGTACCCCTGTACTGGTGAGGTTGCACCTCAAGTACTGTGTTCAGTTTTGGGCCCCTCATTGCAAGGTAGACATCAAGGCCCTGGAGCATGTCCAGAGAAGGGTAATGAAGCTGGTGAAGGGGTCTAGAGCACAGGCCTTATGAGAAATGACTGAAAGAGCTCGGATTGTTCAGTCTACAGACGAAGAAGCTCAGGGTAGTCCTTATTGCTCTCTGTAACTACCTGAAGGGAGGTTGTAGTGAGCTAGGGGTTGGGTTCTTCTCTCATGTAACTAGTGATAGGACAAGAGGGGACAGCTTCAAGTTACACCAAGGGAGATTCAGACTGGATGTTAGGAAATGCTACTTCCCTGAAAGAGTGGTCAGGCACTGGATTGGGCTGCCCAGGGAGGTGGTAGAGTCACTGACCCTGGAATTATTCAAGGAATATTTATACACTGTGTTGAGAAACAGTTTAGTGAGAATGATTGGTGATAGATGGATGGCTGGACGGGATGATCTTGTAGGTCTTTTCCAACCTTGGTGATTCTGATTTCTATGATGATGAGTTTGGGCAGGGGATACCCCTACTGTCTACCGTGAATCTGTTGTGGGTGGTTGTTTTTTTTTTGTTTTTTAAATGCGTGTGACAATGGGTCAGATCTCAAAGGGATCTGCCTCAAGTGGGGCTTCAAGTTCAGATTTTGGAATTTCTTCCTTTGGAAAACCCAGATCCAATGATCCAGGGACCTGGGTATTTTCCAAGGCAATATTTAGAATTTGATTTACAGGAATAGCTAAACTTGATTTTTTCACTGTTAATACACTAAGTTGTTGCTCTGGTTTCTCAAGACAATTACGTAATAGTTTTTTATTCTCAATGGTGTTATTTGAAAGTTCTGCTCAATTTAATGCATTTAATAGTGGCCTCACCACAGTGGATGCATCCAGTTGTTGCTCCTTTCTGATGATAATATCATTATCTAACCCATAGAAAAATTCCACCATACGGGATGGAGATTGAAGTAAACTCCCACTATTCCACAAGGGATCCCATTTTTCAATTATAGTAGTGAGTTCACAGTTGGGGATCCCAGAAATCCTGGGATATGCTCTGGCAGGGTTTTATCCAAAAGGGCAATGTTTTCCCCCTTAACCCATTTAAAGATACTTAAGAGAAAATTAAGAGAAAAGCCTTTTTTTTTTAAATGTTTTGGCCTGCCTAGCACACCACATGTAAAAGCAAAGGGACCTGCGCAAACGTGGAGATGCTACAAAAGGTTACAACTAGGTTTTCTCCAATTAGCTAGGTCACACTCCACCAAGTTATGACAATACGTTGGTGAATGCACATAACCCTGTGGCAGGACCTGAAAGGTCCACTTCCTGCCTTCCCATGTAAATGCAAATTGATCTTGCGGTTCTTCAACAATTGGAATACTGAAGAAAGCATTTGCCAAATCTAGGACACAATGGTAGGTTTTGATTTCCCTACTGAGTGTGTCCATTAGGGAAGCAACATTGGATACGGTCACATGGATGTGCAGTGTGACCTTATTCAATTTCCTATAATCCACCATGATTCTCCATGTTCCATCCAACTTCTACACTGACAATATGGGGGAATTGTATGGGCTGTGTGCAGGTCTTATAATGCCTACATTTTCTAGTTCCTGCACCATCCTTGATATTTCATCTTGTCCTCCCAGGAGTCTATATTGTCTTACATTAGTAATCCAGTGCAGTTTCCGCAAAATAATAGGCTCATGTTTTGCATGGCCCCTCAATATTGCCTTTACCGCCCAAATACTAATGTACCTTTGCTGAAGTCTGAACTCTCCCACAGTTGTCTGGAGAGCCAGACCCCATAGAATGTCTACGCCCAAGATGTATTCTGGGATTGGGGCAATAGACACTTTATACTCCCAGGGTGGGAAACACCCAACCCCCAGTTTCAACCATGTTTGGGTGACCAGAATGGCCTGTCCCCTAAACCTACCAATCATCACTCTATTACCCTTAAATTTAAATGGATCTCCACATATAATTGATGCTTCCGCATCAGTGTCTACTAAAGCCATTACTCTTTGCACATCTGTTACTGTCCAAAATATTGTCACTTCTACATACGGTCNAATGGATCTCCACATATAATTGATGCTTCCGCATCAGTGTCTACTAAAGCCATTACT
>VXAB01011704.1:0-50835 GCA_013399175.1 Odontophorus gujanensis
AGGATCCCAGGGCAAATCAAGAGATGTTACTTTTTATATTGCCCCTTAAAAATAAATTCTGTTCCTCTGAATTGCTGCCTGTAATCTGGGATGGTATGCTGCTACATGCAGCTGGGGGGGGGGGGGGGGGGGAAACCCCCCCCCTTTCCNGGGGGGGGAGGTAAACCCCCCCCTGTTCCCGGGAGTAGGCAGAGATGATACACCCCTGGGTGTGACTGGGGAAGGTAAACCCCGCCCCTCGTCCAATCCATGCAGATCTTTGGTCTGGCCCCTCCCAGGGGGAACCGCTAGCTGGGCAGTGAGTTGGCCCCGCCCACGAAAGTCAAAATTTTGCTTCCCTGGAGAATGAAAAGTAACTGAAATGAAGGGTATAATGTTTTGACTAGGAATTCGAGATATGGTGGTGGTAGGTAAGTAAGCAGCTACAAGCTTCCACCATGTTGTTGAACCCCTCGGGTCCAGTGTCTTGCCCCACTGCCAACGCTTAAACCCAAAAGTATTTTATTCTCCACCCACATCTTTCACTCCTCTCTAGCCGCTTTCAGTGCTCTCAAATGAGACCTCAGGTTTTTAACTTGGGCACTATCTGGGTACTCATAGTATGTAGCACAAACGCGGAGGTGAGATCATCCCATCTCTGGTGGTCGAGAATCTCTCAGGGGGTTTAACCTCCTCCTCCTCATTCTAACCGGGAAATGACTGCATTAATCTCCTTCTTAGAAGGAGCAAAGTAATCCTTACACAGCAAGAATGTTATCTCCATTACCGATTCCATTATCTGGTCCTCAGCACAGCGTCGCTTCTCCAAGCTGCCTTCTCGCTGACGAAAAAAAAAATCACGACGATCAGTGGTGGCTCAGCCCTCAGCACAGGGACTTCTCCCTGCCTCCTCCCACTGACTTTGAACCACACCACAGCCAGCTTTCTGCTGGCTGCCAGAGATCAAAGTTGACCCAGACTTCAGCTCAGCCTTCACTCTGCTGCCTCTCCACTGACTATGGGCCCCGGCCCAGTGCCAACTTCGCTCTGCAAGCTGCTGGAAGGTAAGGGGTGACGGTCCGATCCTTCCTCACCCAGGGCACCATTTGTTGTCACCATTCTGGAAGGTCGGACCGTCGGGGCTAGCGATCTTCTCTGCTAGAGCCATTGCCATCACAGACACCAATGTGGTTGAGTAGAAAAAGGCAAAATGGCGTTAATAAGGCACGACATCTCCTTATATACATATATTTATCATCGCCTACGCCCCCTAGAGCATGCATCGTGCATCACTCACAGAGCAAGGGAGGGCCTATCGCGTCACATCCCGGTGTCCCAGCCACGCCTACTGCAACAGTTCCATTTGAACCTCAGGAAGCACTTCTGTACTGCGTGGGTAAGGGAGAGCAACTGAAGTTGCTTGGGGAGGTTTTGAACTCTCCTTGGAGTAGTTGGCCACGTTGATGTGGTCCTAGGCTCCTTTTTCTGGGTGTTACTGCTTGAACAGGAGTTAGAGAAGGTGAACCTAGAGGTTCTTGCCAACCTCAGGTATTTATTGATTCTGTGATTGATAAATATGCTTTTGACCATTTAAGTATTAGTGAGAACAAAGTAGTTCTGGGAAGGCAGAAAGTTCACTCCCTCGTAAATAAAAGTTTATTTTTCAAACCGAATTAGGCATTTCTGAGACATCCATTGGACTGGCTTTGTTTTCTGCTGGGTTTCAGGTCTGTGCTTGACTGGGAACAGAGCCAAGCTTGTGAAAACGCTACTTGAAAATCAGGCTTCTTCAGTTACTTTCAAGCTGCATCTTTAGTTATTTTCAAGCAATACAATGAACACGAGTATTTCAAAACATGCAGACACACTTTGCATTCAGGTTTCTATTTCCATGCAACTCTAATTGTTCAAGAACAGTTGTCTTCAAACAGCATCTGCATTCTTATTAGAAACAAATGGTAGGGATCAGTATTTTTTTTTGTGTGCAGTTTGAAGAAAAATGTGAATTGAATATGTTTTTTCTTATGTAAGTATTGCAGTTCAGATAAGTTATTCTCAAAGCGTGACCTGAGCTCAGTACTGAAAGCTTTAATCCTGTTTCTGAGTCTTCCTTTCCAACTAGAAAGAAAGTTATGAATAGACTCATTGAAGGAGGTATGTGGGGCTATGTGTCTTTAGTTCATTTATTTATTTATTTTTGATCCCAGGAATTCACTGTACCATTTTACAGTTCACAATTGTTTTTCCTACATTATTTCATTCTTCCATTTCAGCGTAAAATAAACCTGTCAAACATCACAAAGTCTGTCTGAATGCATCAGACTTATTAGCTGGAATCACATCTTTTCCAAGCTACTTTTGAGGTCTTGAAAAATCTCTTATAAGGTCCATGCACATTTCCCACTCCCCATGTTAATTAATTAAACAGGAATGTGCTTTTCAATTCTATAGCTTTCTAAACTGAAAACATAGTAAATAGAACTTGTAAAAATAGCACATTATCACACTGTATTGTTTCAATGATTATTGTCTAATGGCAAGCCAAGTGCATTTCTATTTTGGACTTAGATTATTTTGAAACTCTGAATTGTATCATGTTGTAACACACCTGCTTCTCTTTTATTTATTTATTTATTTATTTTTGCTGTTTTGTGGGACTCATTTTATCTTATATAATTACAAACTCACCGTTCAGTATTAATGGCATTACTAATAAATTTTTTAAGAGCTGAAAATCTGATATGTGTTGCCAGTTAGTGTGTTAGAACCATTTATAAGACAATTGGCTATCTACGAGTGATATTCCATAGTATTGGCTGGTCATATCAATAAAAGTAAATATTGCCTCAAATTTAAAAGGCTTCTATTCGCAGTATAATTAGTTTTTCATTGTTTTTTCTTTCTGTGCAATCCCACAACTTCTCTTAGAGCTTCTATTAGGAAACTAAGATCAATTACTCAGTGTAAGTGCTCTTATTTTAGCAGGAATGCTGATCTCCAGGTATTACTTGCTGATAAATGCAATGTAGTATCTTGGCTTTCTAGTAGTTTAATTAATAAGCATGCACATGCTCTTTTTGTGAGAGCAGGTTTATTGGTGTATAAATACTTTACCAAACCAATGAATGAAACTCTCTTTTTCTTCAGCTTGGTTAATTTTTTAGTATGAAAATGGATCTTTTATCAAGCTGATTATTCTAAAGTGAAATTAAGGTGTTTTTTATTAATAATTGCATACAATTCTTGTCGTCATTTTCTTCTTCTAGTTAGCTCTTTGGTACATTGCAGTTGTGAGCTTTTTGAAGTTTTTAAAATGAAGTGGTCACATTTTCTATTTGATGTTTTACGTGAACTGGTTCTACTCAGTTCACAGACATACTGAAATGTTGCTGGAAGATGTAGTCAGTTAGTTATTTTACCCCCAGAATGTCTTTGCTGAAGTTTGCTTTTAAGTGTTCATAGAAGATGTGCCAACAGCTTAGAATGTTTTGTCTTTTGGATAAGGCATAAGGCCTTTGTTTTTTGGACACTTTCTCATTTTATTTGATTGTTAGACTCAATTCCAATTATTGTACTTTGTTATTATCTTGTGTTCCTATATTCATATATCTTTAGTAAATAAGCTTTCCTGTGCAGATTGTTGTCACTGTTTTGTTTTTAGGCTATTTCCCCTTTTTCTCTTTCCCAGGGTGTGGGTCCATGGGTCCCCTGACCCCAGCAGTCATGTAAGCAGGCTGAACCGACCTGTGAACCACTGACTCAGGGCAAAAATAGAAATGGTCTTTCATGTCAAAGTTCTAAAATATTTCGTAAGCCTTGGTTTGTGCAGGTGAATCATGAGTATGTATGTCTTCTAGTTGTAAGAGAAGAGTTGTTAGATTTAATTCTTATTCAGATTGTCATTTTCACTGTATCCCCTTACTTTTTTCAATCAGTTTGTTTAGAAACCTGATGAACTTAAGGAGCTTTAATTTTCTCCTAAAGGGAAGTGTTTTTTGTTTTTTGTTTTTTGTTACTCTGCTTTGGGAGCACCTGTGCACTGCTGAGTTTTAATTGAGCTTCAGCAGATGCCACCGATGTGTGGAGTGACCAGGGCTTTACAGTCTGACTAGAAATCTTGATATTACGTGTCATTGTCTGTTTCCTAAATTACTGATGTATGTGTAAAAGTTAGAAGGTATTCTAATTTTTAAGGGATTGCATGCATTCTCTGTTGACTGGCCTGTCAGGTGTAGGAACCCCTACCACTAGATCAGGTTGTGCAGGGCACCGTCCATCCTGATGTTGAATGCTTCCAGGGATGGGACATCCACCTGTACCTCACCAGCCTCAGGCTCAAGAATTTCTTCTAAATCTAAGTAAATTTAATCTGTATCTACTCTCTTTTAGTTTAATGCCAATATATCCTCTTTTCTTTCTGTTGAAGATGGTATACTACTATTTTTCTTACACACCGTAGTAACTTAGGTACGCTAGATACTTTACACACACAGTAATATATATCAATGCTTGAAGAAGTTGCAGACAGTGGCTTGACTTATAAGTCAGGTACACTAGTACGTTTCTGTGGTTATGTTGAGAACAGTCCAGAGCACGTGATACAGCTGTACGCCCCCTCACTGAGAAGAGAGCATAACTAGCAAGGTGGGTGGTATGTGATGAAGCAGTGGGTCTGTTTGCCCTCTCTGGACTGCTGAAGAGCAAAGTCTTAGCTTCTACAGCTGAAATAAGGTCAGCATAAAGTTCCTGGGGTGTCCTTGAATTACCGCAGTCTGACTTAGCCATTGGCAGTTTTAAAGGAAACCCTGCCAAAGGACCAGCTGCTTCCTGTAGGAGATCAGCCATCTGGAGCTTGAAGAGCAATCCCTTTGATAGACATATCTGGCAGTGAATGATTTGCCACATGTAATTTTTCTACTTTTTATCTCCCCCCCTGAAGTTTTGAAGAATTTTCTGCAGTGAATTTTGGAAGATGTTAAGAGATTTCTCTCCTCCCGGACTTGACAGTGGGAGAAGTTATTTGGTTAATTGGGATTTTGCCATAAATATCTGAATTTCAAAGTTAGAAATTCTGCTGAAGTATTGAAGATCATGTCAGACTAGCAGGCACGAAGTATGTGAATGAACATGGTTTGAAAGCAGAGCAGTGAACTGATTGTGTTTTTTCAATAGAAAGCTATTAAGAATGATTGTATTTTCTGTGTGTTTAAAGACTAAAGAGAAAGAACTTGAAACCTGATGAAATCCTCTATTGAGCTGGAACTGCCCAAGTAAGCAATGAACTTCGGAGTGATTAGAAAGGTTTGAATTCAGGTCGGATAGATAGATTTCCAGTTACATGTAGACAAATATAGAACTATAACAACATGGGATGAAGGACAAGAATGAGGAACATGAGCTCAATAGCTGAAGTTTGTAAATACTGAGTAGGACGTTGAACTGGAGGTAGCAGTAGATGGAATTATTAAATCCTGTACTAGAGAGCAAAGAGTACTGAGGCTGTGTTCTCTTCGTGTAATGTCTGTTGGCTCGAAACAAGACTTTTGGTGGCTCTAAATCTTAGTAGAGGAGAACTGTGTTTGAAGAGTTGCACAGAAAGCCAAGATGAAAAGCATGATGCGTCTTCATTTTATTGGTCGCATAACCTTTTGCTATTGATTAGTTACAATTTTTTCTAAAAGGAGTCCTGGGACTTAGCAGACTACACATGCTGACAGCCTGGCTGGGTAGTTTGGTGGTGGGTCATTCATATCTTTCTGTAAAACCAGGTTTGCCTCCCTGGGATTCTCCAGTTCTCCTAGTTGTTGTAATGAACTTGTTAATGGAGTACAGTCCCAAAGTATCTTCAGTGGCAGGCGAATATCTAGTAAGGGCTTGTACATTATAAAGCAATCATGAGGTCATCCCTTGAGGGCTAGAAGATTCAGGATAGAGCATTTCAGTGGCTGCAACATTGAATCAGGTGTCTGTGTCTTTTTTACTCTCAATTTGCATCATGTTACTGCTTTACTCTTTTGAATATCTGTGTTGTCTTTTCTACCTTGAACTTACTCAGAGAAAGGTGACTCATTTCCATGACTTGCGCTAGCCTTGCCTTAAGGAATTTTGGTCTTGTTTGAGATGGATAACATGCTATTTTCATTTACAGAATACTTCTGTAAGAGCCTGCTGTTTGTTTTCATATGGTTTCAAGGAGGTTACAAAAACTTGCAATGAAAAAATAATACTAAATTGAATTTGAAGCTTTATTTTCCATTGCTCTCATTTCATAATGGCTTACATTCTTTGAAGTACAGCAAATTAATAATTGTGTGTAGTTAATTAAAAGTAGAAATACAATTGAATTATTCCATTCTTTGGAAAAGCTATTTATTTTGTACAAACTTCAAAACAAGAAAGATAATGTCTTTCATATGAAGGTGTATGTGTGTTATTAGACATTCATCACACCCTTGTATTCCTCTTTGGCAGTTTCAAACTATAAACTGCATCTTATACTTTAGGCTGTGGTATGGGCCCAGTGGAGAGAGAGGGTGTGTTGATGTCACATGAGGGAAGTTGTGCCATGGTGAAATACAAGTTGTTATTTTGAAATTGTTTTTTATTACTAATTTGTGAAGTTTTTATTGAAAACAGAAAATAATGTGTCTTAAATATCCTTTTATTATGTGGTCTCATGTGAAATATCAAAATTACTATTCCATGGGTATTGTCCTGAATTTCAGACCAGATGAATCTACGTACCTGTGCCAGAATTGAGCCTGAAGCTGCTTCTGCCCAAAGCTGCCTTCAGAGATGGGATAGGTTTACTGTGATGTCAAATGTTAATGTTATTTCTTTGGCTGTGGTTACTGCAGTTTAAAATGCTAATGACATTTGTTGCTCACACTCTCTCTCTATTTCAACTCTGCCCAACCCCTCCCCTGAGGCAGAGTTAGTGACATCAGAGCAGGAGCAGGTACATGCGTAGGCTGTGATTCCTTCTTCAACAATTTTATTTTACTTTATTTTATTTTATTTTTTTCTAACTTGGTCTGGGAGCTGCAAACCCTGACCCAAGGCATGCAGTTATTCCTGCTGCCTCTGCTCCCTTTCTTTTTGAGAGCAGTTGCAAACTAAGCAAGTGCACTCAGGGAGGCATTCTTGTAGTGGTTTGATGCGGTCTGTTGGACCCAGCATTTCTATGCCTTACACTTTTCCTTTCATTAAGAAGTTGCAAAATTGCTAGTATATGATATTCTTAGCATGTAACACTAACCCACGCAAGATCTTTGCCTCCTGGTTGGAGAGACATAGATTTAAGAGTTTGATCACGTGGAGTTTAAGGAATTTGCTGTCCTCAATCAAAGAGTTGTGTCAGTGGCTCTGTGTCCAAGTAGATATTAGTGACAAGTGATGTTCCTCGGGGATCTCTGTTAGGACAAGTACTCTTTAACATCTTTGCCAGTGATATGGACAGTGGAATTGAATGTACCTTCAGCAAGTATGCAGATAACACCAAACTGAGTGGTGGAGTCAATACAACATAAAGAAGGGTTGCCTCCAGAGGTACTGAGTGGTGAGCCAGTGAGAACCTCCTGAAATTCAATGAAGTCAAGTGCAAGATCCCACATCTGAATTGAGGCAGTCTCGAACATGAGTATATTGAGGGTAATAATTGTGGAGTGCAGCCCTGTGTAAAAGAACTTGAGGGCACAGGTGGATGAACAACTGAACATGAACTGACGAAGTGCACTTGCAACCTAGAAAACCAACAAGGAGCATAGAATTTCAATTCACTGAGGAACAAAATGAAAACAGAAATGATCATATATGTTTTTTTCTTTTTCCCAAATGATATCACCAGTGGTCCTTCAGAAATGTAGCAGAAGGCTGGTAATAAGTTATTAGAAGGCTTGTGGAAGGTGAAATCAAAAAATACCTTGAAGTGCTGGAGGAATGCACACAGAAAGCTAGTTGATGAGAAATTAAATTATAGTTTCTGGAACTGTCAAAATAAAAACAAAACAAAAAAAAACCATCATATTTTGAAACGGCATTATTTAAAGAAGTCTGAGAAAAAAAATATTCTATCTTGTAGAATACCAGTTTTTTACAAGCACTGTTAAATTGTTTTGCAGATACGACCATATGGAAGAAATTTATGCTGAATTATAAGGAAATTGATTTCGAGCTTAAAAATAACTTTCCCAGACAAATCCTTTGGGTGAGAAACTGTCACGGAAGTGGAATTAGGAATGGAAGCTGAAAGTTAGAAGTAGTAACTTGCTTGTTTTTCTATTTGATATATATGTATTTGTTAGTTGTATGATACGTACTTTTATATTAAGGCTTATGATAATAACAGATGCTTTATTCTGCATCTGTAATTGCTTGATAAGAAAGGTTTTTCTGTTTATCAACATGCTTTATCGGTTTTTCTTTTCTCTTTAGGCTGGTACAGTAGTGGTAGTATTCAAGTCATTCTCCTAAGTAAAACAAACAAAAACAAAACAAAACAGAACCACATTTTTCCTGTAAATAGCTTACCTTCTGTTTTTTTTCTTCAGAATTACTAATATAAAACAGATTATTTAATGATCTTATAATACAGTTTGGAAGGCATCTGTTTTCTTTTATATGTACACCTCACACCTAGTGTTGCAAAACAGTAATTCTTCAGTGTAAGTGTTATTTGTTGGTGCTTAAAGGTTCAATGAATATATCACCCCCTTTACCCTTCTTGCTTTGCTACACAACTATTGAGCTTTCAGATCAGAGTCATATCAATAAATTCTGACTTGCTTTACAGCTCCAATTTCATGCTTGGCCTTTCCGAAGATACATGCAAGCAAAAATAAATAACTGAAAGTGAGGAAATATCTGTACAAATTGCTTTAGCAAACTTCACGTGCGTGCAATAAGCCCTTCTATCCCACCTAAATTAAAAGAGATTGATAAAAGTACCTGTGTATTTTCTTCTCATAAACGGTGCTGTATTGCAACTGTGTCCACCAGAGTGAGGGTGAGAGTTCAGAAATATGATAATGTTACATAGCCCTGTATATGCTATTTTTTGTACTTTGGTAGATGGTGAATGATACCTCTGGTCTGAACCTGTCACAGGATAGTTTAACTGCTCTGAGCTGGTTGAACTGGTTTGATACAGTCAGAACTGGTTTTACCTGGTCACAATCTATTTGAACCAGAGTATCCATCGATTGCTCTGAGAGTAATGCCAATTTATTTCCATGGAAACCACAGCAGATGCAAAGAGCACAGTAATGCTATTCAATAGAGCATGTTTTTGGAAAAGTGAAGTATCACTTATTTTTAAAAATTCCATTATGCATACCTGACAATAATACTTCCTAATTAATTCATTTCTCTCAGTACTCTATCCTAGTCAAAGCTGTCATCAAAGCTGCTTGCAGTGGTAGTCAATGTTAAGTCTGCCCTTTGAAGCATCTTAAATAACTTTTCCCATTGTTAACCTGAGGTGCTAACATCAGAAGTGCTGAAGTTACTGAGGTTAAAACAATCACCTGCCAGAAGACAGAGATAACTTTGGATTTCAGCTGCTTAGGTTCCTTTACTTTTACTGTTCTCCTCTATGAACCAATCAGCATATCACATGTCAGAACTTATTCTTCATTATGCCTTCTGTCATTGCAGTAGATGACCAGATTAAATAATAGATTTGGTAATAGTAGTTGAGAATGGCAATTAGTTAATAATGTCCTATGTGAACATTGAGTTCCCTGAAAAAAACCACACAGCACTTCTGAGGTAAATGATAAAGGATGAGGTGTAGTTAGCTATTCCCATGGGCAGCATAGATTAAAAATAAAGCTACAGTTTTATTCCAATCTAATGGGACTACAAGTGACATGTTAGTATATCCTCACAAATTTTAAAGTGTGCATTTGCTAAGAAACTGATAGTTTTGTGTCCATTACAGTATTTTATTTTTGGTCTTCATACCAATCTTTGATGTGATTGTATTAAGTAAGGCATCAGTTGAGTCAATACAGCATCTCTTAAGCATCTGTAACAATTTTTCCATCACTCATCAGAATTCTTTTGAGACAGGAGATGGACTCTAAACCTAGTGTGTGTTAGACAGAAAAATAGATACTGTAAGTTTAAGGATTATTCACTGATGTACTGTAACAAGGGAGCAGCTTGTGAGTGTAGAGGATATGGATCTGATAAATTAATGAGAAATCTTTTTCTCACAGTGTTTTAAGAGCAGAGTAGGACAGTGCTGCTAGACCGTTTGTTCTTGGCTTTATATGGAAAAGCTTCTTCTAAAAAGGCATGTATTGGTATATGCTCCTTTTAGTGGGCAGCTTGTTATAAATAGATGTGATCAGGAAGCAAATGCATGTTCAAAGGATCAAATTTCTATAACTGGCTAGTATGAAGTGAAATCCACCCACAGTTGGACAAAAGGAACATGGTGCAACAGGAGGAGACATGAAATTGAAGAGCTAGAAAACCAGCTGGTTGTGTAAGTAAATTGAGTGAATTCTATACAGAGAAGGTGAAAAACAATAATGAAAAAAAGTTAGTATATACTACCTTCATCATCACAGACCAAGAAAATGTATTTCAAATTCTTAAATTAAATAGAAAATAAGTTCAGTGTTCATTTGCATATGGTAAGTGGTTTCTTGCTGTTCATGGCAACCATCACAGGCCTCTTGTCTACTAGCAAGTGCTACGCTTGTGCAGGTGCTCTGGGGTTAGGTGTAGAAACCATCCAACTGTGTTTGTTACTCTCTGCAAGTGCACCTATTGTTACAGTGTTAGTAAGAAATGCATCTCCTATAGTAGCAAAATTTGGTATTCAGCACAGGCATGGCTGTGAACACCCACAGTAATGGTTAATGTGGAAGAGAGGTAATGTGAATGAGAAAAGCCAGCTAGTTAAAGCATGTACATGTAATTGCATTGTTGGAAGTTACATGTGCTGATGTTGTAAATGCACAAAGGTTCAAAGAAAGTGGAAAAAAAAATCTAAATGAAGCTAAAAACAAGAATACAAATGGAGTCGATGTACTCACTGAAAAGAATCAGTAGTGACTTGATGTATCTATACTATTCACATTTTTTCTTCCAGGCACATTTCTCACTGACCAATCTGCAGAATATGTATTGAGGTCACTAACAGGATACATATTTCAAGAAGAGAGGAGATTGTCTTTATAATGGTATCGAAAAGGCTAGTAAAATTTGGAGGATAATCATTTTAAACAACTCTTTAAACAGAGATTTCACTTTACTTCCACTGATGTCATTAAACAAATAATATCTGAAATATCATTCACACATAAATATGATGGTAACAGGCAGTGTAAAAACCTTGCTAATTTCTTTTTATCGCTTGTATGAATTTACTTTTATTTTCTGTATCTCCAGAGGGAAAAACAATGAAATAGTGACTTCCATCTTATACAGCTTGGAATTGCTGTGCCAACAACTTGCATGTTTGGTGAGATATGAAGAGCAGAATATAATGAGATAATTTAAGTGATGTATAAAAAGACACTTTGCTCTAGAAGACACTTTAAATGAAAACATACAGCTGTGCCATCCCAATAGCATTTTGCAAAGTTCTTTAAACATTGTCTGTAATTTCTTTTCCACTTTGGAGGGGTAATATCTCAGCATCGCCATCCACAAATAAATGTGGGAAAGGGGCAAGCAAGCTTTAATGATGTATAATATTAGACCTTGATACTGGGGTTCTGAACTGTTCCCATTTTTAGTCTATATTATCTAGGCAAAAATTAAAATCTTTAGACATGCATACTTAACATTTCATGCTGCTATGTTTTATGTGCCCCTGTTCCTTTTTTTACCTGATGTTAATTCAGTCATCCACTCAGTATACCAGAAACATTCAGCGTGATCAAATGAAGATCTCACTAAAAACACATCTTGCAAACTGGGAGCATTCCGCCATCTTTAGGCACATTAAATACACTTTACATCTAAACTTTGTGAATTAATACACTACATAAATATATTAACATGAGTCTTATAGCTTCATACTGCATCTCACCTAACCTGAATCTCTCCACTTACGAAAACCCTGATAAATTCTATCTCTTGGGGCAAATTTGTAGATGCTGCACTGTTAGCATTTAAATTTTAACAGCTTTAGAAAAGAGTTTTTGTACAACTTCTGTCAACAGTATTTTTTCAGATGGAAGAGGAGGAACAAAAACTTACATTTAAATATACCTTGAAACCTAACAAATAATTTATCAGAAGAAGCCTGGTAGTAGCACGCCAAAAATAAAAAAAGAACTTCTTACAAATCTGCAGATGTTATGGGCTGCTTGTTTATAGCCAGAGGTTTTGTTTATTTTGTAGAATCAAATCCTTTTTGGATTAATTACAGAGGGAAAAATATAATTTCCATTAATACTTTGAGTGCCTTATCAGATTTTCTCTTTTATCAGTGTCAAAATTGGCTTTTCTCAAGGTACATTTTTGAAAGGGACATTATCTTCTTCTGTTGAACAACTTCATCTGTAAACTGTGTCTCACAGGCTGGTGACTGAGCAAAAGCAGTCCATATGATTG
The DNA here is from genome assembly GCA_013399175.1 of Odontophorus gujanensis. Lineage (NCBI taxonomy): Eukaryota > Metazoa > Chordata > Aves > Galliformes > Odontophoridae > Odontophorus > Odontophorus gujanensis. Next base: position 12,556 of record VXAB01011704.1, read on the forward strand.
CCTCACTAAAACAAAATGACTAGCAAGGGAACCCAGAGGAAATAAGTCTTTAAATAATTCCTTATAGTGAGCAAGTATATTTTTCACTTGTTCAGTCATTGCAAAAACGTTCCTCATAAACACTCATAATTAAGGCAAGATTGAGTAACATGGTGCTCAAACTCTTCTATTATTTGCTGATGACAACAAACTTCTCCTTTCGTAAGTGTTTCAGATTGTTGTAGTTTTCCTTCATCCACCTTCATACAAGAGGTGAACTCAGTCTAGACATCTACATGACTGCAAGGCATGCCAGTTCCCTAATACTTCTGGAATCGGAGGAGAAATTCCTGCTTCCTAGCATACAACTAGAACAGACTGTCTTCAGTACACTAAGGAAGGAACCATTTTTCATGTTATGCTTAGTTCTAAGTTAGTATACGAGAAGAAACATTTTGTTTTTGTTTTTTTTTCATCCTGATGAAAACTGGTCTCTTCTGCCAAACAGTGACCGACTCAACTTCTACTTTTCCAAGCATGTGTGAACTCTCTACTTTGTCTGTGGGGAAAAGTCACTGAAAGGCATTGTCAAAACAAGTAGTTTCATAAATTGTATCATCCAACACTTCCTGTTTCAGTTTTCTGGCAAAATATTTGAATGAATTCATGGAAGTTTGGTGTCTAGTTTATATTTAATGCAACGATATTTAGGTGCATGGGTCATGAGCTACCTTTGAAAACTTAACCTTTAGAAAGGCTTTTAAATGTAAATAAACTCCAAGTAGTACTTATTTTGTTAACTGCAACGGGAGAAAATAACAGAAAATTGTGTGTTTTGAGGCATGTTAAGTAACTTTAAGAATTCTGCTTTATTGAGGGCACTAGATTAAACTAATATACTAGTTCTATCTCTAGGTTTCCTCTCCTGTCTCTGAGATGCTTTAAAGTATTCATGCAAATCTTAGGAATCGCTGAAGATTTTTGTTATTTGTGTACGTCAAGTGCTTTTGAGAGAATGGAATGATTTATTATTAATGAAATTCATAATATTTTAGATAACACTATTTTTATTTGTTGCAAAATATCTTGATTCTAAATAATCTGAATCAACTCGATGGGAATAAACCTGAGAAATAAGCTCTGCCCTAACTGCACTAACAATTTATGGATTTAATCTGAATGAAATAGAATTATTAAACACTGAGAAAGCATTTAAAAAAAGAAGTTTGATGTAAGAAGGTAAAGAGTTTGGAATTTGGTTGCAAAGTTCTCCCTAATCTTGTAAATTGGGCTGTTAGGATTGGAATCCACAGCATGTATAATGTTTGTTCTCATCTCTCTTGTGTTCTTAAGAGCATTTCTTTGGCTACAATTTCAAACATGCATGTTGATCCTAGCACTCTACTGTTGGTTACACTAAGCTTTTTTTATTTCACTGCTTACATTTACCATTCTCTTTTACTCCCAAATTCTTTCTGAAGTAGAATGTTTCTTTTCATGCCTTGAAATAGGTGAAAACATGGGGTTTGGAAGAGAAGATTTAGATGTCAGATGTGCTTGTGCATTTTACTTCAGCATCTCAAATTCAAGTCTTGCAAATACAAAGCTGAAGCTGGAACTGCAAATTAAATACAGTTGGGAGAAAATATCTCCTTTTTGAATACACAGCAGAAATCTGTGCTGCTAGTAGAAAAATGTACTTTTTCTTTCCAAATGGAAGTTAAAGGCTGATAATGTTTTCAGAAAAAAAATTGTTTTCTGCTTTCTAGTAGAAACTCATGAAAAAAAGAATTCTTTTAAAGAAAGTTTTTATTTGAAAAGCACTTCCAAGATATTCATTAACCTGAAATCTTATTCTTCCTTTGCCATTGGCAGTACTTTGAGACACTCACTAAATCTCCTGTTTTGTCTGTTTGTTTGAACCTTCTCTAATGGCAAAGTGGTAACATTTAATCATATCAAAGTACTGTAAGGAAACAAAACCACTCAAAGAAAAAATCTTCGAGTAACAAGTATACAGTATTGCCTATGTTTATAAACAAAATACCTCAAATTATGAAGTGATAAATTAATTTTTTTTTTTTTTTGAGGCCTGATCTCAGTTAAATCATCTGCCAGAGAGAATGGTATTGAGTGGTATTGAATAAAGAAAAAAGCAGAATATCATATACGGAGAGCACAACGAATACAAGTGGATATTTATGAACGCCTTCCAGTAACACAGACTGTAACTGTGTTTGTCTGTCTTAATGTAAATGGCAAGTCAGCATGTTCTAGCAATTACAGTTCTGTTAATTGTTTGCATTTAAGGCTTAATGATGCTAGAAAGAAATTGTACATTTCTCAGTAAAATACATCTGGCACTTAAGCCAGCACTATGCTGAGCTGTGTGTAGCTTGCTTTGCTAGTGTTTGAAGTAGTGCTAACCTTTGAGATTCCCTGAGGGAGAGGAGATGTTATTCTCTTGGTTTTAAAATGTATTGCGAGTGTTCTTATGCTAAGAAACATAAACGCTAGAGAGATTACTGTAGGCTCACAAGAAAGTTACATTTCTTACACACTAATATTTTCAACCACCTTTCTGTGCAGGTGAGAGCGTTTTGTCCTCGCAAGATCTGATGTTGTCAGTTCCTTGAGGTTAGCTTAATGGGACTAAGCAAGCTTTAGGCTTTGGAGGTGAAATTTACAATGTGGAAAATTGTGTTTGTTTGTTTGCAAATACATATTTTAATTTCAGCAACGTTGCAATATATAGGAACACAAGATGAAAAAAAATCATTGTTGAATATCTAATGTTCCATCCTTTGTCTTGGATGCAGGGTTAGCCCTGACGGTGCAACTGTCTCTAGCAATCTCAAAACTCAAAATGAAGTATTCAAAGGAACCTATGACATACGTCATGATAAGAGAACACAAATGTTGCTAATGTCTCAGGTCACTGCAACATCATGGTCTGCATTAATAAAACTAACTTGCGTAATGCCATGGAGCGTACGGAAGACCCAGTGATGTTACTGAGCTGATAGCATTGAATAACCTTGCTGTTCCCCAAAGCAGCAATTATTTTAACTCTTAATCACAAGAATAGCTGTGTGTAGGGTAACTGAGAAATGCCAGTATCACTAATCCATACCAGCATATCTTGATGGCAACTGAAAGTAAACTGTGCCTCAAAAAGGGAAAATGTATTCTTTTCTTGTTTCTGCAAGCTGCTTCTATGCAGAACAGAAGTAGAAAAGCACAAGAGTTCTGTAGTAAAAATGTGGTATAGACTTTCACCGTCCTTCAGAGATGCCAGCACTTTGATCTCATGTTTCTTTTTTGCAGTATGGATTATAGTATTCTTGTACTTTTCTTAATCTCCATACATTTCTCAAATTGTAGTTGAAAAGATTAATTTTCTTACTCTGCTGCACTGCATGGAAAGACAGTTCCACAACTCTCACCTCCTGTTCATTAATCTAAATATATTGCCAAACTAGCTGATATTAATGAACTAGAAACCAGATCGCATATAGACATAGTGCATTGAAGTATTTGAACACTTGTATATTCCTTTATTTCTTAAACTTATCTGTGCACACTGAAAGGAAATGCATGCATGTAAGCTAATTCATAGCTGTATTATAAATAATACTAGTATAATACAAATGTTGATGATAGTGCAGCATGTTTCATGCCCAGATCCCCTCAGCGTGGTATGCTAGGTGATTATCAATGCATATAAAACAATAGAAGTGCTTTCACTGATTTCCAAACAGAGATCTTGAGTGCATATCAAGAGCATTTTTCTATTTTTTTAGTAGGTCGGTGGCAATGTTTGTTTTTTTCATTTGTGTTGACAGAGTTCTCAGATCATTCCCACTGAATACACTTGTGAAGCGATCTGAGGTCCGGTTCTTGAGGGTTAAATTCATACTGGGCACCATAGAGGAGTTTCAGGAGGGAGACTGGTGGTTGTATTGACCCATCTAGGTTTATAAAGAGTTTTCACTGTGCATATTGTTTTGACAGTCAATTTAAAGGGTGAGAAATGGCTCCATATTTGCATTTTTAACATTCATTTTGGAGAAGCTAGAAGCCTGTGGTTTTCAATTGCCTTTCTAGCAGTGGTCAGATGATGAAGACAATCTGTTTAACAAACTGGCACGTAGGATAGCTTTCTCCGTATGCCACACATTTGCCATTCCATCTGCTGGGTAATAAAGCCAGCAAAAACCCAGCCTGACCGACTCCTTAGGTCATCTTCGTGTCTTCCAAAAAAGGGAAAAAAAAAAAAATAACAACCAGAAAAGTGACAAACTCATTTAAACTTTAACACATTTTATTTCATTTAGTGCTTCCTGTTGTACACAATGTACAGTCAATAGGCTTTCTTATTTCTGATAAGCATCATTCAATTATTTTATTAATTTTTATTTTTATATTTTTATTTGTTTATAGATTTATTTTATATACTTTCATGTTTATATTTTATTTATTATAAGTATTAGTTTTGATTCTTCATTCTTAAAGAAGAAGAAATACAAGATAATGAGAACGTGATCTATATTACCAGTAACTTGTAGCAGGCACAATAAGCTCGTGCCTTTTCAGCTTTTCAGCCAATTAGCATTAGTAAATAAGTGTCAGACTCACACTGTTAGAATAGGATTGCTGTTTTAGCAGCATGGGCAATAAGGGGGATATACCAATGGAAGTCTGTGACGGAAGAAAATGGAGAAAAATATGGAGAGGAATTAAGCAAACAATCACTTTGCCAATATCAGAGTGTTACAGAAGTTCTTTGATATACAGTTCAGCTAATCCTTTAGCAGTCCTCTGCTAAAGTGCTATTGTTGATTGCCTAATGCTGATAAGGTAATACTGAAAGCAGTGAAACTTGGATTCATCATCATGTTCGACAGTGAATTTAAGTGTTTCTGTATGCAGTGATCATCTCACAGAAAAAAAAAAAAAAAAGGGAAAACTGTCATAGTCAAGAGCTTCTAGTAAAGATACCACCAAGCCCTGGCAAGTAAAGCGATTGTAACCAGGTGTTGGCCCCTTTTTTTGCTAGCTATAGCCAATGACAAAGCTATATGAGCACAACAGTAAAATGAAGTTTAGATCATAGAATTATTTGGAAAACAAAACAAAAACAAAAAGCTCGCTTTCAGAGTGTGCAATCGATACTTGTGTTTAAAAGAGAAGTCCTTTAGCCAGGCAGAACTCTGCTAGAAAATTAGTACAATTTTTGAGAATAATTTGAGATAGCAATGATAGTAGCAAAGCGTTACAGTATTGGACTGTAAGGTGTTCTCAGATAAAAGATGAGATCACTACCTGTGTGTTATTTCTATCCTTAATGGGGCACATTATATTTTTGTAGTGTAAATACAGGTAAGCATAGAAGCCCAACCGAGGTTATTTTGTACTGATGTAGGAAATTGTGCATCCTGCATCTGCCATTACCAGAGGTATCAAATGATAAAAAGTGAATACTCAGGTGTCCTTGCTGGGTATGTTTTCAGGGAACTCAGTGCACGATGTTACTGACATACTCTGTTTTAATGTTAAAAATACACATACACATTAGAGAAGTTCTCTTCTATTGGTGAAACTACTTTTACTTTCAGTAGATTTGGAGTGGGGCAGCTATTCATTCTCAGTTCACGGTTCTGTAAGAGGGTACTGTTTATCTACCTAGACTTTTTTTTGTTTTAATATGAAAATAAATACATTGATATTTCAGCCAAAATGTATCCTTAGACAAGCACAATTCTGCAACATGTGTTAGCCTCTCAAATTTCAGTACAATGAAGAGAATGTAGGAGCTTGACGAAAATCTTTCTGTCAGATGAGAAAGTGTTGCAGTTTCCTTCTGTGAAAGCAAAGGAACTTCACAGGACTGGATCCTCGCGCTCAGAAGTTAATAGTGAACTTCAGATTTTGTTTGCCATTTTTGAGTTTTATTAGCACTTCCATATATTTCTAAGTAGCAAGAACAACAACTCTGTCCTTGTCTAACTACTTGAAAAATAACTGTTAAGAAGCTTCGCAAGGAATAGAAGGATAGCTTTTACTTTTTCCAAGAGGAAAGGTTTTACTGAAACAGAAAGTAAGTACAGTTGAATGTTCCTGCGATGAGAGCACTAGAAAAATACATATAAATAATGACAAAGGGCTGCTCCTGCAGGGAACGCTGGGATATTCTGAGTAGATCCTGATAGAGAAGAGAAAGTTAATTTCTATTACACTGCTGAGTGCATGATTACTATTGTTATTTGTATTCTGTACTAGTGTTAAAATGTATATCAAGAGTTAACAGTAATTGAAGATACTTCTTATTTGCACATTTAATTACCTACAACAGCTTCCTGTTCCTTACTTAGAGAATTTCCATTTTAAACTAAAATGGTATTTATAACTGCTGAAGTACTCTTTTCTGTGTCTGTTGTCCTCAAACACACACACGCCTTCCACTTTGCTTCATTTATTTCTATTCTTTTGATTAAGATGAAATCTTGATGCCCACGTATGGGCATACTAAAAATGAAAAGAAAAGAGAAAGGAAATATTATGCAGACATATGAAGGAAGAGAAGGAGAATGAGAAATACAGTCCATCTCCTTCAAGTCTTCGGGGATTTGAAATCACTTATGTTTAGGAAGTTGTGCCACGTGAACTCCAGTCTTCTCTTGAAGTGCCGAGTTAGACTATATGTCCTTTTTTCTGTGAGTCTTCTCACTAGTGTACCATACTCACTGTCTCTGGTGGATAAGAAAAGAAAAGCTTTTGGCATCCATATGTTTTGATGTAGCAAAAGCAAACTGTCTTTGCTGTGAATGATTTTGTTGTAAGATTGTCATTCCTCAAGTTGGTAAAAGCTAAAGGAATTCCAACATGGAGAGATTCTGCCATTCCACTTTATAGAATTAATTGAAATTTAGACAAATGCTGAGTTGGGAAATACGACATCATACAGCAATGTATTTGAAAATACATGGTATTCTTTAGTTTCCATATTGATTATTTTGTTTTTAGATGAAAGTTTGTCTGGGATTCATTGCTTTGGGATGTTGGTTGCTCGAAAGTAGTGCCTTCTATTTGTTTCTGTGGAATATTATTTTTCAACACAGTCACTACCATTAGCTGTTTGTTTTGAAGAATGAACAAGAGCCTGCACATGTGTCACGCTTGCAAAGATGTGCACCAGGGGAGGTGACCCTCAGCTGCTGTTGAAATACACCATCCCCCATCTCACTGTTGTGGTATCTGCTGTTTCGCTTCCCTCACCAAGTTCAGCAAGTACCAGTGAATTTCAGTAGGCGTCACTTTTTCTGCATGGAGGAATGCCATGACACACCTTTGCTTCATCTGCGCTTCCATGCCAGATGCCATTCTACCAGTCAGCTCCTCCGTCTAAGGCTCTAAAATCTAAGGGATTATTGGTGGGAAGTTTCAAGCTCTATTGCCATACTATCAGCAACCACTTCTGGTGTTGTGAAGAAGCATCATAAAATATGAGGCATTACTTTCTGAGCAGCACTTGCACTAAATACACTACTTCTGAAATAAGAATTGGATATTGTAACTTCGCTGTGTTTTTCCTTATTCTGAAAAATTATATATCCCATATTATCAGTATACATATTTTACGGTGGCAGTTGTTTCATCTGATACATCTCTGTAGTGATATGGAATTTTATGTCATAACAAAATGTCCGTACAGCCACTCCAGAAATTGTTTCACTTCTGCCTGTGTACCTAGAGTGCACTCTTTTTCTTCATCCTCAGGAGGAAGCCTAACTAATTCTTCTTCTCTCTGCCTTTCCTTCGTCTTCTGCTTTTTCTTCTTCTTTCTTCTTCTTNATCTTCTGCTTTTTCTTCTTTTTCTTGCTGCCTTTTCTTTCTTCTGATGCCTTTTTTTTTTTTTTGCTGCTGCTTCTGCTTTCTGCTTCCTTCTCCTCTTCTACCTTTTCTTCTGCTTCTTCTGCCTTTCCTTCTTCTCCGTCTCCCTCTTCTCCATCATATTTTTTCAAAGATTTTCTTGAAATAAAAGTAACTGAAATTAGTTTTATTTAAAACCAACCTTAAGCTTATTTAAAACAAAATGATGTTAGGCTTTTTTTTTCCTTGTGTGTTTGTTTGTTTGTTTTTTAATAAAAACAAGCCAACGGAAATATAGAACCACAGTGCCAGAAGGGAGGAAGACATTGTGTTTCGGCAATGTGAAGACTGAAGAACAGATTTGAAATCAGCGTCTATCCATAGAGCCATAAAATAATCTGTGGTTCCTTATTTACAGGCTTTCCTCTTTATTCTCTTTTGTAGTTTCTTTCAAACATTTGGTGTTTTTTGAGGGTTTTTGTTTTTTGTTTGTTTGTTGGTCATGGAGAAAAAGATGGTTTACAGGTATATGTGATTATTTGGGGAAATAATACCTGAATTTCCATCCTTATTCAAGCATACTACGTGCAAGGTGTGGGATTTGTTTGTTTGTTTAAGAAAGTGATAGATGCCAACAAGAGAAAATGATGAAACTCTTAGAAAATTGTGCAGCCTGTAAGTAAGGCCATTACTCAGATAAAAGGGTTCATACGTTTTTATATAGAGATTCAGATCTGTTTTGTCTTGGAACTCTTTGACAGTCTGCTATTCTTGGAACAAATACTTCATGCTGAACAAAAGAAGTACCTGAAAATTGTCTTCTTCTGAAGCGATATGTCAGACTGTTTTGTTTGGTTGTAAATTTAAACAACTTCTTTTTTCCTTTTTCCACTGTCGAAAAATGAGTACCATCTATGATAAGGACCCTCATAGCTGGAGTTTCTTAGGTGAATAAAGCTTCCTTGAAGATAAATACTTTATACAGTGTTTAAATTTTTCCACGCTATTAGCGCTCAGTTTATGAGAGTGTATGTGTATTGTGAAATAATTGTGGTGAATTGGAGAAATTAAGGCTTCCAAACAAAAGTTTAACTAGGTAGAAAAAATGAAGAGCAACAAGGTTTTGACAGCCTTTGTGGTTCGGAGTATAAAGGAAACATTGGAAGCATTTCCTCTCAGAAATATTTTTACTTCTTTGAGAATGTTTCTTCTTTTTATTTTTTTATTATTATTATTAGTTATATGTAAATCTTTGCAGTATTTCTTCATAGCTTGGTCAAAAGAAAATGTTCCTTTATTTTTCTTCCTTTTTTTCTTCCTTTTTTCCTTCCTTCCTGGAAAAAAAGAAACTTGACTTTATGTATTCATTCATCCATAGAAAGCATGCTTGTGTGCATTTCTTCTAGTTTGGTAGTCCTCTGCATAAGGTTCATATGCATAAAGATTCCAGCTGCTACGGAAGTAGATCATATTATATAATGCATATGGTAGAGTAATACAATGGGTATGATGGTCTGTATAAACTGCTTTGTTCCAGAAAAGAGATTCTAGGGATCCTTCTCCATATCCATTTCAGTTTCTTCCGCAGTGACTCAAAGTGGATCCCTATTTACTCATTTTAGTATTTATGCAAATACCACAGTTAGCAGGACTTCCTCTGAAGATGTAACTTGTGACCTTAGGCTTTAATCTTCAGATATGCTCCTAGGACATGTGGTGTTCATATTCTTTATGACCACAGTTGCTGCAAAGTCATCCAAATCATATCTGTGAAGTTTATACGTGCCGTGGTGTACTGACAGTTTTATAAGTTAAATTAATTGTAGTATATAAAGATAAGTTTGTTACATGGCACTCTTCTCTCTCTTCTCTCCAAACAAATATATCAGTGGGCTTCTTTTGTCTTATTGATCTATCTATTTATTTATTTATAGCTGGCATAATGTTAATGATGCTTTTTCTTTCCAAGCTTTACTTCTAATCTCTGATATACTATACTTCCTCCTTTATTGTGCTAACAGGGTGATAATCTGGAGAATGATCCTTTCTCTAAGGCATGTGCAGAGGAAAGTGATGAACAGTATATAAACAAGCTGTTTGTTCTTAAAAGGAATGTCTGTCATTAGTGTCACCTTTTTGGTTTTCAAGCTGATAATGTTCTTGAAGAAATGAAACTACTTTGGTGTAGTGTATATAGGAGTATATGGGGATTACATACAAAGGCTTTTTATATTCAATTATTGTTACTGTCAACAGCAATGAAATCAGAAGTGTTTATACACAAAAGGTGAAGAAGCTAGTAGTTGTATTTGTTGATACACTCAAGTTACATAACAGATACAATGAGGAAAATATCGCATCAAGTAGAAAATCTGAGTGTGTTTCTGATTTGTTTATCATAGTACATATTTTCATAGAATCATACAGTACCCTGAGTCGGAAGGGACCTGAAAATATCATCAAATCACACTCCTGTCTTCTAAGAGGACCAGAATTTTACATTCCATTCCAGACTGGGAGAATAATGTTGTCTTCAGAAGAAAACTTCTGAATGTGTTCAATCATAAAGGAAAAATGTTTATTTTGTTATTTCACATTGGTATNCCTGTCTTCTAAGAGGAGAATAATGTTGTCTTCAGAAGAAAACTTCTGAATGTGTTCAATCATAAAGGAAAAATGTTTATTTTGTTATTTCACATTGGTATTACACTAGAATCATGACTGTAGTCTTACAGAAAGATCTTTTACTGCAATCCAAGACAAGATATGCAAGAAGTGGCTGAATTAATCAGAATTGCGTTATCGGAAAAAGTTTTTTTGTTTTTTTTTCTGTCTGTAGGTTAAAGCAATCAATATAAATTCATAAAAACAGCTTATTTGGATGGTACTTCATTCTATTGTCTAACAATGGACTTTTTTTTTTTTTATGCACAAACTGTAAGCAGCTCTGATGGATAGAGAAGGAAATCTGTCTAATATCCTTTCAAGTCATAGATATCCACCTGTAGTGGAAATGCTAGGTCAGGTTCTGAGCCAATGATTGAGCACCTGGTGGGAAGGCGGGGCCAACCCAGGGGAGCTCAGGTGCATGCTGTGAACCTGAGTTACTGGAAGGTGTGGAGTCAGTAGCCACCCCTTCCCAGTCCTCCTTTAAGGATTACTAGTGAAGGTAAGGGTATTTAGTTGGAGATCCTTGTGTACCTGAGGCCTTCTGAAGGTAAGCAGCTTCTTTTCTTTGTTTCTGTCTTTTGGCTCTTGCGTTTGAGCAAGACTTGCTGCAACCTGGGAACTTGCTGCTCTGCTGTGTCATTGCTGTGCTTTCCATTGTATGCTGCATTATTTCCCTTATTCAAAGGTGCTTTGGACTGTAACACAGAAATAGGAGGTGTAGCTTATTGGTCTTTTGTGACTCAAGGCTGCTGGGGCAGGGTTTCTTTTTATACATGTTATCTGAGGCATTATTATTGAAAATTGGTTTTTATTTATTTATTTCTTTGTTTGTTTGTTCTTTTAGCGGTCACTAAGAGTTTGTTGCAAACAAATAAATAGTATTCAAACTTTTCACAGGTGATTGAAGGATGAGTAGAAGTCTGTTCTGATGTCTTTTTTTATTGGTTACTTTTTTCTTTTTCTAATCTATAAAGCCCTGTAATTTTTGCTGTAGTTTAGGTTATCTCAATCAAAATGAGTTTTAAAAGTTGTGAAGCAGATGAAAAGAATAGTCTCAATAGTCCTGATAACACTAGGCTTTTTATGGCCCGAAGATACAAACATAGCTTAAATTGCCTTGTTTGTAATGATATTATTAATCAGTGGGAGCTGGTTAAACTGTGATTGATAGAAATAATGGCTATGTAACTAATAATACTTATTTTAATTTATTAGAGAGTGGCTTGGATACTAGACTTAGTGCAACTTTTCAGTTAACTGTTCCAGAAGAGTTCTGTAGATAAGACCAAATGCTTTGTGACATTTGCTCAAGATGGGAATATTTCTCAGAGTATGATAGATATGTATGTGTGGGTGGTTGATCATTTGTAACTGATGGAAAAAAGTTTATCTTCTCTGTAATATCACTTATATTCTGTTTTGAAGGTGGCTTTTGTTGTTCTTACTGAAGTCCCTGTCTCTTGTAGTAGTCCTTGCTATAGTTTTCTGTTTGCCCTAAGTTTTCTTGTGAGACTTCTCATCTACATATTATGATAGTTAAAGAGTGACATTCATTTCATCTTGGAGACTCATCCTAGGTGGCAAAGATGTTGCATCCACTTCTTAAAACGATTTTCTCAATTCTGCGGTGCTAAGAAAATGTCGTCTCTCAGGTTACTCATATGTAAAAAGTAAAAACCCATATCAGCGAATGAGCTTTGTGGCGCAGGTAGATGCACTTATTTTCCTCCATTTCTAATAATTACTTCTTGCTGAGACTTATTTTGTCTGTTATTAGGCTTTAATTAATTTTAATAGTTTCTTTCTACTGTTGCACTCTGATGTGAGCAGTCAAACCTCACTGCAGACAGGAGTTTCACACTAGGAATCTGTTTTTAATTTCAGATGAACTGTACCCTTTCTGTCACTCTTTTTTTTTTTTTCCAGTTCAGTAGTGTGCTTGGAGGAACTCAAGTATGTCTGATATATGTGATCCTCATTTCATGATTTTGGGCTGCCCCGACTTAATTTCATATTGCGTATAATCCCTTTTTTCTTAGCAGTGTGTCCTCCCAGCTGAAGACTGAATCATTCCTTGACCTTTTAGTACTTTTTCTTAACCACAGAGACATGTTGACTATCTCCTGGAGACTGTTTCATGTCCCGTGAATGACAGAACCATTTTCCAAAGGCTTTCCTCTTTCCCTCATGAATTTCTTGGCATCTGCCCTTCACGCTGCATCTTTTAAGTCTTGGTTGCCAGTACACTGAACTATTTAATTGATTCCAGGATATTAAATATTTTTTCTGCACCTGAAGTCTTCCCTCAGTTTCAAGTGTTCTTTTATGGGAATCAAAATAGTAAATAGAGCACTTCTCTATCAGGAAAATGTATCTCAGAGGTATCACCTTTGACTTTCAGAATTCATGCAGCCTCTCAACAGTTTGACTTCGTCTTTCACTACATTATCACTTGATAGGCCCACTGTCTCTTCGTTGGGCTGCTCAGTCCTGCAATCTTCATTTTCTGTGCTATTTGTATTTTGTTGGCTGTTCTATCATCTTCATCCCTGCTGAGATTGTAATTTAATTTTTGTTTGTGAGTCTTTCACTCAGCCTTCTTCACTTACGTTTATGCATTCCAGTAAGACTTTTCTAAATCCTTTTGTCAATCTATTTTTCCAGCAAAATGTCACAGAGTTGTGGCATTGCCTCTATATGTTGTTTACTTTCCAGCTCCTATAATCAATGTCAGTATTATCTGTATGTTCTCTTGATCATTCTCAATTCTTCCCTTTTCACTTAGTCTTACTTTACTGTCTCATTCTGTTTATTTTTGTTTGAGCAAATGTATGCTTTAACTGCACCCAACCTTGGCAATATATCACTTCTTCTGAAGTTAGCTTATTCTTCAATCAAAATTGTGCTGTTGAGTTTTTTCTCTACCTTTAATTACCCATATTCTGTCACTTTTTTTCTGTTCTCATGCAATTTGATGTATGTTGGATTGTAGTCACATTCCTTATAGGTCAAGGGAGCAAAATATTCTAGACTATTACTTCAAATGGTTGCAATCTAGACTCTATTTCTCTGGATAATTTAAATTTTACACCACTATCATTTCGACCTTTTAAAATACTTTTTTATGAGTGCTGTGATTTCATAGTTGAGTTGCTCTTTCTGCTTAGAATAAGGCCAGTGGTCTGTTCCTTTAACTAACTTGCCATCTGAAACATATTCAGCCCCTGTCCATACTGGTTATTTCCTGTCCTTGTTTCTCTCCTATTCCTTTATCAAGGATGTTTAAGTCCTCTTCAATAAATCAGACTCTTTCTTCTTCTTTGTTAGCTTTGTAGTGTGTATCCATATTCTGATGTTTCTGAAATATAATACCAAGTATCTTCCAGACAGTTCTTGTTATCGTATGAAAAAGAGACTGCACTAAGTTAGTTTTTAATTTGGAAATCAACATATATGAACAGAGTGGGAATACAAACATTACGTTTTATTTGGGAAATCGGAAATATTGGTGATAACATAAGCAGGAAATCTTACAATCTAGCATTCTAGGATGTAACAGTAATTGTTAGTACACAACAGCTACGTTTCACAGAGAAAATGTAAATGTAAAGCATAGTGGTCTATTCAAAGATTTCTCTCTGCAATATGTATGCAGTAATTATCTATCCACTTGAGTGCTTGGACTTGAGTGAATTAAAGTTCCCATACTGTAAGTGCCCACAGCTCAGCAATAGCAATGGTTATCAATGATTAAAAAAAAAAAGTCATCTCAGCTGCTTGTGTGGAATGTTACTGCAGCAGTGGTGTAAAACTGAACAAGATTTGACTTCTTCAGCTTCATAAGAAGTACCTTTGCCAGTGCAGTTTGCTCTACAGCAGTGCACACAGCGCGGGAAATAGGAGTTGCAAACCATGGTCCATTTAGTGATCCGTGACCTAGTTGCTATCGCAGAAAGCATGGGATGAATTGCACAACTGGAGCCAGATAACTGAGTTCTTTATAAGTATATGCTTTTCCTCATGTTTTGTAGTCTTACATGTTTTCTGTATCCTGCCCATCCTTTTGAAAGGCTGGGAGTACTCAGTGCTTTACTTGTATCACATATCTCTGTTGTCAGTGATTTAAGATTATTTGTGTCTTTAGCACTAACAAGGATGCTAAGCAGGTTCTTAGTTTGGTGCCAGCAAAAAGGCATGCAACCTTCAAAAAACTGGATGAACGTTTTCCTGGTATCAAAACTGTTTGTGTTATTCCAGTGTGGTGTATCTACAGTGCAATATTATCCCCCAGTTTCCTCCTTTTTCACCCTTCTTTCCAGTTGCAAATTGTACAGCGATCACAGCTGTGATTTATAAGGTTCAGCGAATATGGATCTTTTTAACCAACAGTAGAAATGCCTCATGTTTCCATTCAGCTGTTGTTGGTGAAAGATGGTCTTGTGGATAGCAAAATACACGAAATATTTCTAATTGCACTTTAAAAGCAAGAAAGAAAAAAACAGCTTAGGAAAAGAAAGCCTCTTAATAAATAACTTTCAAGGTTTTTTATCACATTTCCTGTTCGAATTACTCTTCAGTTTTTAAGAATGTAGCCCTCTGAGTGTTTAGCTGTCATTTCTTTCAGCCCTAAGTAGTATATAGATGGCAAAAATGAAATCAACCATGCCTCACAAAATCAAAAGCTTGATGAGCAGCATTAAATTTGTTAATTAAACAGACTGAATCTATTTTCTGACCCTAATATACATTTTTTCTTCAGATGATACCAAGCTCATTAGCTGAAGCAAAAAAAATGCATTAAAGAAAAATCTTTTTTTTTTTTCCTTTTTGGACTGAACTAAGCTACGTTATGGTAACTTGACAAGTAGGTAGGTGTTTTCTTCTCTTGAAATGTGCAGTGAAAGTGGTGCCTTGGATATGTAAATAAAGGTTTTCTTAGCTTTGCATCAGAGGTGATGTGCATTGAAATTCAGTGTGTTTTAAGATGAAGTGTCCTTGTGCATAGGCCATTGCACGATAGGTCTTTTATGGTTTGCTCTGAGTAAAGAAACATATTCCATATATGACAGGTTAGAAGAGTTATCAGTTTGTACTGAGTCATCATTTATATTAAATGAATTTGGCGTGTATATTTTATATAATTTTAAAACAACACTTTCACATGCAGAACCACCCAGTCAACTTAAATAGCCCTACTTTTGTTATAGGCATAGTAACTTTGCTGAGTTACAATTCATCTGTCTTTCCACAGAAGAGAATTGTTCATCTGGGTTATTCTTTGTATCTATCACCTACCTGTCTCATTTATATAACAAATAAAACTGACTCGGTAGGAATTTGTATGCAGCTGGAAGGCAAAATTGAACATTTGTTTGTTTCACATCTGGCTTGGTAAAGTAATACCCTAAGGAAGCTATATCTGAGAAAGGGAGGCATTTCTTGATCATTAGTTGGCAAGTACTGCCAGGAATAAACATATGTATTTAAAATAACATCTGGACTAAAAATGTTTAAAAATCACATTGTGATGTTTCTGAATAAGGGTTGTAGAGTTCTAACATTGCTTTCAGAAAGTGTTCAAGATTGAGTAAGCATCAGAAGTTAAAAGATACTAGAATAAATTTATACTTTTTTTCGTTCTAATAAATTCTTTGTCAGTAAAATCATACAGTTTTGAGTTATACATGCATTTCATGTCACATTATTAAGTAGTTTATCTCTACGTTTTACTTGTTTACTATTTGAGGTAGGCTATATATGCTTTTTTTTTATTTTCAGCAGATCTTTTCTTTAGAAACAAAGTGATGATAATCAAGCATTAGTTCTTGTTTGTCAATTTAATTTAGTAATTCTCTTTGTGGCACTACTGAGTTGCAGACAATGGGTAAGAATTTTGAGTTTACGTTTGAGAAAGCTCAACATACAGTAGTCTTGTTTGAAAGTAAAAAAAAAAAATTGCTTCTTTGTGCATTCAGTTTTGTAGGAAAAACTTGGTCAATAACTGAAAAATTATAGCTAAAATCTTCAGTGCTCACTTCTGATGAATACTAATGCAGAAGAATAACTAAAATAGGAATCATCAGTTTAGTTTATATTTGAAAACAATCTTTACATGTCAGATATAAAAAAAATAGAATAACTAGGTAACAGTATTTGTCTGGGAAGTCTTCTTATTTTGAAACCGTTATTAAAAATAAAACAAGAAGATTGGTCTTAATTATTAAAGAAATTTAAAAATAAAGCTCCTTTACGTAATAGCTGTATTTGTATAAGATTTTAATTCATATTTTCCTTGAAAAACATGTCAGAAATGTTTCTTCAGTTAGGCATAAAAGCAATTATTTCTAACAGTTACAAGTAATTGTAGGAAGTACATTTAAGTACAATCTTTTTTTTTTAGCAGCAAGGCTTTCGTTAATTTTCAAAGATAGTTATGTTATCAGCTGTGTATGAAACTGCAGTAAATACTTGACTGTAGCTGGTCTGAATGCAGAAACAAAGGCAGAAATAACTATGTAACTAAAAAAAAGCTTCAAGCAGACGTTGATTCAAAGGTAGTTTCCCCACACACAAATGTATTTCTTTTGTTTTGTAGAACTTCCTCTTGTTTGTAGAACTTCCTTTTCAATACTTCATATCATTATTTATCCCACAGCAGCTTTTTCTTTCTTTTTTTTTTTTTTTTAAGGGCAGCTGTAGAATCCAAAAGCTCATGTTGAATTTCATTTAGGTCTTTCCTGTCAGCTTAGAGAGCCTTTGGAGAAGACTTAAATTCCTTTTTCTTATCAGCACCGTGTAAATGCCAACTCAACTCCTCTTTTTCCTCATCCATTCCCTTTGCTTGATAAGCTCTGCAGTGCATTTTGGTTTGTGGAAGTATGTTTATGTCTTCTGTGCTTTAGAAAATAGAAATAGTTCGTGTGGATATGTCGGCTTCCCTAATGTACCCAAAATATTATATTGTGGCAGTTCATCCAGCTGATTTCTCTTTTGCATTTCTGGGGAAATAAAACCTGTAGTTATAGTAGCCACAATTATTCCTGTAACCTCTTGCCCAAGAAATTATCTATATACTGTTCCTCCGTTGGCAGAGTAGATCACTCTTCTTTTAGGGGTTTGCAGGAAAGAGAAGGAAAGCTGGTGCTCAATGGATTTACTCTGTGGTGATGTCCCTTAGGGAAGATGTGACATAAGGTAGGAAATGTGGTCAATAACAAGAGAATCTTACATTTCTTTTAAGGAGAGAACTGACAAATTTTAAGGAGTAAATGAATAATAGGAAGCGTTGGAGATACAGTAGGGAATTTGTCAATTGCATTTTATCCTTCATTAAAATAATATAGAAATCTCTATTTTCAAGGGGTGTCCCTTTTCCTGATGCATCTCTTTCATCATTTTTTTTCTTTTGCTAGCAGTAGAAGTACTGTTTTTCTGTTAGTAGTGTGTTTGAATGATGCAGCATGATTACTTTGGACTTCATATAAGATTTTCATCCCAGAGATGTTTTGATTCGCAGAAGAAAAACAAAAATGATAAGCTTGGAGGAGGATGAGCAAAAGCTAACCTAAGTGTATCCTAAAATACGTAATGGAAGGTGTGTCCTGAATCCACCTGGAATTCAGAAACGTATTTTCTTGAAGTCATGAGGAGGCTTTGGTGAGAAAAGTTCAGGCAGATAACTGATGAAGCAGGCTGACGTGATTAATAAAATCGGAAGTCTTGTGGCAAATTTTTGTCTTTCAACTCCCCATGTAAAATCAACTTGCTTACAGGATATTATCCATGTTCTGAAATAGCATTTTTACCAAAAAGCTTAAAGCATTGAGTGGTTCAGAGAGTTTCTGCTACTTGTGTTCTCTTTTCTCTTATTTCATATTATGGTTTTTCTTCATGGCCTCTGTCAAACTCATCAGAAAGCAGCCATGAACAACAGCAACAAAATCACACATGCCAGTTTGAGACAATCAGTGTAGGAAGAGGCATTTATTTTTACTCCTTGTTTAACGCATTCTTGGAACCAGGATTTTTCAATTACGGTTTGCACGGGATAAAAGCAGTTTAAACAGTATAATGCCATGTCTGTTTTACTACTGAGTAATAAAAGAATGAGTGACATATTTTATGACCATCTTCACTCTTAACGCTTTTTTGAGATCTAGAGTAGTGTCTTATGTGTAGATGTTTTTTTTTTAGAAGATGTATTTATTTACTTAGCTTATTTTCTTTTTCATAGTAATCTAGACACTTTTTGACTTAACCTACTTGTACATTTTTAACTTCAGGTTTTCTCAGAGTCTGTCTTGAACAAATTATGATAATTGGACTTTCTCTAAGGTTATGATGCCACAAATTTCCAAAAATGTAATTGCATAATTTCATTTTCAATCATTTAGCAGTTATCAGAAAATTCTCCTGGAAGTGAAATGTTTAGACCAGACCTGCTGTTGATGTTTCCAAGAGAGCAGATATTGGTAGTCAGTAAGCTTTAAATCTTGGCCCTGAGTGTCAGGAGAGAAACAGATGCCAGATTCTTGATGGATAGTTCCTCTTATGTTATACTTTGGGTTAGGAATAAAATCAGAAATTCAGAAATAAAATCTGATGCTGCAGTTAGGGAAATATTTTCCTTCATTAAAGCATTTAATCTTTAATGTTTTTTGCTGTTTTTTCTTCTTATTATTTTTTCTGAGGTGTTAATTTAACCACGTGCAAAAAAAAAAAAACCCACAGAAGACCTTCTAAAGCACATGCTATCTATTGTGCTTTTTAGAAAGAAAAACTGACTGAATATTCACAAAAGGTGCCCGCTATGTACCCGTCTCTGTACTGATCCTGTACTTAATTTTTTTTTTGTGGTTTTGTTTTTTTTTCATCCATTTAAATTAGTTGATCCAGTTTTTGTACAGAAGCTGATTTGCTTGATGCTTGGGTTACAAAAGAATCAGTTTAAGCTTTTCTGGCAGCAGATAGTAGAAGAGCTTCAGCTGTGGGTAGAACTGAGTAATACTGGCTTGGAATGAGCACAGAGAAGACTGCTTGCTTTCTAAGCTCTGTGCTCGGTTATCCCGGATTAATGGAACAGAAGCTGCACTATGATTCACTGCCGTGCATACACATATATGAAAAAGTTTCATCTACTTCTTCTTCAACCATTCTCATCTCTACTGCTGATACTTCAAGTTCATACAATCCAGATATCCAGTTATTTTACTCTTTGTGCAACATTGAAATGGTAGTGTCACTTAGCAAACAGGCAGCTGAACTGAAGATCTGATTTTCTTCTGAATTGAACTTTGCTATCTGGTCTTTCAACCCTTTTCAGGATTTTTTTCATCCATAGATTTTTTTTGAAGATTTGAGTATGATTTTTTTTTAAATGTTACTGGATTATAATGTAGTTGAATACTTTGGCATCCTCTTAGTGCATATCCTATGTCAATTTTTGTTGTATTGAAATGCTGTTAAAAAAGGGATCAGGTTGCCTAGAGATAAATTTTAAGTTTTAATTTTGTGTCCATTGATGTGAATGGATGCTCTACTGATTTCAGTGTAAAATCGGTACAAATATTGCCAGCTTTGTTTAGAATTTAGTCATATATTGCTATGTTTCACAAAGTTGTTGCAAGATTTTAGTTTTTTCCTTTTTTTTTTAAACAATGAAATAACATTTTAAGAGATGATTGCACATCAGGCATATTAGCACAATTTTGTACATCACGTTCGTTAAGATTTCTGAAGGAAATGTTTTTTTTTCTTTGGTTGAAGGATGTAGTAGGCAGAAAAAATCAGATTCACAAGAATTAGCAGAGGATCTTGCAGTCATTAGAAGAGGTATCTAATTCAATTGTGCAGTACTTCTCAGAAAAGCAGACTTCTCCATATTTGGGGTTTGAAAGGTGGAATCCTAAAAGCAACTGAAGCAGTATGCATATGCAGGGGAGGAAAGGAAGGAAGAGAAGAGGGTAATAAAAGGAATAAGATTTTCAGCATTTTCATGGATGTGTAAAACCAGTGTTAACAAGTCATTTAAGGTTTTTAGTAAATTTGTATGTTGGCATCATGAAGCTTATATATGTGTTGTTTTTCTGACATGCAGATACAACTCTTGAGTAACAGGATACATTTCTGTTACTTGTCAAGAGGGAAGTGTCTTTGGGTAAAAGTTATCAATTTAACTTATAAAGCTCTGCTACTTTTATTGGAAAATGAGGAAATTGCAAGTTATTAAGAGGGAAGAATTCCCTGAAGCTGGAATGAGATGATCAGGCACAGTGCACATGGGAGAGAAGATTATAGGAATGGGATACTGTCTCTGTTTTCTCCACAGATCCTTAAGTGTGTGAAAGCTGTGGTTTTCACTGTTCAATGCTGAGCAGTGAAATGGATACATCATCTTCATCACAGTTCCTTTTCTGGAAGTTTTCTACAACTAAGAAGTAGAATATTTACAATCATTTCTTAAGTTCAAAATTGATCAAGATGACACTGTACAAGTTTATTGCATTTTTTGAAGTAGAGGAACTGATGAAGTGTCTAGCTAGAATGTATCTGAGATACAATAAAAGTGAACTACATTCCTTAATTATACTTAGCTCTAGCTTATACCACTGAAGCCAGTAGTGCTGTAGAAACAAGAGGTAAGGGTGTCAAGGCATAAAGTAGAATCATCTTTTCTAATAAATATCTTGATCTGCTTCCGCAAAGGACAACAAATGTACTCTGTTAACTTTTGAGTCTGTAAAAAATGTCCTGTTAAACACAGTAATTAGGATTCTTACCATCAGTAGATGAAGATGACTTTTTTTTTTTTTCCATTTACAGACTTTGAGTGGACTTGTAGCTGGTGGAAATTGATGTACGTTCATTAAAAAGCGCAGATATGCACTGATTGAGGGGACCCTGGAGTCAGACTTCTAGAATCACTTATGAGAAATGCTGTCTTTTGATGAATGAGAGCATGATGCCAAGTAGTACTGAAGCTTTTTTCTCGATCTCCTGCTTGTGCTCTGTAGTGGAAGTTCCGCTTAGCCAAAACAGAAACGCCTTCACCTAAGTGGAGCAAAGGGAAGATTTCATTAAGTCTTCCTGCATATTCAGTCATTAATCAAGCACTTAGAAAATACATCTCAACCAGCACATTAAAACAACAGGGAGTTAGGATTAATTTGTTCCATTCCAAGGTAATCTAGTGACTTGAAGACTGGTCTAATTCAGCTTATTCTGCCTGTGATTCCCAAATGAAGATTTTTAATTGCTAATGTTTACCCAAATAGTAGAAACATGAGATGATAAATCTTTTCGGGTAATTTTTATTGCCACATTTTAACTTGAGATTGCTACGTACTATACATCATTCACTATCAACAAAAGGAGATTTAAGTAAAGAAGAAATTGTAAACTGGTGAATGTGACATCAACAGTGTTGGCAGAAATTAACAATATATGATTTCATGGCTTCATTTATGTTAAGAATACTTTGCACCAGTAGGAATTTACAGTTGCAAGAAAGGCACAAGAGTCTGAATTCTTCACTAGTACACAGAACGATTTTTGAGGAAAGATTGTAACTAGCACAAAGAATGGTACCAACATTAAAAGAAACGCCTCCTTGAGAGCAAACTTAATCGATGCATACGCCGTAAATAGAAGGATCTGCTTTGAAATTCAGTATTAGCAACTTGATATTTTCATTGATGTGATATAGTCTATGTGTACATTTATACAGATAAGAAACAACTGTTAATGGCAACTTTCTTATTCAGTCTGCAACTGGCAGTTTTAATGCAGTGCAGGTACTAGATTTTCATTATTCCGGCTTTAAAAAAGTGAGAGAGGAGAATAGGATATAACTCAATCAGTTTATCAGCTTTACTTTCATGGCTAGGCATCACTGTCATGAGAAGATATTGTTCTAGAATGCTTTTCTCCTTGGAAAGGGTGATTTGATCAACTCGGAAAAGCTGGACTATGAGGGAGTAGCGTGAATGTATGAATGATTGAGTTCACATTTAAGAATCATGACAGATTTATAGTTTAAATAATAATAAAAAATTCCATACATTAACTAATGAGTTTATCCCCTTCTTTCTTGAATCTTTGTTACAAAATGATAAGGAAATATGAAGCCATATATTCGTAGATGAACAATACCAACAAATATTGTTTCTTAATGCATTATGGAAGGGAATACATGACACAGTTAGCATGATAGTTGTTACTCTGTGGTTTTATATTTTACAGTGACTCTCTGAAGTAAAAAAAGTAAAATGTTTGCCCTCGCTTTATGTTCCAATGGTCCTGATCGTTGGAGACATTTTACCAAGCATGCATCTCCATTTTCTTTCACTATAAATATGCATTCTGCCTTACCCCCAGACTTTATATTAACTGAAAAGTTACTTATAATGTCTTTTGTTTTCCTACCAATTTATTTATTTGATACCCTTTTAAATAATGACAAGGGAGTCTGCCAAAACTTCTTTAAAGTATAAATATGCTAAACGTGGTTCAAACAGTAGGTAGTAGAGATGATAAACAAAAATTAAATTAAGCATTTCTGTGTTCAGTGATGAGTATTTCAACAGTGGAGAGCAGTTTTTGATTCTCTTAACTGTTTTCGCATTAGTGGTTCTAGACTTTGAAAGGATAATGAGGTCACAGCAGAAAAAAGCTTTCATCTGAGATTTCTGTATCTTTGCAAGGGTGCTATAATAGTGGATTTCACTGTGTCAGTTGGAGCTGGTCTGCTATAAGACGGTTATGCCACAAATGAATGCTATGCCACTGAAGTTGAAACAAGCCAAAGCTGTATTCAGAGTACATTAGACAGTTTTTAATTAAACTCTGATACAAGTAAACTAAGGATCCCATTGTTTTTCAGACTTCCACTGTCCTTATAACAAAAATTAAGTAGTTGTTAATGGGGCTTGGATTTTTTTTTTTTTTTTTTACTGTCTTCCTTTGAGCTTTGTTTTCCTTTGTACAAGCATTAAAAAGACCTTGCCTTCTCATTGCTTCTTTCCAGTAATGTGTGAGTTTTGCTTACTAGCCACGTCAGTTTCTAAAAATGCCGGGGAGAGCAGGGGGAGGCTTGGGAACCAAGGACATATAATGGTACACCTACTGCAATCATTAAACACGGACATTTCTGCAATTTATCCTTCTCCTGTGGACAGGACATGAAAATGTTCCTACATAATATTCTTGCAGACCAATAAATACACAGACCATAGGCGAACTGTTCTGACATGATAAGTAAGCGGTTTATTGTGTAAGTAAATGTTAACAGATAGTTTTAGTGCTTTTGAATCGGTTTCATTTTTCAAAATGTTAACTTATCTAACATGGATAGACATGAATATGTCTATTCATACAAACAGCTTAATGAATTATCAGTTTGAAGGAGAGGGAATTGCAGATTTCCTGCATTACAGAGGAATCAAAGGACTTTGCCTTCTTTGTGAGCTGTCGCTGACGGAAGTTTAATTTAGGGAGAGCTGAACTCTGTCCCTGAAATGAGTGGTCTACCACAGTGATAATTCTTAGGCAAGCTGCATTTTTTATTTTTTTCTTCAGTTTTTTTTTTTTCTCAGTCAGTAAATTCCAAATTTTAAAACCAGTCCACATAGTTTGAAGAAGGAACTTTTAAGAAAAAAATGTACAGAAGTCCCCGTTGCATCCAGTCTTACTACTGCCGTAATTTTAAGCACATGCCGTTCCTTAACATTGCAGACAGCTGCTAAAATGCTTAAGAGTGCTGCTTAAGTGTTTTCCTAGATGAAACAAAAATTAATAGGGTTTACAATTTCTGCCAAGGGACTCCTGGAACAAAAGACCTATGTGAACCGTTAAAAATAAGTAAGCAATGTATGCATTAAATTTTAGACTAAATCCTTTTAATTAGTTAAATAATCAAGCTATCTGCATATGAACATGTGGTATTAACAAATACTCCTTCATTTTTTTGACCTGCTTTTATGTTAAAAGCTCTTTGTTTGCAGTAGTGAATACTTGCAAACAAATATTTGTATATTTAAAGAACTAATCACTTACCAAAACAAAGAACTAGTGCTGACTAAAAAATATGTTTTCAAAAGAGTAAAAGCAAATGAAGCGCGCGTTAACTTCTAACACACAACAACTCGGGGAAAAAAAAATCATGGCTGTACTTACATTAGAAGTGTTTGTAATAGTAAGTAGTGTGTAACTCCACAGCTGGACAGAATTGGGGATTTCTTTGGGATCGCATAGTGTTGAAAGAGGCATGCTGTGTTGTCAGCACGTGATCAAATTTTCATAAAAGTCTTATAATAAGTAGACTTTGACAAAATGTAAATGGTAAGTTCAGCAAGTGCTCAGTTCATGAAGTTAGGTTAAAGTCCATATATACGTTTTGTTCACAGAGAAGTCAACAATGTGTACAAATAAAACATTCTATTTTTTAACATAAAAGCTGTGGGCATTGCATTCAGTTCATTGTGGTGGGTAATGCCCTAACTTAATAATCAATTGAGATTGTTTATTTATATATCATATCTAAATTAATGCATTATGAAAAACACTAATTAATCGTATTTTAAAAGTAAGCACAGTTACAAAGAAGGACTGGTGGGGAATGTGGAGGGTGAGACCTGTCTTGGCAAGGCTACCGCAAAGATAGAGTCCTCTATTCCTAGTGAAGTCAGGAGAGGGGAGCATCAAAATGGCTACTTTGGAATTCCATAGAGTGGACTGTAAACTATTCAGGGAAATGGTAGGGAGATCCCCTTTGAAGTCTGTCCTCGAGGATAAAGGAGCCCAGGAAGGCTAGACACTCCTCAAGAAGGGAATTCTAAAGGTGCGGGAGCAGGCTGTCTTAGTGCCATAAGATGAGCTCGAGGGGAAGACCAGTGTTTATGTACAGGGAATTTTTGCTGTGTCTTCCTCTTGTGGAATAAGAGATGGTCATCTTTGAGTGACTACTAAGAAATTGCTAGGACATGCAAGGAGAAGATTAGTAAGGCAAAAGTTCAGATAGAATTCAACCTGGCCACTATAGTGAAAGGCAACTGTTTGGGTTTTTTTTTTGTTTGTTTGACAAATAAATAACAGGTGGAGGGATATAGAGAATCTCCATTCTTCACTGAATGCAGCGGGGAGTGTGACCACTGAGGCGGTCTCACAAAGGCTGAGATTCTCAATGCCTCGTTTATTTCTGACTTTAATAGTCAAAACAATTATCCCTAGGATACTTTATCCTCTGACCTGGAAGTCCGGGATGGGGAGCAGATTAAGCTCCGATGATTGAGGTGGAGACAGTTAGAGACTTTTTGCTCTATCTGAACTGTCACAAGTCTGTGGGGCCAGATGGGGTCCACCCAAGGGTAGTGAGACAGCTGATGGAGGTGATTGCCAAGTCACTTCTTACCATCTATCAATGTTCCTGGTCAACTGGATAGGTCCCAGAGATTGGGAGGCTTGCTTATCTGACTCCCATTTACAGGAAAGGTTGTAAGGAGGATCTGAAGAACTAGGGGTCTGTTAGCCTGACCTTTGTACCAGTGAAGATTTTGGAACAGATTATCTTGAATGAGACCTGCAGGGCAACCAGGAGATCAGGCCCAGCTAGCATGAGTGTATGAAAGGCAGGAACCACTTGACTGCTGTCCCTGGAGTTATTCAAGAAAGATGGAGATGTATCGTATTTAGGAATTTGGTTTAGCAGACAGTATTGGTGGTAGGTGGACTGTTGGACTAGAAGATTTTAGAGTTCTTTTCCTACTATTATGATTCAGTTTCTATGGTCAGTGCCTTAACGTGTTCTTACTAGCACAGGAGATGATGCGTTCGATCTGGAAGTAGATGGAACCATTTCTATTAAGTAGTCTGCAGATGTGGTTTTTCTCTGCTTCCTGAATAGATGCTTTCAGTTCTAGAATTAAATGATCACATAATTGGAGTCTGTAGGTGTCCATGATTATTTTCTTAATGACCTATTCATTTCTTGAAAGAAAACAGGTCTGTTTTATATTTTCAGTGGCCTTTTCCTGTGATAAGCTTTTTTCATAGTGGATGCCTGAAATTGATGTAAACTTCAGCACTGCAGTTAGATATATGGCTATCTCCACAAATTCTGTGGAGTTCATTGGCATTTTCTATCTAGTTATAAACTGTGCTTAGCAAATTGCTTATTTGCATATCTTACACAGTTAGGTTTGCCTGCTCTTTCACCTCACTTACAATGTTTTTGTTCTAAATGGGAAAAGATTGCATTTAGTCTTCCCATTAAGCAGATGTTTTATTATGTCATGTTAATTTTCTTTAGAAGTAGTCTGTTGGTACTTTAGTGTTATGAGTTCAGCAGATGCTTGCACACCTACTTTATCACCAACTCAGTCGTCTGTTCTTTTTTTTTACTTCCTCACCTGTTTGCAGAAATTTTTGTCCAGCAACATGTCCTTAGAGCAGGGTACGACCTTCACATTTTCGAGGTGATATTTACACATGCACACACAAAAAAAAAATACACTGATTTAGTGCTTTCCTTTTTCTGAACTGGCTCACTTTTTATTTGCTTTTAATGGGAAGGTAAATTAGCAATGAAGGTAAGCAGTGAATGGTTTGAATTCACATTTAAATTTTTGTATATCAGGTGTTTTCAGTGTTCTGCGGTTGGAAAATTGGGAAATGAAGCAGTTGGAGCTTTCTGTACTGTAGAGGTACTAAAAATCTGGAGCAGCTCATCTCTAAATATACTTGAATCTGTTTGTTGAAAAGATGAATACATTTCTGGAGAAGAGAACAAAGAAAGGTGAAGAATTTAGGAAGATAGTGATAAGAACTTCCGAACAATTGGACAAATGAACATTTTTTTGTCTGTTACAGACTTCTGTCTTTCTAGGGAACATCCACTTCTCAGTTTCCCCAAGCCAATCCTTGGCTCTTTGTTTCTAACGCTTCATAAATCTCTTCTTCCTCAGTCATGAGCTAACCCGTTTTTGCTCAGCAATCCCTTTTACTGCCATCTTGGGTGGCATATTCTTCAAGTTGTCAAACCTAACTGTTGATCTTTCATTTGGAGAATGACTAGTATGGGTTCAGTTAGAAGGTATCAGTGCTTTAATTAAAAGAACGCTATAAAAGAGAACCTCTCTTCCTCTGTCCTGGTTCACTTTTCCCCTAAGTTTTTCCATTAGATGTTCAAGTATTTACTTGATTCATGAAGTGATACACGTCTTTTCATGCATAAAGTTACACAGAAATGAAGACAGCATATAACTTCCATCTTCTAATATAAATAAACAAAGCAGTAGGAAATAATGTTTTGTAGAATTATATAGACAATGCAACAGGTGAAATTATTTTCTTTTAGTTTTGCATGAGGCTTTTAGTCTGACAGTGGTACCAGTATGAACTATTACAAAACAGCAGTTGTTTATTGATGGAGATCTTGTGCATCCATGAGTCTACAGCATAATACTGCCTCAGAAATGCTGAACCCATTTGCTGTCTTTTAATACAACCTCATTGGAGAATAAGATTGAGTTAAACTTTTGAACTCAGTTTTTGAGCAAAGTTGGAAATTTGAATATGAAAACCCTAAATCAGTATGAGATTTTTTTCTAAAAATCTGTTATGAAAGCAGTTTTATCTTTAATCCCACATACAATGCAAACATAGTTTTATCACTCTGAAAATGCTTTTTTTTTTTTTTTTCCTTCAGTGTTTTCTTGTTTTTGGTGTCCTTCTTAATAACTCCTTTTTATAACGTTCTGCTTCTCTCTTCTCTGAATCCAACTTCTTTCACGTAGTTGCTTTGAAATAATCAATGTCTGGTAATCCTACAGATAAGCTTTATGAGAAACACAGCCTTCATTAATGATTGTCCCTTGTCTACTCATTTTTAGAGACACTCAAAGAAAAAATATATTTGTGAATTTCAGAACAGCACTTTGCTACAGCAGTGTTTATCTTACAGGGTATTTTAAGAACAAAATTCAGCTATCGCTATTTGAAAAACATAGTATCTGTATGCCACAATTTGTTGTTCTGTGCAGTGTATCTGTTGATAATTTAGTGTTACACTGATTTTCATAGAGAAACTATATGGCTCTAAGGAAAGTGATTTGAATTGTATTATCAGTATAATAGCATGGTATGTATCACAGATGCAGTCCTTTTCTTCTAAAAGATTTCAAATCAAAAATCACACAATCTCTATTCTGTGCCAGTGGGTTTTTTTTGATAGTACTTGATTCCAGACAGAACGTGCCTACAGACTTAATGTGTAGTTAAAACGTTTCCTCCAGGATAAACATTTAGGATCCCAAAAGCTCGGTCTTGTCATATTTTTGTTACTATATATTCCATTGTTCTTGGTTGACAATGTTAAATCATTTCTTCCTAGCTGAAGTCCAGTATAATATTCTCAAATATTTTGTTATAGAGTTGTCTCATTTTCCGTGACTGTTAACTGAGATTTGTTTTCCTGCATTATCTGTCCACAATACAAATGCCACTCTAAAACATCCACTTACTTTCCACTCTCCGGGAAATTTCTTTATGTTCTGCATGTTTCATTTTCCCAGGTGTTTTCCTGTAGCTTGTACTTTCCCCTCATCATGCTCAGTATACAAAATCATATACTCTGTCTAGTCTTCTTCAGTTGTCCTAGCTCTTTTTAAAACATTAATTCAAAACTGTCTAATTTCTGTAATGTAGTTGGCCAATGCTTGCCATCTGTTTTCAAGGGAAGTGAAAGTGAAAAGCATTTTTATTTTTTTTTTATTTTTATTTTTTATTTTTTTTTGCTTTAAAGAAAATAAAAAAATCACTTCTGCAGACAGCTTTAGTGTCAAACTGTCTGGAAGCAGCATGCTGGAGCTGGCTGAGGAGCAGAGCCCCAGTCATGGCTGTGTGTCAGCAAAGCTGCCTGGTAGTCAGAGGTCACGGATCACAGTTGCCAGAAGACAGTTACAACTGAATGTTATTGTGGAAAGTGGTTCTGCTTTACAGATTGCTAACAAATGTTTCTAGCCTGGGGAGCTGCAATGTACATGGAAATATGACAGACTAACACGCAGTCTGCCTAGTAAGACCCCAGGATATTTAAATTTAAAATTTTCTTTTCAGGAATGCTTAAGAAAGAAATTTAGCACTTCTTCCAGCAAGCGTCTTAAAATAATTTCTGTATCTGCGATAATTACTGTGAACGCAGTTGCTCTTGGATAAGTGTATACACATATATACATATGTAAAAATTAGGTTTTGTAAAGTGTACTTCTATTCCTTAGGACTCCTGAAATTTGATAGCTTGTTCTCGTGGTTGTCTGAAACATGCTGTTTCAGCATTGGCCTACTGGGATAATAATGTATATGCACTGCTTAATGTCAAAAAGTTTATCCTGGTTTTCTGTTTAGCAATAATAATAAATAAATGACTGAACTAACAGGCAGAAAGAGCCAGCTGTTACTGGAATGAAAGGATATTTACCTGAGTATTGTTAGTCTTCCTGCTAGGACAAAATCAATGGTCACATTTGTATGCTACTTTTCCTCAGTTTCCAAAAAAAAAAAAAAAGGAAAAAAAAAAAAAAGGAAAAAAAAAAAAAAGGAAAAAAGAAAAAAAGTGTGCATACACATATATCAGAGAGAGTTGAGACTATTTTAAAGATACAGTTGATCTGTTACTTCAGGTTGAGCTATATTAAACAATAATTTTACCTTCTTTCTTTGAGTACGATTTGTTGTCTCACTCACTGATTATGATTGATGCTACTTGCCAGATTGTTGTCTGCGCTTGATAGCACTGTGGTGGTCTCTGGCACAAGAATTTTAGGGGATCTTAGAGCATATGCTTAAGGTCAGTGCATTGCAAAACACCAAAGCACACAAGTAAGCTTTGCATTTAAACTGTCCAGGTTTAAACATGTTTAATGACTGCAGCTTTCTTTCCTGCAATGTATTTTTTCTTTCTTTGATCACAAGTGAAATTCAGGTCAACTTTCTCACTTTTTCATAGAATTTTTTTATTTCTTCTTTTATTGTATAGGGGTTTTGTTTGTTTGTTTGTTTGTTTTAGAAAGTAGAACCAATTAATGGTGATCTCCATGGATAGCATTAATGGTTGTTACCATTGCATTTCTTGTTTGTCAAGCTGGCATACTTAGTTGCAGTTTTGGGAAGTCGCAGATGGCTGAGAGTGAAGTGCAGGGTAGAAAATAAAGGGATTTTCCACAGATATGAAGCAAAGAGTACCTCTGGGAATCACGTTTCAGTCTCTAAACAATTGGTGCTGTCATTTTTTATTTTGACTCATTCTGCAATAGTATGAATTTTTTATGCATGTTCTGCCTTTTGTCACTGTACTTGAAATTAAATCTAGTGCAGAAAAAAAAAAAAGAACTCTATCTCTTTCTTCCAAGTGGCTCACATTTCTAGTTAACATTAGAGTATTAATGAGTAAGGTGAGACAAATTTCTATTTTGTATGGAATTGTTTTTCTTAAAAATTTACTGTGATCTTTCTTATCTTTACTGCTTGAAGGTCAGTTCCTTCTTCCATCAAAACAACTGAAAGAAATTCTCTGGCTGCGTGTCCTACTATCTGAGCAGATGGTAGCTGGCAGTCACCTTCAGTTAGGTTAATAAAAAACAAGACTGACTGTAGTTTTCTTTGTAAATTATAAACATGTATGTGGCAGTATAAACACTACTCATTATTGGCTACTGAGAATTGTCTTGATTCCAGACGCTGAGACCTGACAGGGTCCATCAATAAGCTCGTTCATTGTGTTGTATGCGTTTTCAAAAGGCTGCTATCCAAACTCAAAAACTGCAGGTGCTTTGTGAAGCCTGTTAAAATTTTGGAATGAACAGAAATTTTAATAATATGATGAAATATGATGATATTCATCTTCTTCAAACTGTAAGAAAAATTCCAAATTGTGGCCCAGATAGGCTCTCCTCCATTCTGAATGGAGCCTCATGAGCTTGTGAAGCCAAAGAAGGTTTTCCATGTACGAATTTTAAATAGATAAGGAAATGAAATTTAACATTACATTGTGCCTCACGAAAGCAGAATCATGTAGCTGAAAGCCATTTTTACATGTGAAATAGTTAAAATGCTTTAAGCTATTATATATTTGAGACATCAATGTTTACTGTCAAATTTGCTTTCTGATGCATTCATAATTTCCCTCAGTCTTGACAGATGCAAAGTGTTCAGGAATTTTAAGAAAAAAGGGGATATTTTCTATAAGAAGTGTGTGAGGTTCAGCTGCTTTGGGAGAAGAGCACATAGTATAGAAGGCACTTCAAAAGAATGTAAACTGTTTATTTTACCATTATTTGTGGGCTATGGAAGGTACAAGTAAGACTGCTGGTGATGGGCTGCTGCAACAGCAGCATATTGAGATAAAATACTGTGGGTGAAAGCTTTGTTGATACTCTGGGGAGTAAGAGAGAAAATCTTCATCCAGGGAAGTTCTTAGTACCAGTGCATAGTTCCAAATATAAAATAACTCCAATTAACAAGAAAACATGGCCAAAATTCTGGCAGAGTTCCTGCTGACATGTGGGAAGAGTCACTCAAAGAATGTGGAGCTTTACTGAGAGTTTCTGTTAAAAAAAAAATATATATATATATATAAAAAAAAATAAAAAATTGAGTTACTGAGTAAGATTAAACATCATTGATCCTTCTGAGGCATAGAGATTAAAAAAAAAGACTTCTGAAAGTCTTGCTCTTCCTCTTCCTCTTTCTTTATGATAACTGCTTATTTACTGTAGGCAAAACATCATTCAGCGGGGCTTGTCTCATTCTCCTCATAAGGAAATTTGACAGTGTGTCCCTCCTGTCCAACCAAGACCCTTTTTCAACCCAGCCCCTATATAAAATCAGGACATAAACTCTTAAGATAAGCACTACATTGCACAAAATATTATGAATGAAAACACACTTAAATGCACCGTATTAATAGTCCTACCAGTAAAAACAGTGTGTGCCTACTATCAACCACATCAAATGCTGAATTTAGGATAATAAAAACCACCCATGAAAATACAGCAAATGGATATTTTTAAGGTTCTCTGAACTTGAAGTATCTTAGTGCTCTGTCACGTTGACTTTGCACCATGTTGTTTTTCTGTGTACTTTGTGCTTTGTGTTTCAGCAGCTCCATATTATATGAGAAACAGTTGATTCTTTCAGGATTTCTTATTGGCAGTATCATTGCTGCATTGTTTTGAATACAGTGTACTATCACTTGAGAAGCTCTTGCAGCAGAATTTGTGTTTGTAGCTTTCTTTCACCCTAAGAAGCTTTGTTTCTCATGGTTGCAAGTCAGAGCAGCGTTGTGCAGAAACGTCACTGGGGCTTATTGCCTTCTCAGTTTTCATTTGGGTGTGATAATGTGTTTCAGATGGAAAAGATGAAGAACTGCTTGTATATAGATGCTGTTGTCTTTCACTCTCCCGGAAATAAGTTGTCACATTTATCCTGGATTAGAAATAATTTGCCAACCTTTTTAGTCACTATGTTCTCTTTTTGTACAGTGAATTCCTCTAACATACGTTCTTTAATCTAAATGTCATTAGTTGATTTTCTGAGGAGCATATTTCCTGGTTTCCTATAAATGATAGCTATGTATGTATAAGTATTGGTAATGCAGTACTTTTCTAGAATTCTGTTTCTAAATGACATTAACCCGACTCACAACGTGCTGTGTACTTCTCAGAGCATATTTCTATTATAGTCTTGTATGAATTTGTTTCAGAACCAAAACAAATGAAAAAAGAAAGAACAAGATAAGAAAAGAGACTTAGTTTTCTAATTCCATTCCCTCGTTAATGAAAGTGAGACTTTGTTCACCTCTACAAAATAAGCAGTGAAATAGCCACAAGCTATTTAATTTCTAAGTTCTGTAGCTGACACACTCTGGCAGTCAAACCAGATGAGGCATTTGAAACTTGCAAAGAAAATCCTGAGAAGTAGTGGAAAACCTTTTATAGGTGTCACAGCTCTGTTTGTGCCATATAAAAAAGCAGAAGAATGGACAGGTTTTTATAGAGGACTGTTTTATACCTCTGACACTATGATAGAGAGATCTCAAAGCAACCCTATGTTTCTAAGAGCTTGATTCACCTATTATGGATTTACCTTCTGCAGCTCCAACTTAACTCTGAGCCTTGAGGTGAATGTTGGAGAATGTGTTTTAAATTTCCTCCTGGTGTAACTGCTGCTGATTTTGCAGCTAGGAACTATTTGCAATGCTGAGATAAGATCTTCCAGCAGCTTGTTCCCTGTGGGTGTGGCCATCAGCTACCATTATTTCCTACACCTCTGCTCAATCAGCAGGACTATTAGTGCAGATTGACAGGAAACAGGATAGTTCTGTCCTCTTATAAAGTCAGAATTATTATTAATATCTTGTTACTCTTGGATTACCAAATTATCTGTAAAAGTCCTTCTCAAACACAAGAAACACGCGCAAAATTCATCTGAAAAAAATAGACTTCCTGGTCTTGCCTTATCAACTTATAAATTGTTTGCGTAAGTGATATGCTATAAACAGGCTGTGTAACTTTTCTGTTTTGGGTTCCAACTGTTTCAAAGGAGGACCAGTGCTCATGGAGACAGGAAATGCAAAAAATGACAAAAATGTGAGCTCAGTGTATGCAGTACATGTTCAAAAGAGTGAAAATCTTGTGCTAGGTCCCAGTATTTGGTTTACACTGGTTTAGTATTGTATGAGGGCTGCTCTGAAAGTAATGCATCCTATTTTACTGTGTTGGTCCACAACGTCAGAAGTGGATGCTGGTGGTGTGGCGGCAGAAGCTGTACCTTCCCAGCAGTATTGTGTTACATTTTGTTGCTATGTGACAGATGGCAACAGAAGGGCGATCTGACATGTAAGTGCAGATGTAGCAAAGGTGTGTCACTGAAATGCTCCATGTAGAAAAAATGGCACCCACTGACGTTCCTTGACATTTGCTGAATGTTGATGGAGACCAACCAGTGGATGTGAGCACAGTGAGGCGGTGGGTAGTGGTGATGGTGACAGTGGTGCACATCTGCTGGTGGAGATACTTGTGAGTGTGATATGTGGGCTGTTATTCATCACTGGCAAAAATGCACACCTAATGATGGTCCCTGTTGAAAAATAGTGCTTTATAGCTGAGAAATTGTTCTATTGAGTAGTGTTACTGCGCTCATTCTATGTGATGTACTTTCCGTGGGAATAAATATAAGGCATTCCTTTCAAAGCAACCTATTTACATGTGGTTTAATTGAACTAACGACGGTCGCTCACTGAGACAGGAAGTTTAAAAATGACTCTAAAAGAATTTTTGCCTAGAGGTGGTGAAGAACAATATAAGTGTTATTGGTCTATGAATGGTTTCAAACACTGAAAGGTAATTCATGTGGTCATAGTTAAAAACAACAGTGAGTGAGTATGACTTTGAATATAATAACTTATAATTTATTTTGGACCATGAGCAGTAAGTCACATAAGTAGTAATTCATGTCTACGCTGTTATGGACCAGAACATAACAGTCTCTTTTTATGTATTTATCTCCAGCAAGAAAAAGATGTTAATATGCCACATATGTAGGTGATAAAAATATAAAATTTGAAAGAGGAAGGTTTGAGTTTTTCTTTAATAGTTCTTTATGGTGGAACAGATGGATTGGTTTCATTATTTTGTGAATCTTTCAAAAGCTCTTAAGACCAATCATATGCCACAGCTGGCATTTAATACAACTCATCGTTTTATTAGGTAAATAAAATATACTTTTTTTCCCCCTTATCTTTCTATCATGAACATCGTTTATTCTGAGTGTTATTATTGTTAGTGTTCTTGGTTTCCAGGAGAAGGGGAAGTGCAGGATGTTGCGTTTTTATGATTTAGGCAGTGGAAAATTACATTTCATTCAAAGGTAACCTAGAATACTTACAGATCAGCTTAGAGGACATTTTAAGCTACAGAAAATCCTCGTATCACAGAGCTAAATCAAGCAGGGCAATGTAGATAGGGGATTGTTGCAATGCCCAACTGTTTCTAATTCATGATGCTGTGCAAGTCTCAGATGGTAGGGTTTGCAAACACTACAGGTTTGCTTATTAACACTAAGTCTTTTGTTTCATTTCCCCATCAAACTCCATTGGAATGGGTTCTAGAAATGTTAGTGGAACAAGTCTGCTCAAAGAATTATACTGAAAATATGAATAAGTGATTAACTGCAGATAATGGTGGCAAATACTCAATTTGCTTACCATTTAAGAAGTAGTACTGGCGTTTGTTTACTTCAGTGAAATGAGTGGAAGCTAGACAATTAGAAAATGTTGGAGTTGAATTACAGATATCAGATTTTTAAACCTGAGTAACATTTTTTAAATTGATGAGGAGACAAAAACTTGCCTCTGAAGTTAAAACCTAATGGGACATACCTCTGTCATCCTACTCTCTCATTCTTCAGTGTTTTCCAGCAGTATTTTTCTTTCAGCTTCCATAAAGTGTTGGTTTTGTTTTTTTTCCAACATTATGCAGATGCAAATCAAGAAAAAAAGCAAGTGCAGATCTCTAGATGTGTATTTGATAATTCTTTCTAAAAATAGGCGGTCTCTATGG
Source organism: Odontophorus gujanensis (assembly GCA_013399175.1). NCBI lineage: Eukaryota > Metazoa > Chordata > Aves > Galliformes > Odontophoridae > Odontophorus > Odontophorus gujanensis. Next base: position 48,687 of record VXAB01011704.1, read on the forward strand.
CAATATTTTACAGTGTCCTTGAAGGTGAAAATTCAGTTTTGCTAAGCAGAAGTCTTTTGGCAAAAATGTTGAATCTCAGTTCTGTAATGAGATTGCTATTGTCAAAGCTGCATATTCTAACAAGTCAAAAGACCTTAGAAAAAATGTATCTTTAAGAAAGTCGAAGTCAGAAACTTGACAAATTCTACTCCTATAGATTGTTGTCTATTACTGTTTCATTACCTTGATGTTATTCTTTGTCCTCCTTTTTTGTCTCTTCAAAATGTTATTAAATTGTGAAGTTCTTTATCAATTTATTAAGGAAATTGAAATGATTGTCCTTATCACTTCAAGAGTTGCTTGTGTTTTCAGAAAGTGTCTTAATATCGACAACTTCTATGATTGTAAAAAGCACTTTTTTTTGTTGCTTCTTTAATAAGAAGCAATTTCACATCTATCTGATCAGGCTCTGTTATCAGGATTAATTCAAATAAATGAAAGCTTAGCTTTAGTTAGGGCTGAAGGATTGGATCCTTCATTTCTTTCATAATAAACCTCAGCTCTTCAATGTGATGGTTTAGTGGACACCAAAGTATTTCCTGAGCACTGTCAGATTTTCAAAATCACGTAATCAGAGCCACCAACTGCCTAAATGTTTTCATTTGCATCTCTTTCCTATAACTCCATAGCATGTGCAAATGATCTATTACAGTGCACATGAAGTCTCTAAAAATGAGACTCAGAGACCCATTCTGTTTACTTTAACACACCAATTAAATATCTACTCATTGTATGCAAACATATGTTGCAGTGTAAAACAGAACCCATTTTTGAAGATTTACAGGGATATTATAATGTATAAAGTTTGCAGAGGTGATGGCCAGAATAATTTTGTTTTCTTTCCTGATTCTAAACTAGACAATAACCAGAAGTAAGAATGTATAAAAAATAAGCACAGAGTATAGAACTTTAAAGAAGTATCTTCGCAGAAGTATAGATATCATTCAAATAATTATCACAGTAAGAGGATGAGGAGGAGTACAAGATAGATTTGTAGTTATTAGTTTTAAACTAAGTTTTATGTTGTTTAGATGACTTGGAATAAAACTGTATATGTCTTAAGGATAATATCAGCAAAACAATTTGTTACATATTTCTATTAAAAGGCTGAAATTTCATAATTTATTTTCTGGTGCAGCAAAGGATAGTATTAGGGTTACAGAAGAAAAAAAAAAGAATCTTCAAAATTGCACTAAAATGTAAATTTTGGAGGAAAGAAAAGGCTCAAAAATAAAATATTGTTTCTATCAGTGTTTCCATCTACAATAAAATCTAATAACTACAATTCTGTGTGCAAATGTACATTATAAAAATTACAAAATGTATATGAATGGCAATAGATCGTTATCTTCAATTAATATATCCTTTGGAGTCTTTATTCCTCTATTTTTAGTTTTACAGTATAGTCTCCATTAAAAGTTGTCAGACTAACTTAATTCCTAGCTGTGAGGCTATTCATTTAAAGCAGTGGACATATAGTAGGAAGCTAAGTATGCATATTAGTTAGTTCAGCAAGTTATATCTCAAAGGTAAAGCATTCATTAATCTAGTTTCTATATAGTGAGAATGTGCTATGTTTAGTATTGGTGAAATTTTAAAATATATTTTTGTATTCCTACAGTTTTGTAGCCTTAAGTATATTTACAAGTCATGAAACAACAAAGAGGCAGATCTACAGTACTTGAACATATATTTTATCATTGGTGTCACTGAGGAAGTAAACAAATAATGATTATCATTAATTGTACCTTATCAACTGTATATCCTGCAGTGTTTTTCACCAGAAGATACTGAGTTTCATACAGTAAGAAAGAGCTGTGGGGAGAAATAAGGAAACAAATATGATCTTGCACTGTTTTTCAGTGCACAGAACCTACATACATCTTTTTATACAATTCATGTGAAGTTGTGTTACTCTTTGTGAATTCTCACAAGAAGCACTGAGAAAGCTTTAGATTTTATACATGTGATTTTTAGTGTCAAGTTGCGTTGCATCACTACTTCATATCAAAACATCTTAACAACAGAAATGTGCATCATCCTTATGAATTGAATGTAGCAAAATATTGCCTTAAGATTTTGCCTAGTCCTGTCTGTCATGGTTTTATGA
>VXAB01011705.1:7339-42701 GCA_013399175.1 Odontophorus gujanensis
TGTTATTTTTGTTCTGCAAAATAATAAATACAGTTGTAAAACTGTCAACACAACAAGCCCATTTTCTTCATTATATTTTAATTACCACATGCTGTCTAGCAGAGCTGCCATGTTTTCCTGAGATCTAAAAGAGACAGTTAATGGTTGATCTAACATGTTACTGTTATTTTCTATTCTGTTAGATAAATAAAAGTAGAAAAATAATCCTATACCAAAATAACTATCATTTATTTTACCAAAATCATGTAGGCAGCCTGGTCTAGGGGCTGGCAACTCTGCCCACGGCAGGGGAGTTGAAACTAGGTCTCTGAGGTCTTTTTCATCCCAGGCCATTCTATGATTCAAATTGTTTAAGTCAACTGACAATGGTTGAAGTCATTGTTTACTTCATGAGCAAAGTAACTACAAAGTGTTATTATAGTCAATAGTTAGAAACCACTGGTATTAAACAGTATAGAAAACTTGTTAGCCAGATATTGAGTTGATAGGGTAATTAATCAGAATACACAAAATGAATTCTTAATAGACTATTTAAACAGCTCATAAAACTTGTTTTCTATCTTAGTTACAAGATGTGACATAGCTACAAATTTGGTTTGGATTGAAATCACAGTTTATACCTTCATACTCTCTTTTACTAACTGTCAAATTTTTGGAGTGCTTTGTAAATAGCTTTTCACAGAATCATAGAATCACTCATGTCTGTGAGCACCACATCCAAATGATTTTTAAAAACATCAATGGATGGTAACACAACCACTTCCCTGGGGAGCCTATTCCAGTGCTTAATGACCCTTCCTGTAAAGAAGTGTTTTGTGATATCCAACCTAATTTTATCCTGGCACAACTTAAGGACATTTCCCCTCATCCTGTCACCTGTCACCAGTGAGAAGAGATCAACCCCATTGCTGCTGTAAGCACCTTTCAGATACTGGTACAGAGTAATAAGGTCTCCCCTCAGCTTTCTTTTCCCTGGACTAAAGAGCAACAGTTCCTTCAGTCTTTCCTCATAGGGGATATTCTCCAAGCCCTTCACAAGCCTTTTTGCCTTTCTTTAGAACTGCTCCAGCACCTCAATGTTCTTTCTGTACTGAGGTGCCTAAAAATGAACACTGCACTCAAGGTGAGGCCTCACTGAGTACAGGGGCAGGATTGCTTCCATAGTCCTGCTCACCACATCATTCCTAATACAAGCCAGGATGCCATTGGCCTTCTCAGCCACCTGGACACACTGCTGGTTCATATTCAGCCGACTGTTTATCTGTACACCAAGATCCCTTTCCACCAGGTAGCTATCCAGATACTCCTCCCCAAGCTTGTAGGGTTGCCTGGGGTCGTTGTGAACAAAATGCAGGACTTGACACTTGGACCTACTGAAACTCATACAGCTAAACTTGATCCATCGATCCAGTCTATCCAAGTCCCTCTGTAGTTCTCTTCTTCCTTCACTCTTCTACTGAGGGTGCACTCAATCCCCTCATCAAGATCATTAATAAAGACATTAAATAGAAGCGGCCTCAGTACAGAGGCCTGGCGGACACAGTTCGTGACCAACCACCAACTGGATTTACTCCATTGACCACAACTCCAGCCAGTGTTTCAACCATTTTCTACTACTTTTTATAATCAAGAAAAGTGAGGTTTCTATTCTTCAGCTCTCTGGCAGCTCAAAATCTTTTGCTGTATAAAAATGGGAGAAAAGGAGTATATCATGGTCTGTTTGATCAAGTTCTCTTGTAAACCTAACAATGTAATTCCAGTCTGTTATCTTTATTTCAGAGTGTAAGGTCATAGTGCTGGCATACAGCAGAAGGAAAGCAAGCAAACAAACACTTGTATACATATCTTAGAAAATACAAAAAATGTATGTAAGATTACGAATGAAAGGAGAGCATTTGGAGTAAGTAAAACTGAAGTGTTTATGTTTGCATTTTAATAATGGAAAAAAAACCTGATCAGAAACAGAATTTTCTTTGAAAAATGATTGTTAGTGATCTTTAGTTTGAATGAAAAGTATGGAAAAATTATTAGTGTCATAAACAATGTATCATGGCACTATCCAGAACACTTAATACTTTTTTATTTGTTTGTTTTGTTTTATATGGCACAGAAATGAACAGGGACAGCTACTTTTTCTCTTATTACAAAATGATTATTTTTCTACTTCCCCTCTCTGACAAATCCAAAAATCTTTGTGCTTTCACAAGAGTTAATGTGAGAGTCTGAACTTACACTACATATTGAATGATAATGTATCACTATTAATAAATCTATGAAATCTAATGAATCACTATTAATGATAATGAATCACTAATAATATAGCAGAACTTGGAATAGACTTCCCAGATATGATCAATATGAAATAGCATATGGTTTTGGTGGTTGTAGCTACAGAGAAATAAATTCAAATTATTTCGCTCAGTATATTATTTCTGACTTTTCCGAAAAAAGAAACTTAGACTTTCCTATTCTTCATTATACTATTGTGCATATCATTTTAGATTTAAAGCAGCATGTAATGAGGTGTCACAGTCACTTCCATATCATAGAAAAAAAAGTTATTCTGGAAAAGTATTGATTTGATATTTGTAAAATGAGAGGTATTTAGTGTCAACAGATCAAATAAAGAATAAACATAAGCGTGATTTTTTATTCGAGGGTATTTATACTAGGTTCATGTAGAAATTATAAGAACATCTTGAACAAGTTTACAATGACTGGAACAGGTTGAACAATCTTTAATTTCCTTCTGCAACTACAGATTCTCAAGTTGGAGCACATTTGAAAGTATATTACTTCCTTTCTGAGCCCTCAGAGGAAACTTGTCATTTTAGATTTAATCTAAAAAAATAATAAACTAACAATATAAGTACTTATATAATATTGAGTGAAACACTATCTTATAGTAACACAGTTTTGGAGTAACCAGGGTGAAATGTATCCATTTAAAATTAGTTTTCAATATATAATAATGGATGTTCTTCCCTTTTCCTCTCCCTTCCCTTGAAATGTTTAGAACCATTCCAACCCACAAAATATTTGTGGTTAGTTTCATGTCAAATAGAGACAATCAAATTGCAGTTGTAATAATTCAAGTAATAACTGAGAAATGGATGTCCAAAACTGTGACAAAATTGTGACTCCAACTCCTGTTTCAACTAAGGTTCAAAAAAAAAGGGAACCAAATCTACAAAAAGTGCATTTTCTCTGTCAGCAGACTGGAAACCCACCTTTATGGAAAACATGATTAAGAGTTTCTATTTCCCCTGGGAGTCTTTCTTGTTTGTATCCTAAAATAAGATGTGCTGTCTACATACATCAGTGATATGGTAAGTTTCCTTGAAGAATATATTTTTATTTCACTATTTAAATGTCAAAACTTTGTCATTGTTATGGCAGTGGTGGTGGATTTTGTTTTAAATCTGTTTGAGGGCATTTCAGCAAACCAATACAAAACTTTTTAAATAGAAATATTTTGAATACCTATTCAAGAAAAAGCAACGTTTATTCTTTCATACTGTCTTGGAATGAAAAAAAATTTTGAAACTCAGAGTCTACAAAGAGACAGGAAAAAAAGCAATTTTGCTTAACTCTAACTTTAATATGTAAACAACAGCAAGTGTTAACAACTGATCTCAAACTTCATATACAGCCCTATCCAAACCCCTGCAGATTAACTAACCTTTAAATTACAATGATTTCAACAGTATTGCATATATTAAAATGTATTTTTATAAAAGTTAATAATTCTATATATCAATATAAATTTGTCATGCATATTTGTGTGGCTTAAATATAACGGAAGTTTTCACCGTCACTGTTATAGAAATGCTGTTGACTAATCCCTAATGTAAGTAACTAAAATCTCTGTTAATGTTTTTCTAACCATATGTAATACTTCTACTATGCTGCTTCACTACATGAGGAGGAAAAATTTTTACTGCCTGAAATTGAATTTTCCTTTTCCAGGTCATCATTATTGCTTTATAAAATTGGACTCCAGAAACAGAAGCTGAAGTTCTTATCTGACTTATGAAGGAAATTTCTATCAGAAGTTTGACAGATCTGACAACTCCTAGTAGCATTCAATGACACTGAACTAGAAATATAAGCACATATAGCCAGAAGATAGACAAGAGACCAAGCAGGACAGAGAATGCATAGAATAATATTAAAAGTAGTGATGGAGAAGAAAACAATGTGGCTTCGAAATAATTAATTAATTAAATGGAAGAGCAAATTAAAAGAAATACAATGGCAAACTGTTAATTATTAAAGAACATGTTTGCATTCACTGAAATACAGCCCTAAACTTAGTAAACTGAACAAGGATTACTGAACTGACATAAAAACATATTTCAACAATACATTTAGACAGTACAGATGCCAGAAATTCATATTAGCCAGAACTGCCTCCCAGCAGGCATGTGTCCTCTACAGTAAACATGCCTTAGAAGCAATTCCCTGTAGCTCATACCAAAGAAACCAGATAAAACTCTTCCACCTTTAACATTTTTAATTTTCCCTGATGTTATGGATTATAAGCTCTCCTGTGTCAATGTCCAGTTTCAGTTATTTCATTGTGATGATGGAGTTTTTATGTGGATATTTTTTCACTCCTCCTAACCCCACCTTCAACCAAAAAAAAAAAAAAAGGTTCTTCTGCAAAACAATATCCATTTTTACATTCGGAGTAACTCACAAGCATTTGCCTACTGAGTGGCTCTTTGTTTTGAAACATGAATTCCCTTTTGAAATGAGAGACATTTTAGCATGATCTATTTTGTCACCAACATGTCACTTCTTAGCATCTTTGCAAAGACTGTTTTTATATGCCCTTCATACTATATTGATTGCAAAGCATGTATTTTATACATAGTCTCCATCATTCTTTTGACTCATTTATAGCATTCCTGATTGTTTGTAAGGGTAGGAAAATTGATCTTAAGAGGACGAGCAGAGAGAATAAAATTGTATGGGACTTCAACCTTATTTCTTTCAAAAAAAGTGGGTAATTTTTTTAAGTGGTTAAGTTGATTCATTATTACTGAATTTATTTTTCATGTAAATATAAGCTAAATTCAAAGAAGAAATGTCATTTTCAAATTTATCATTGAGCTGTTTTCAGGGAACATACAGATAATGGATGAGAAATGGGAAGAAAAATGCATAGTTTCTGAAATTTCAATTATGTAGAATTTTAGTTATGTTAATGAAGGTATGTCTAATGGTACATAATATTGATATTTCCTGCAAAGAGCTGTTATTCTATTAATTTATTTTTACCTATATTTTTGAATGCTATAGTACAGAGTAGTATATCAGGGTCATCTTCATGTTGTAAAAGGTTCCTACTCTGTAGAAAAAAACAACCTCGTGATATCCTTGGCTTTCTCTCTAGCCCTCACAGACAAAGAGAAGAACCAAAGCAAAACAAATACCCCACTTAGATAGCTATTAAAATATAATTCATTTGTATACATGATTAACATCTTCGTTACCTACCCAAAGTGGTGAACAAATGTAATACTTGCATTAAGAGGAAGTTTTATTGCACAAAAATTCTTCCCTCAAAACAGAAAGCAAAGCTACATTTTTTTTCGCTGTTTACAGGACTACATTTAGCCAATGGACAAGAAAACCACTGTTCCTTCAATTGAGAAGGAAATGCAAGTACAATCTCTTGGTCATTGAATTATACCATAGAATAGCTTAAGATGGAAAGGACCTTCATGATCATCTAGTTCTAAATCCCCTTGATGTGGACAGGGTTGTAGTGGTTGACATCAGGTTGCCTAGAGCACCATCCACACTGGCCTTGAACACTTGCAGGAAGTCCACAACTTCTCTGGGCAATTTGTTCCAGTTCCTCACCACCTTCTGAATGGAAGATTTCCTCCTAACATTTATCTTAAATCTCCCCTCTTTTAGTTCAAAATCCTTACCACTTATTCTATCACTATTAGATAGTGTAAAAGGTCACTCTAATAGCTACTCATAAGCTTTCATCAAATACCAGAAAGCCACAATGAACTGGAGTCTTCTCTTCTTCAAGCTAATAAAAGTTAAATTTTTTTTCATAGGAAAGGTGCTCCATCTCTATGAGTTTCTTCATGGTCCTGCTCTAGATCTGCTCTATTTCTCTCTCATACTGAGTGCCCCAGGACTGGACATAATGCTCCAGGTAGAGCCTCACAACAGCCTAGCAGACTGGGACAATCACCTGGCTGGTTCCCCCTCTTTTGACACAGCCCGGAATAACATCGACTTTCTGGGCTGCAAGTTCAATCTGCTGGTTCATATCCAGATTTTCATCTACCAGGACCCTGACTCCTTCATCTTAGGGCTGTTCTTCTCCAGTCTGCACATATGCTATGGGATTCCTCTGCACTTGGCCTTCCTGACCTTTAATGAAGTTTTCATGGGCCCACATTTGAAGTTACTCCAGATCCCTCTCTATATCTCCCATTCCTTCTACTGTATCACTAACAAGTGCTTATTTTGGATATGTTTTGAATGTTTCTAGAGTTTATTTATTTTACCTTTATCCCAAGATTTACCTTCAAAATACAGCTCCTACTGATACAGCTCTGGGATGTCTCCTTAGCTTGCTTGAGAAAATAAACATTCCATAGCTTCAAAGGAAATCTGTTCTAAGTATACTAAGAGAATGGAAAGTATGAAAACAATTACTCAGAAAATAAGAAAAGTCAAAACAGGTTTCCATTATGACTTTGGTTTGTCCTGACATGTCTCTGCACTTTAATTCAGTAATAAAATACCTAATAACACTGTGGTTTTGCACGCACATGGTTAATCATGGAATACACTAATTTACAGTTTTTCAACATTTTCTTTTAAATTAATTGTTCATAATAACCCTGTATAAGAATTTGTTTCATGTTTTGAAAGCTGAATGTAACTGTAATTTTCATTTATGTTCATTATTTTTTCCTTTTTTAAAAAAAAAATATTTTAATTTCATTTGTTCACATTGGAACTAAGAATAATAATTTGAATCAAAATTAAACAATTCAATTTAGGTATTCAGTCTGCCATTTTCAAAAGGAGAACATTTCTGGTCACTTCTGATTTGTGTTAGCATATGAAGAAACAAAAATATCATGAGTAGTCTTTCCATGACTATGCCTCACCAAAGTACTTAGAAGTTTTATTTCAGCTTTGCTGAATATAAAAATTCTAAAAATTCCAAAGCTGTTGCAAATCGGAACTATACTCCAAATTACAATCTATACTGTGACAAAGTAGAGAAATACAAAAGTGAGAGAAAGTACGTTACAGATTTTTTGAAACATATTCATTTTTAAATTATATTCCAGCTCTGAGGCTGGTAAACCGGTACTGGTAAACTGTAAAATGAAGCATCTCAGAAGTTAACCTAACCTTTTATCACACATATGACAGAAAGTGCTTTATGATATTTTAAAAGTGCTGGATTTAGAGATTTAAAAGGCCCTAGGGCTGCCTAGAACTTGCAATAACACAGACACACCTGTAGAACAATCACAACATTTCTAGAACTCAGAATTGTGAAGAATTTTTTCCAAATGTTATATGACTACAAAATAATGTTATACTGGGTCAGTTGCAGACTGAGAGCCTGAGGCTTGGTTTATATTACAAAGTTCTGGTGCGATAGCTATATCAGTTTGCAGTTCAGCAACAACAGAAGAAATAACAAACTGTGCTATACTTTTATGCTGGCAATCCCTTCCATACAGATGTAGCTATGATCACAGAAGAGCATTTACTGCTGTCCATACTAATGTTAATTAGTAGAACATGTGAGAAAAGCTACGTGCATAAATAGAACATAGTTTAGTGACACAAATGTACAAGCAGTTGTTTCAATGTAAAAACACAGAACAAAACACAAAAAAGCCTCAAATCTAGTCTTTCCTATCACTATGGAGTCACGTTTTTATATTTGTTCTTTCCATAGATGTTTCTCTCTCCATATAATAACAGTAACATAGGAGGACAACATTCTTATACATTTATTATTTAATTTTCTATTAAAATAATCAAGGCTGAACTGGAAAGGACAAAAATGCCAGTGTACTTCTCACTTGAGAGTGGATCGGGTTATGCCTTGCCATCATCAGAGGTTTCTTGCTACTAGATAATGAACTGAGGGTTTCCCATATCTGAAGAATTTATCTAAGCTGTCTTCTCTTTCCTTCTAGCATGAGCTCCAAGAAGTTGTACTTGTTTCAGAGTCTGGTTGGCCAGTCCTTCAAAACACTCTTCTCTCCAAAATAAAAATACATGGATTTGATGGGTGGACTGTTTGATAGAAGATTTTTAAATAATTAGTTTCCTTCTAATAAAGATCTATTGAAATTGATGACTCTATCAATGTTTTATGTTTGAGTTATATGTAGGAACCAATGCTCCAAAACAAGGAAATTTATATTTTCTTTGTCACTTGTAGGAACTCACTTCAGAGGTTTTAGTAAATAAGCTCTAGCTTTACTATCTGACAAATAATAGATACCTACAGCCTCACTAAATAATAACTAATAAAAGCTTAGATTTATGCAGGAGATTGCCTCAGTAGAGTCTAATGTAGAATCACATCTGACATTCCTGTAAACTCTAAAAACTGCAAAAGAATGGAAAACATTTTCACATCATTCTGCTGAATATTCCAATTCATTGTTTGAATTCTCCCATTTCTGTATTCTAATTATATGTAACATCATCCAAACATAAAGCAGAGTACCAAAAACCCCTACAAAACTTTAGATAGACCAACAGAACTGTAATACCATAAAATCATACAATCATAGGAGTTGGTAGGGACCTCAAGAGATCATCGAGTCCAACCTCCCTGCCAAAGCAGGTTCCCTACACCAAGTGATGCAAACTTTAAAATAGATGAAGACAAATTGTCACTATCATAGTAAAATGAAAGAAAACTCTTTCTCTATGAGTTAGTACACCACTGTTCCTTTCCTGAAATTGAAAGACTATGATGTTTATAAACATGCAATGGTGTTTGTTCATTATGTTGATTTTTATTACAGGTTTCCACAATTTGAAATAATTACAAAAAAAACAACAAACAGATTTTTGATTGTTCATTGTTTGTGGCATCTGTAGGAAATGTGTTGGCTTGACATAAACCATTAAAAGGCTGTACTTAAAATTAAGGGAAAAACAGTTGTTAATTATAAACATTGTATATAATGAAGCTTTGTAGTTTACATAATTATATTTTGTGAAAGAAAGGAGGCAAGCTTGGTCTGACTTCATTTTTCTATTAGAATGTCTTCATCCCATGGCACCAGCTGCACTGTGCTTTGTATGAGATCACTGTGCTTAATTTCAATAGCCTGCAGAAGGAGTTTATTTTTTAAGTGCTGTCTCTTGCAGATGTGCCAAGGGAAAGATAATTTTGGTCTCCCTAATCATATGCAGAAAGCTAGTCCTGTTCAGAAGTTTTACTTCACATGGTGCTTACAGAGTAGCCTTGTATCTGAAATGCTTGCTTTAAATTAAAGAACATTTTAAGTCAGTCGGTTTCCCATAAGGATTCTCCAAAAAATACTTATTAAAAATGCATACTTTGCTATTCAAGCACAGTACTCATTTGCTATTAAATGCTATTTGAAAAGAAAACATTATATAAAAATAAATCTGTAAATATGAGACTGATATTAAAAAGGTATTAAAAAATGACACCAGAAACATAAATTCTATCTCAACAAAACTTTGAGATTCAAAAGCCATTGCACTCTGAAAAAAAACTATGGGCACTGAGCCCAACTCTACAGTGAATATGAAATAATAAACTTTCCTTCTGCAAGGTAAGTTGCTATTTTAAGTCAGGTTAAATACCTATGGAATGATGTCTAAAAATGTGTAAACTTATTTATAAAATCCCTACCTTTCTAGATAACTGGTACATAAAGAACAACACATTACTTCTCCTGATTACGTATGATAAGCAATAAGATTTAGGTCCTGTAGTGTCAAGTAGCGTTTTGTGAAAATATCATTGTACCCTGTAAATTTTAGATGTAGGTTTCAAACTACTTTAGTGATACAGCAAAGTGTTCAGCAAAGTAACTTTCATTCCTCAAATTCATGCATTTTTAAATTTAACACCTCCTTGTTAAACTTGTTAGCTGAGTTAGAAAAATAAAAGCAATTGGGAAAGCATTTATGATTTAAATAATTTTTGAGTGATATTTTCCTATTTCTAATAAATATTTCTGACAGCATCTTCCTTTTTTTGAAGGCAAATTAACAAGTATTTTACAATAAAGACAAACTTTTACAGAGTATCCATGCCAAGGATTTGAAATGATCTAGTTAAGATAATGGAAATATCACTTCAGTAATTAAATAGACAATGGAAGACTCACTCAGTGTTACAGCACAGATTAGCCAGTAGGACAGACCTGCACCTAATCACAAAAACTAAAACATTGCAACAAAAGTAAAAGTAACAGAAGTAAGAATGAACATACATAATCATAAAATTATTATGTGAAAAAACTATGCTTGATTCTGCAATAGCAATAGTAGGAAACAAAGTAAGCTTTCTAATCATCAAATATTATTTGTGCCTTGAAATGAAGGAGCAGAGAAATAATGAGACTATTTTTTTTTTTTTTATGTTAATCCCTTCTTAGAGGATTAGAAAGTAAAACTAGCAGAGCAGATCCTGACTATTTCCTAAAGCAAGCCTTTAATCACATTATAATGTAACTGAATGTAGCTTGGTGTAGTGATTGTTTAATTATAATTGAATACTTTCAACATGTATCAGTGACAATATCCTTATTGCTAGGCATCAGCACTGGGATACATTTATAATGATGATTTGAGACTGAAGCAGTTTGAAAGTGTTCTACACATGGGTAATATCTGGGGCAAAAAAAAAAGAAAAAAGAAAGAAAAGCTTTTCTGGGAAAACGAGGATATTTTCAGTATAAAAATTTTTGTTTATAATGTTCTAACCTTATAACAACAGATAAGCTATCACATCAGTCATGGCTACTATGAGAATTTAAATTCAAAGCACTAGTTTAGGTCAGGAAGAAACGATATTTTCAGTCTGAATCCTATGCATATGCTATCCTAAACCATTATCATCTGATTATCAACCTGGATAAGAAAGAGTTCAATGAAAAATGGAGGGATAACTACTTTAATGTCAAGATAAATAACATGGTACTATGCTTAATTTGTAAGAACACAGTGTCAGTTTTTAAAGATCACAATTTGCAAAGACATAATATGCAAAAACATGCTGCAACATTCAATGCATATCAAAGAAGGTTTCATAAATATAAAACAGAAGAAGTGAAAGTAGTCTGTCAATTTTTTTAGAAATAAACATACAAGTGAAACAGACTATTATAAATGCTAGTTACATGGTAGCACATAATATAAGCTTTTTAATTTTCTAAAATTAGGATTGAATTTTTTCTTTTAAAGAATATTTGTTTGTGTGAAGAATTAAAAAATGAATAAATGAAACTTTGGATTAACCTTTCCATTTAAATATATATATACACACACACACACTTTGGTATAAAGACCAAAACTTGCTGTAAGAGCGAGTAAAACAAAGGGATAAATTCACCAAACTGGGAGGCAGGAGAAGCAGAAGATCTCATAACCACCTAAAACCCAGACACGCTTACTCAAAATAAGAGAAAAGCTGATTAGAATTCCAAAATTTACAATAAGAGTAACAATTTTCTTCATTCAGCTGTTTGATATCCATCTACAGTTACTGGGAAAAGGTGATCTGTATATGTCTTCTGTTGAAACAGTACAATTCCACATATAAAATAAAATGATTCTCTGAGAACAAACTCCCTGACAAACTTCTATTTAGGGAGTTTGCATATTCTGTGCAAAGAGGAAAGACTTTTAACAGATGCAGTTTACCTCAGAATATCCTTTAAACCAAAATACATTTTTTTCCAAAATAGATTACATAACAGAATATTATTTTTTGCATTATTGTCTCTTTAGTGTTCTATACACTTCAAGTCTGAATAGCTGTTTTGCTAAAGGCCCAATACTGCAAGTATTATTGCATTTGATTCATTTCACTTTCATGTTCAGTCTCTTTGAAGTCAAATGCATCAGAAAGATGAATGCAAGCAATCATAATATAGACACTTGGAAAATCAGGTCTTGAATCTAAATGTAGTGAAGTATGTTGGTCAGGTCATTCTAGGAAATATTAATTTCTACTTGAAAACCCTAATTTGAAACTTCAGAATTGTTTAGGGCCAGGGAAAATGAAATAAATGACAAACAGCAGGGTAAATACTCTTTCAGATGTATGAGAAATTTCCAGGTCTTTAATATTCCAGTGTCTACTGAACATCTTCTACAGCTTTCTTTGACATGAAATAGAGCTAGGTATATTCTCTAAGAGAAAAACACCAAACCAATCACCCAGGGCTTGATGTTCCTTTATTTTTCATTTCAACTCGGAAAAGAAATCTGGCTTTTGCACTTCTTGATGACATTTGATAATTTCTTATTTAATGAGCAATTAAAGTCAGTAGAATCTAATGCAATTTCCAGGTATGATACATTCTTTTTTCCTATCATCTTCAAGGTCTCTCTAAGATCTTTAGAGAATATAACATAGATTTTCCTTCAGCATTTTAGTCACAGCAATCATATAATATGATCTGTTGAATACTTCCAATTTCATTTTAACTCTCCTAGTAGGCTAATACATTAAAATAGAAGCTTAGAAAACTTTAAAAACTGAGAAAATGTATATGTTTTATTGTGTTATTTCCACTTCAAGTATTACATACTCAATACCTCCAAAGTGTACTTCATACTGGCCCTGAGTTTTATGTATATATTTGTGTATATATATATAAATCATGTATATAATTTCTAATCCGCTCACATCACTCCTAACCAGGAACAATTGTGGAAAAATGTAAACAAATTACATATTGACATCTTCCTTATTCCTTTTATAGCTTTTATTTCTTTTAATTCAAAAAACAACATTTTCTGCATAGTTCTATTTTAACCTGTTCTTCCTCTAATTGCTTTTTCAGGAAGTGCATGCCTCATAGATCTTAAGTGTAGCTATCTGCTAGAATTGACTTTAGGAAGCACCTACCAGTACTGTGACAAGTAATCAGATAGTGAGAGACCTCTGAAGTAAACTCTGACTAATCTGATGCATCCACTGGGTAAAACACAGGAATATATGCGAAGATCATATTATGTATATATCTGAGCTCTGATGTCTCTGCAGAACTTCACGTCAGTTAATGAAAACCCACAGATGGTACAAAACTAGGGGAAGTACTGGATTTAGTATAACTATGGTTACTCTAAGTACAGCCAGGATGTCAAGGGAAATTGTGAGTTCTTTTTATGTGACATTCACTTCACCTAATCTACAATCTTGTCTTGGATCCTTCCATTCATAAAAGACATTAATAGACTGGGACAAACTCAGCAGAAGACCCATTAGCTGGCAAAGTGCTAGGGCACTCACCCTGTGAAGTAACGCTGAGAAAACGGGGTTGTTGAGCCTATCCAAGCTATGGCTTTGGGGAAATCCAATTACAGATCCTGCCAAGCATCTACTGGGAGCTCCTCAAGAAGGTAGAGCTAGGCTCTCAATGGTGCAAGGCAGGAAGATGAGAGATGATGGATATAAGCTCAGATACCCAAGTTGTCTACATACAAGAAAAATTTTTCTTCCAAGAGGACAGATAGTGGAACAAAATAACCAGAGAAGTTGCGAAGTCTCCATTTTCGATGCTTTTCCCATAACAGCTGCACCAATCCCTAGGCCACCTGGTCTGACTTTTGAGCTGGCCCTGCTGAGAACAAATATTGAATTTAGATAATCTCCCAAGGTTCCTTCCAAAACTCAGTTTCATATCATCCTGTGAGCCTGTGGTATTTATAGCATAATTTTTCTTTCATGAACCTTTTACAATTACAACTGTTTCAGAATGAACTTATATAGAACAAAAAAATAATTTTTTTCCAGAAATAAATCTTTAGATATGCAAGTTCCATACTGTTCTTTTTTTTTTTGGTCATTGTTTTGTGCACTTCGTTTTCTTTTTCAGTGATCCCACTGCTTTGTGCTGTTTGAGTATGTTATTCCTTACTCTATGTCTTCTTTGAAGATAAGTAGAGTGGTTTTAGTTCTTCAAAAGACTTCCTGACATCATCAGCCCTTCTCATAATTACTATACTCGTTGTGTAAGGCTTAAGCTGGAAATAGAATAGTAACCCCTCAGAACTGTAGAGATAAACTGATATATTCCCTAAGAAATGAGGGTAAATTTATGCAGGAATTAGTATACGTGTGCTCTAAGGATAAAGTTGATTGACAATGTGTAGCTTTTCTGCAAAAAATTATCTACTTTCTGTGAAAGAACTATCAGTAAAATAAATTTCACTACAAATAAACACATTTTGGAAAGAAAAAAACAAACTAACTTTTATCAAAATATGAAAACAGAATAACTGTTCATTATTTCCTTCAAAACATCTTTCAACTTAAACTAGATAAATGCTATAGCAGCACAGTCCAGGTGGAAGTATTTGAGCAAAAGTTACAATTAATTGATTGAACAACCTTGTGTTGAGCAAAACCAAGCTTCTACCAATGAAGGTCTAAGAGATTTCATATATGCAAATGTTCTTAAAAGGATTACAACAACAAGAAAGAAAGTGAGCTCCTTATCATTTAATCAGATTTATTTTTATGACAGCAAAGGACTGAGGAGCTGAATGAAAACAGAACAGATTACACAAATTATGTGAGAGCTGTAGAGAGGAACAAAGAAAACATCTTGTAAATTGAATTTTTATTTGTATTTGTTTCTTGTTTCTTCTGACTTTAAAACTTGCATAAGTTTACAGACAATACAGATTAAAAGAACATAAAAATAACTTACGAACAGATTTATAAGCCGCACAGCTAAATCCCAAGGCATTTTCATTTTAATTTCTTAAAAATATTTATCTAACATTGTCATCCATAATGTATTGAGGTCAAATAAAAATTAAATCACAGATACTTAGTAAATTTCTAAGATCAGTGAACAATTCATATTCTGGTGTGGGAAAATGTTTCCATTATTCATTTACACAAATTGCATTTCTAAGACCCCTTTCTTAGAAAGCACTAATACAGCTTACTCATATATGCAGATACAGAAACAACGTTTTAATATTAATAGGAAATGTACTTTTAATATCTAGGTTCTTGCATTATTCCTCATCCTTCTATTTAAGTGGAATTTCTATTGAAGAAATAGAAACTGATGAATGCAAAAGTTTTGTTATTCAAACAAGTAGTACAGACAAAAGAATGTCTAGAAATTTAAATTTAAAAACAACTAAATACAGATCCTTAAATATTTTCAATGTTTTAAATATAACATTTTGTTTAAATTACAATGAAAATAAGGTTTTCATGGTGACACAGAAGGATGGAAAATAGCGATAAACCATGCAGACTCAGGGAAGAGAATCAGGGAGGAACAGACAAGAGAAAAAGAAACAGTTAAAAAATGGACAAGCCACACGTAAAACATAACCAGAATATATGCCTGACTATCCCTTTGTTTTACATTCTTATTAAATCCTTCTTTAACCATGTCTCTTTGTAATCTTAGTCTGCCCTGTGTATGAGCACTGCAGTGATAAACTGTGAGTCAGTTACAGATAAGATCAGTGTAACTAGATTTAGTGCCATCGCCTGAAGCCTGCAGCATGGGCACCTCTGGCCCATGGTGTGAGTGATTGAAGTCAGTGAGGTCTCATTATCAGCTACCAGAGTGGGGCATTCAAACTCCTGACAGAGGGACAAGAGTGGTACGGATCCTCAAAATCAACCACTGGGCTTTAGGCTGGTGTGTCAGGAGAGAGAGTCTGGGTTATTACTGAGGGGACTTGTGAATGTGGATTGCCTGTCTGATGACTGTGTGTCTGTGTGCAAGTAAGCACCAAAACCAGACATTTATCAGAGCACTTAATGCTAGTCCATGCTTTCCAATTAAAGAGTTCAAGATCACAATAACTATTATGATAACTGTCTCAAGGCCTAGGGGAAAATGAATGACATTCTTGATTTTATTGTATCATTTGCTTAAAACTAAGAAGGTACTCAAATACTTTCATAACCTCAGACCTGACACCAGATACTCCCTGGTGCCTGCCAGTACTCAAGTGAAGTCAGTGAAATCAAGACGATAACATCAGCAGAGAACCAGAAGAGATCTCCCCAGAAATTTTGCAAAACTGATAATTACTCGAGTCCTCTGATGGTAATTTACTAGTTAATTAAATGGACTCCCATAGATCACCCAAGAAGCTTTGTACATGCAAATATTATATCTTGGATTTGTATGTGCTAATGCAGTAAATAAAACTTCTTAGTATTATTCAGAGAGAAGGAACTGTGTTGATACTACTGAAGATCTCTTTGTAATGCATAAGATGTTCTCTCAGCTTTGCCAGTATCTTTTGCAAGTTACATCAACCCCTTATTTGTTTGTTTTTAGTTGTTAATTTAGAAATCATAAAAACATTGGAGGACAACATATAATAGCATCTGACCTAAATTATAAGTGATAATCCTGGAACATCCACTCTGTTTTTATAGATGTTGGTTAGAGAAAAGGTAAGTATTTGTTTGAAATTTTATGCAAAGGAACTTTTCAGCCTAAACTGCTAGATGCAGAAGAAAATGTGCAGTGTTTGGATTTCTCTTCCTCTGAAAGTGTGGTATTCTCTATTTTACATATACACATATAAAATATTTTATGATAGGGTATTCACTTCCTGTATTCTAATGCCTTTTGGAAAGAATTGGAGACTGTATCTCATCCCTAATTTAAACTGTACTTCCTTGCTTGTTCATAAGAAGGACAATTTCACATACTTTAACAAGTTCCTGATTTAACAACTACTTTAAAAGAGAAGAGTTTCCTAAGAATATGCAAGTGGGACCTCTTAGCTTCTGTTGTGCTATTCCTTCACACTCTCTATACTTTTGATTGGGCTGTTTATAATACAGTTATACAATAAACAACTTTTTCAACTTTTTTTCCAAGCAGTACAATTTGCATTTACTTGCATCAACTGCTTGTATACATTTCCCCTCTTACTTTGTGCAATAAAAAAGCATGTGAGGAGAAAGTACTCAATAGTTCAATGGTACATCTCTGACTCAGTCCTTATTACAGATACATTTTCTGATCCTATTTTATGCATAGGCTGTAAAGGTATCTTTCAAGCTACACAGAATTTAGTACAGAATCAGAATTGCTCAGGTTGGAAAAGACCTTCAATATCTTCAAGTCCAACAACAACCTAGCCATACCACCCTAACTCTAACAGCCCACTACTAAATCATGCCCTTTAACATCACATCCAAATGAAATTGGAACATATTCCAGGATGGTAGCTCAACCACCTTCCTACCGAGCCTATTCCAGTGCTTAACTGATCTGTAAATAAGCTTTTCCTTACATCCAACCTAAACCTCCCCAGCACAACTTGAGGCCATTTCCACTTGTCCTGTCACCAGTGAGAAGAGACCAACACCGTTACCACTACAATCACATTTCAGGTATTTGAAAAGAGCAATAAAGTCTCCTCTCAGCTTTCCTCTTCCCCAGATCCTTCAGTTGCTCCCCATAGGGCATATTTTCTAGGCCCTTCACAAGTTGCCCTTCTTTGGGCCTGCTCCAGCAAGATAATGTCCTTCGTGTATTGAAGCGCCCAAAACTGAACAGAGTACTCAAAGTAGGGCCTCATCACTGCCAAATACAGAGGAAAGATTACTTCCCTACTCCTGCTCACCACTGTTTCTGATACAGACCAGGATGTCTTAGGCCTTCTTGGCCACACTGCTGGTTCATATTCAGATGACTATCTACCAGCTAAGCCAGCTGTCTACTAGCACCATAAGTTTTTGATTTGATTAGAGTTAATACTCAACTTAATTCCAAGTCTAGTATTAAGTCTATACAGGCTTCTTCCGATCACAGTCATGAATCTGTCTTTTAAAACAAGCAGAGTTTATGGAATACTGTTATGCTATAACATGATGGAAAGTACAGCAATAACCAAAAAACAGCACAATCCCAGGCTATAGCAAACGAGAACTAGTCAAAATGAAATGCCATAAGCACAGAAACAAAGGATAAAAAACTGCTTACTTTCAGAAGACCTCCAGTAGGTAAGGACCTCCAGCAAAAGACCCATGCTTCCACTGCCAATCCTTAAATGAGGTCTGGGGAGGATCCTGGTTCCACTCCTTCTCGTGACTCAGGGGCACTGCATGCACCTGAGCTCCCTTGGATTGGTCCTGCCTTTCCAGCAGGTGCTCAATTACTGTTTCAGCCTGTGACTTAGCATTTCTGCTACAGTTAACCTCCACAAATTACTGGATTCTTTCTCCAGTTGCCAACTCATTATGCATACATATAGACACAGATTTACAATTATTCTATATAAGAGTTTCTAGGTCATGAAAAACAAGATCTAAACAGAAACAAATAGGTGCTAACAAGGTAACAGAAATAATATTATTCCTGTACTTATGATCCTCCATTTCTAATTTTTAACTCTGTTATTTCTTTATTTAGCTCTGCTGGAAAGAAAAAATCAGTGTTATTTCTAATCACATCTTGCAGTTAAGGTTCTTAAATATTCTGATCTATAGTTTATACTGCCATACGTATTTACGTGTAGCAACTTGTGTTTTCCTTTTGTTAATATTCATAACTCCCAGGAGTAAAGAAAATGATATTTTTTCTCATTCATGGTTTGTTGAAATCAACATCCTTGTTAAGGGGTTTTAAAATTTAAATTTAAATAGTACAGACTTTTTTTTTTATTAAGTCCAAAATTTACATACAAGCAGTTATTCCTTCCTTTGTGAGGAAGGTTTGTTTTAAAAAAAAAATAAAATCTAACCCTTGCCAAACTTCTTCATTCTACTTTAAAACTAAAATATTCTCTTGATTATTCATTATTCCACAGTGCTGCAGTGACATTTAATTAGTCCAAAAGATTTTTTTCCCCATACAATATAGCACATTATTGTGAATATTGAATAAGGAATATCTCAAAGGATTTGCACTTATCACTGTGTTTAGAAGGATGCTGAGGACAAAAATCCTAGCTCCTTTAAAACTTGTGCTCAGAATTCTGCCTTACTAGTACAGAGGACTATATTAATATTTAAATGTTTAAGTATTTTAATAATATTGAAATCATTTTTACAAGACATAGAAAGATGAAAGAAAACTGATGAAATTTCCTCTGATATGATAATTCTTTTACAATTTCTTCATTCACAAGGGATCATTATGATCATTTATTTTCATCTTCTGTACAGAAACACAGAAATCCAGTCATACTTTACAGATTGCAAGTAGTGACTAACTATCCCATATGAAATTGAAATTTCATCAAAAAAAGAACAAAAACATTTTGAAATAGATGTATTCTATGATTCTACTATTATTTCAAATGAAAAATACTATAATTCTGCTTATAGGACAGTGTACTTCAATTTGCAAAAGAAAAGCAAACGAAGCTTCTTTCTCTGGAAAATTATGATTAGGAAGGGAAAACACATTAATCCCAATAAAACTAAAACCATTACTGACATCACAGTGAACACCCTTTCTGGAACAAACTGGGCAGCATGTCCTCAGTCACAACTGATAAGCTTTGACTTCCTTTAGTGCTTTGTTAAGCACTTTTATTTTATTTTATTTTATTTTTGTAATCAGTATAGGTGTTCCTTTTACTTGTGAGCTTTCTCACCACTATTTGACTGCTCATCCACTGTGTTCAGCTTCCAAGGCATATGCCCATGTACTGATCTTTTTTGCAAGCTCATTTCCTCCATTTCAATGGCATACCCTCAGCTAATAAAATTCAGTTCACAACTGCAAACAGTGCAATATATTTCTAATTTTGTTGGTCCTTTACTGATTCACTTAATTGAAATGTTCTCATGCTCTGTAACACTGGTGGACAGATTACTTGCTGGCTGTTCTCCCTCTTCCTTCATGCTGGAGACAGTCCAAAGCAATCCAGTCTAAGTCTTGCATTGTAATATTGCTCATCATCTACCACAAAATCTTTCAGCTCATCAAAAGTTTACATTTGCCTACATCCTCAGAGTGGATTTACAGTACATTATTTTCACTGTTTTGCCTCTCCAGTTTAGGCCACTGTTGGTCAACATTGCTGAGAATCCATTGCAGCTCTTCCCAGCATGGATTTGAAATAGAAGTAGTGAGTGATTTTATTATAATAATCAGAATGAAAATGAAAAATAGATAATTTTTTTTAGTCTTTAGAACAGCAATCGCTTTCATTAGCCTAAACTATTAAGGATAGCTCCAGAGAAGTTCTGGTACATCAACTTTTCACATGGCACAGCCTACAGCACTGTGTATCACTTACTAACCATCCTATGAACAACCTGTAAATTGAGACAAGGAAAGTTGGAAGTATATTTAATTTTCTACCACTGCCCAGAAGGATGTCATGGTTTTACAGTTTTAGTTATTGGTATTCCACATCATACCATCATGTAAGGCACTGAGATTTAAAAAGTTAATGCTCCAGTTCCATGGACTGCTGAATTTCTGGGTATCTGGTTCTCAGAAGAGAAGAAGAACTATAAACCCCAAAGCACTTTGTGTTCCTGTTTTCCACTCTGAGGGAAAGATAAAACTGCACTCAAATCCCGAGTCTTCTCTCTTTTGCTGGTCATCTCAGCAGTGGAGGTTCCATAGCTGTCTTAAGCTTTAGAGCAAGGCCTTTGGTTTCAGACACTCTCTCCCTCACTTTCTTTGATTTATTATCTTCAATTCCAATTATATTGCATTATATAATGATTTTTTTTTTTTTTGCTTTCCAATATCTTATTTAGTAAATTAGTTTTCTTCCTCAGATCATTGCTGCTGTTTTGTTTTTAGGCCATCTCCCTACCTTTTCCCTTCTTCCCCCTTTCCCCGGGTGTGGCTCCATGGGTTCCCTGCCCCAATAGTTATGGAACTGGGCCAAACCGGCCCATAAACTGTTGACAAAGGATTACTTTATTTTTCCACCTTTATGTTATCTCCCATTTTGAATTTCTTGAATCAATTACTATTATCTTATTTTCTGAGTTCCTTCAGCCTGAATCATTACTTGTTCCATCAGTGCACATATATATATGATTCTTAAATTAGACCACTCAGTTGCTTTTTTATTGAGTGTTGTTTCTTCTTTCTGTTTTGTTTTCTTTTTCTCTTGCTGGTCCTTCCTTAAATAGGAATCACAGACCTCAATTACTATCTGATTATTTTAATGGTAATTTTTTATACTATCAGCACTATATTTGAGGTAAAAATTTTCACGTGAGACAATAGCATACAAATTTTATTTCTTAGTTTTGGCTTAAATTTTCTTGTGCTTATAATCACAGAGTACAATTAACAGAAGCTATAGTATTATTTGTGTTAGTACTGGTATTACTACAGCAATAATCTATTATTCTTTATCTCCAGTGAAGCTATACAAAGGAACTCCTCTTCCACATCTGCTTTCATTTTTTTCTGCCTTCTATCCCACATCTTGTTTCTTCTATCCCTGTATGGCCACCAGGATTTTACCTGGAAATCCTATATTCTCAGAAGCCACACTTCCATATGATGAATTATTATCTTGTATAGTCCACATTAAATTGCTTTTTTTTCCTTCCCCCCAAGAATCACACTTCCTTACTTGCTTTGGACTTTATATATTGTCCAGCTAGTTCTTCTTAGTTCTTCTCCAGTATTTTTAAGTACCCAGAGAAAAGTCCTTCTGTGTAAAATAAACAGGTCCTTCAAGAAAATACTTCTTTACAGATGGGAAAAAAATACCTCTTTACAGATGGTTCCAGCCATACGCATGCAAATCAGCATTCTGCTGCCCTCTCTGAGCTGTTCTACATCTGTTTGACTGCATCTGTCAGTCTCTCTAAGATAAGTACACACATGTGTTAGTCAGCACTTAATATTCAGGCATGGGGTCTATAAACAGTCTAATAACTCGATTAATACATATCTCGACGTGAAACTGTCATTAGCCTACAGCAAAATCTGTGCTGTTATAACTAACACATTTGCCATAGATAGAATTAGACATTACATTGTACAGGACTGTGATCATTCATGGTAGGAAGGAAAAAAGAGATTTCTAGCTGCATGGATGTATCTGGGAGATAAGGTGACAAAAATCTCTCTTTAGTGATAGGGAAATAGGGAAATCCCCTTGCACATATAGTGCTGTTCTTCCAAAAGTCATCATGTTCTTAACAGGAGGTTGAATCCTGCTATTGTTGCCGGTATGAGTCATATACAAATTAACTGAGAGGACAAAGACCAGCCCATTCTTCTAGCCTTCTTCTATCTATGCCTGCAATTGCAATGACAGTCAGCTGAAGAAACATTTTATGTTCTCCACTATCTTATGAGGGTTTGCGAAGTGATAGAATGGTCTGAAAAAGCCAATGCATATGTATCTCTCTAGCTGCTGAATGTCTGTGCCCTTTTGTGGAGAGCTTAGTTGAAACTTGGCTTGCTGAGAAAGGCCTTGGAGACCAAGTGCAGCTGGTTAACAAGCACAACAGCAGTTAGGGAATTGGCCAATGGCAATCAAGGACGCTGTACCCTTGACTGAAATAATGAAATAGTGGGAGGAAGATAAGTTCTGCAAAAATGAAGTTTTAGCCTTAGAAACTGCAAAAATGAAAACAATGTAACTCACTAGTTAGATAGAAGCTTAGCCTATGAGGAGCCTAACCTTTGCAATATGTATGAGCCTCATTATAACTTTTGTAATATGTATGAACCTCATTATCGATTAGTATAAATGTACACAGCCTTCTGATTAAAGTTGAGACTTACTGATCACCTGTGGTCGTGTGTTTGTCTCCCGGCGTTCCGACACCCTTTAACATACAACCTGATAAAGAGGATGTATCACTCTTCAATTATTTGAACACCAAAAATAGGTCCAGAATGTTACATGAAAATGACAAGTTGCCACTATACTTCTATCCTTTCTGTTCTTATTCTGTCTGTATCTGTTATTCATTTAAGCCAGCAGGATTTTAGTTCAAGTGATGATAATATGTGGTTGATCTGTTCAAAGAGTCTTCAAAAAGTGAGCAATTTTTTTGTCTGCTCTCTGTCCAACCAGCACAATCACCTTTCTTCTATCTTCCTTGGCCAAGCACTCTTTTTCTGGGTTTCCTCTTTTATCCTCTCTCCCTACATGGAAACTGACAGCATGATAATTTACTCATCCAGTTCTTACAGTTACTAAAGTCCAATAACTTTCCCATCTAGCTTTGATTCATGTACTTTTCTCTCCATGTCCTACCAGGAAGTGCTGTAAATGCAGATACTCTCAGTGCTTCACCTGGTGAAATGCTTACCTGATGCTGTCAGAAGCAGAAATTGAAAGAAATCCTGAGCAAATGTAGAAGGAGAGTGTCTGACCTTTTAAGAGTAGATGGTTAAGGATGCCTTACAAGGAAAAAAATGGAGGAAGAGTAGGGGATCAAATCTGGTCAGCTGCACTGATTTATGAGAGCATTTGAAAATGTAGGAATGTTTACTCCAGTAGGATTATCTGATTGAGAACTTCTTAGGTGGGAAGTAAACACAAGAAACAAAACCTATCAGTCACACTAATTAGTGAGCTAACAAGATACAGGAATCACTACCAGGATAAATGAACCTTGCAACTGATAAGATTGAGAACTGGGAGGGTGAAGAAAAAGCAGAGCACTGTGAATCTGTGGTGAGTGTGCAGTCACAGGGGTGCAAAAGGAACAAAGAGGGGGCAGATAGAATAGGGTAAAATAGGGCCAGTTGCATATAAAACAAAGCCAGTCAGAAAAGTCTGATCACTGCAATTTTTCCTGTCTTCTTATATATTTCTCTCCTTAAATCCTTTCCCTCATTATCTCTCTGTGTATTCGAACTCCTTCCTGTGTGTACGTGAGCTGAAAGGATTAAGTGCCAGCTACTGGAGAGACCTGGACGTGGATGAATGAACCTCAGTGCCAGACTGAGTTAGACTGGGGAACTGCTGTCTGTGGTGCACGTTACTGGAGTGTAAAGATCTCAGCATCAAGTGCTGGTGATACCTGTGTGTGTGTGAGTGGAACTGATGCCAGCTACATGAGTGAAGCTAGAGGTATAGGCTTGCAGAATTTTGTGCCAGCTACTGAAACTAGTGTGGATTCTAGCATCAGTACTCACAGGAGCTGTAACTCTCTGTATCTAAAAGAGTCTTACAGATATTGAACATGGAGCTCTGGGGAGGGCAACATCAGTGAACTGGGTGTTAGATATTGGAGTTAGATCAGGGGTGTTAGCTGCTGGAATAAGTCAGCATTCTCAGTAATAGCTTCTAGGTAAAGTTCCACACCAAGGCAGGAGTGGAATGTGTTCCCAAACCAGCCACTGCAGTGGAATTAGCATGACAGTAGGCATGCATGTATAAATGTCAGCTACTGAGCAGGGGACAGCATCAGTAAATTTAGCATCAGCTCCTGAAGCCAGGTCAGATGTGCAGACATCTATGGACTGTGGTGTCAGCTACCAGAGTGTGCATCATAGTGGTATTAGAATGGCTGTTGTTTTCTGCATCCAAACAGGGACTTACAGACTTTGAGCCTGGAGCCCCAGATACTGTGGGAGCAAGCACAAGTTAACCAGATGACAGCTATTGGAGTCAGAACTGGGGTGGAGGCACATCCAGTCTGTGGTGTCAGATACTGGAGTAGGCATGGATTCTAGTGTCAATTGCTGGAGCGTTCTGCTAGGCTTATGGAGAGACCCACAGACTCTGAGTGCTGAGTGCCCACTCTTGTTCTGATCAGTGCAAGTGAACTGAGTGCCAGCTACCAGAGTCAGACCAGAAGCGTAGGTGCTCCAATCTGTGGTTTCTAGCTGCTGAAGTGAGTGAGGAACTTCTCCCAGTCTCTTGGGCAGGAACAGTTTGCATTTCCAAACCTGCTACTAGGGGACTCAGTCATGATTGAGGTAAGCGTGAGCCTGCATGGCTTGTATGGGGGACTGAGGGCATGAGACCTTGGGCCTGGTAGAGGCAGCTGAAAGGACAGCTGGCGCTGGATGTTCCCTAACTTGATGCAGCTGCTGGGATGCGCATGCGTACTCAATAGCAAACTTTAAGCTGGACCAGCTGGCGAGTAGCAGTGGCCTCAGGACCAGGCCAGGGTATTAATCACACTAAGTCCTTGATAGCATACACAGGGGGATCTGTGAACACAGTATGTATGAGGGAAAAATGGGTGCATCTGCAGCAAGATTCAAGCAGAAACAGTGGGCAAACAGGTGAATCATGCAGTAGGTAAGAGGATCTGGGATGCAGGCAAGTGCTCAGGGCAGACAGAGGAGCCATAAAATAATTGAGGGAGCTGAGCAGGGGGTGCTGGAGAAACAGAAGGACTGTTAAAGTTGTTCAGGCCACAAACCTGAACAACTCACAAATGTGAGTTTGCATGTGAACCTAGAGATATTAAGTTAAATAGTGAAAACAGACACATACTACTACCAGTCAGAAAGGAGGATGGAATCTTGGCTGTATCTATGTACATGAGCCCTGGAAGTACTGTTGTATACAGCCCTCAACTGGGTGATATAATTTTTGTGAAGGATCAGCTTTACACAGTACTTTGCCATTACATTATAAAGGAAAAATAAGATAGATAGACTGACCTGTTGGGAAACACAGCTAGGTTTGTTTGCTTTTTTGATACTTGGCTTAAAAATCACTCAAGTTTTGCTTCTCATTTTTTTTGTCCTTCTTTAAGAAAATTCCACAGAATAAAATTAAAAACAAAAAATAAACAGCATTTGAAATATTCAGATACAGATAACCACTGTAAAAAAAACTGCCCAAGAATTGATTTTAATTTCAGTGAACCATTAACATTTTTTTAATTTAATTTTTAAAACTAATCAACATTTTCCAAAAGATATTGCAATAACTCATAATTAATGTAGGCAAACTTGTTCCTGTTTAAAAATTTACTTAAATTTTAAAATCACTTCTGAGATTGAGTGCATTAGCTTTTACAGTCAGATAATACATCACAGAAAACAAAAGAGTGAGCAAACACCAGACTCTTCCGTGTCAACAAGAAGAACCTTTTATAAACACATTAATGGAAGAGATAGTATCTTCCACTCAGTATGCACTGAGGCATAATGAATTTAGGGGTCCAAACCAATGCATATTTTCCTCTGGAATACACAGTCACTTAAACAACCATTGATTTGTTTCCTGCTGCATTGACACTTCACAATGAGTTTTCTTCAGAGCCAACTCATTTTTCAGATAATAAATAAATGCACAAAGGAAAGAAAAGATACACATAAAATGACTCATCCATTTCTTTTAATGGAATAATATCCTTATTGAATTCTGAGGTTGGTTAGGTGATGAACAAGAATCAGAAAAATGCATTAACTTGCTGTTCAAAAATTACAAATCATATTAATGCATGTATATGTTTTAATTTTCATGATTAACATAGTCTACATATCAAGAATAAACAGCTTTCTATATGTCGAAACATAGACATAAAAATAGTGCAATGACATGTAATTTCATTCAATTTCAGAAATAAGTGCATTTCTTACATATGTACCATTAATGCTTATAAAAGTTTTCATTTCAAATATTTTCTTTACTGGTAGTGATGTAATCTTTACCAGTAAAATTGATTTTCTAGAGTTCTTTATAATTTTAATACTTAAACATCATTGATAAATGCCATAAATAAAGCAGTCTGTTACCTAACTTTAACTTAGAAAGTCTTTCCTTTATTCTAAATACGTCACCAAGGACCTCTGAATTATTAGTGAGAAATAATACTCTTCCAAAAATTATGAAAAAACCTTAAGATTTTTAGCAATCTTTTCTCTAATAGATGCATTTAATCTGTCTCTCGAAGAAGCTTTCTCTCATCCTTCGATGAGAGTGATCTAAATAACATACACAGTTTAGAATCCTAACTAAAGATTAAAAATAGACAAAATTAAGAGTCCAGGAAAGATTCAGAATCTGATTTTAACTTTTCTCTATTACTTTGTACCACAGATCACACTGAAAGACAAATACATAAGACTAAGGAAAAGGATGCACAGAATATCAGGCAATATTACGCAACAGCTCCATCTTAAAGCACAGGAGAAACAATTCAAGATCTCAAAATATTCACAAGTTTCCACTGCACCAAAATATGTTTGTAGCTTGACCTCAGCACTTGTGCAATGAACCATTATCTTGAATTAAAATCCAATAAAATCATAGATACACAAACTTCCATATCATTTGTGTGTGGGTGCACACAAGCTCAAATTATATTTGACTTCAGAAACAACTGTTTGATGCCAGTTTTGGGGTTTTCAAGATAGAATTAGTGTAACTCACATTTTATTCTACACACTATTAAAAAAATTTAGCCCATAACTCATCAGGCTACTCTGGAGGAAGATATCTTTAAGGCTATAGAAAAGCTTGCCTAGAGCTCAAACAAGTGAGTAGCCAAGACAAATTTACTGAATTCTTCCTGCTCTCATATTTGCAAATTTGGGTAGAGATTTCAGGAAATAGCTTTCTGAGATGAAAATAACATTTAAAACAGGATAAGGAGGTACTTCATGCTATTACATCTTTTCTAATTAGAGTTTCTCTTTCCACATTTTTATCTTCTCTTCAATCATTTTTCTCTCTCCCTAAATATCTTCTGTCATTCTACTCTTCTTCCTAGATACTCTTCTCAGTGTTTTCTCTTTGGCTGAGCATTTTGCCCTGCTGCTACTTCTTTTGAAGTCAGTGCCAAATCTCTTATTGATTTCAGTGTGAGAAAGATCAGCTTTCACTCTTTTGCTTCTCTCCACTTTACCATCCCTAATAGCTGGTAGCAAAATCCCACTGACTGCAGCTCTGATCTCTGAAGTGCTGGTACACTGTGCTTTTGAGTTTTGATCCCAGTCAGATCCCTCTTTATTTTTTGACAGCCAGCACTGTATTAAACAGAAGTACTACTACATTAGAACAAAAACAAGCAAATAAATTAACATCACAGGAAATTAAGGGATTAAAAAGCTGTTTCAATATTTTCAATTAGTTCTGAGTATGGAGATTACTTGCATCATGTGATCTTTCTCATCTGTTCACCTTCGTTCAGAGATCTTGCCTGGTGTTCACTAATTCAACTCATAACACAAGCTGAAAAGGAGGTAGAGTAAGCATCTCTTTCATTTAAGACATGGCCAAATGTGACATTGTGGTGATACTGAAAACTAAAATCAGCATATATATGAAATAAATTTAAGTGCATTTGATCTCTTATGCAGGCATTATTATACAATATAGGAAAACATAAGAAACATTTCAGAAAAAAACAGACATTAATATTCTTACATTAAGATAATTGATTAATAATCAAGAAAAGCAATTATAACTAACTGTTGAACCTATTACTACACTGTAACATGTCAACTGTTGAATTATCTATAGTAAGTATTGAATTTTTTCCATAAAGTCATATTACTAAGATTAATGAGTAAATGGGCTCAAGTCAAACCGTTAGACTGATACATCTTTTCAATACTTGCATCACTGTCATCTTCAATCTGATTTCTTCAATCTTATTTTTTGTGATGTCCTCATTTTGAGAACAATCTCAATGCACTGTAAATAAAAGAATCTCAAAGTATTTTAACATTGTTCTCAAGGTTATGATTCCACTTAAAGCAATAGCTGAAAAGTAGAAAAATCCACTTTTTTTAAATTTCTGACAGAAGTGTAACAAAATCCATTAGTTAGAAGTTGACATGTAACAAGTTCAGTTGAAAGATTTGTTTATTGTAAGACTGAACTCGAACCACTTTACAGAAGGATACAGCAATGGGACATTACAGTTAGTGTTAAAGACAGGAGTATGTATTTTAAGAAGAGGTTTTATATTTCAGTGATATCCAAGAAATCCTAAAGATCTAGGATATTCAGCACATTAAACAAACACTGTCATTTTAATTGAGTAGAAAGTCAAGACTGAAACACTAATAGTTTGTGGACAGTTTGTTATACCTTTGGTCCTAACTGAATTCACTTCCTATAAACATGCAGCAAGCATCCATGAATGTCAATTGGTGTCATATTTTCCACATGGAGGAATTAAATTCCACCCCCTGCTTGACACATTCTTCCCTGTCAGACAATTTTGTCCAACTGCTGCTCTGCTGCCATCTGTCACACAGCAACAAATCGTAATGAAACACTGGCAGGAAAGTTTAGCCTATACTGCAACACCACCAACATCCTCCTCTGACATTGTGGACCAAAATAAAACAGGAGGTATTACTTTCAGAGCATCCTTCATACAATTGCTCATTTATTGATCAGTTCATCACCAAATACAGTTTTTACTAGCAAAGAATTAGAAGGTAGAAAAAACAAAGACAAAAAAGAAGGCTGGTAACTTCAAGGAAGGTCTATGTTTTGGAAGCTTCTGGAGGACAACACAAGACAGATTATTAAAGTTCTATACGCTTATACTATATGCTATCTGTGAGACAATTCTGAATCAAAAGATGTATGAATTCTTATGATATCCCCTTTAGTTGTCTGTTGATTATGTGACGACTGTACACCTTGTACTATTTCTGTTGTTGTTTCCAGATCCTGTGAATAACTGCTTTTCTTTTAGTCTAGGTATTTACAGCAGTACATTCATTTCACATAAGATGTGTAACAACACTGAAGACACAGACTCTGCTAAAAAGTTTAATTTAAATCAGGGTTAAACAAATAAGTTATCTCCGTAGCAATGTAAAAAAAAAAAACAAAAACAACTGAGTAGTTAATCAAGATTATAGCACTGTGGTCAAAGCCTAGCAGAATAAGCTAAGTGATATTGTTGCTCTAGCTTAAGAATCAAATTGATAACTGAATATTTAAGTATGCTTTTCGAATAAAATTTGACCTGACCCCTTATGAATTGCTATATCTAAACACTTCTGAGTTATGTTCATTTGTTGTTTTTTTAAACTCATTACTGCCTATTGTTCCCTGTATTATTCTTTGTACCGCGACATTCCACTTAATTTGCCTACAGTCAAGCCTTATTTTAATAAATGTGAATCACAGAATGGTTGACATTAGAAGAAATTTCTGGCAGTTATCTGGTCCAACAAGAATACAGACTTAGACCTTTGCATTTAGGAGATGGCTAGATTTTACCTTGACTCCTGTCACAATTAGGGTAAGAAAACTGAAAAAAAATATTATAGACTTCAGCTGTTAAGATGATTGAGCTATAAATAAATTACTAGATGTTTTGTTCTTTAATAGAATTTCTTCAGCATCTAATTGATTAGATTTTCAGAATTGAAAATTAACACAAGGGAGTAGATGTTGATCAGTTCTCTACAATTAAGTGTAGTTGCTATATATAGTATGCATAAATTTTGTCAAGAGTTTCAGGGACTTAATGTTGTCTGAATCTAAATGCTATGATATATATTAGAGTAGTACATACAGTTGTAAAGAACTTAACATGGTGTAATTAACCTTCTACTTTTATCACTGCAGCTCTATTAAAGCCACTAATACTCATACGCTATCGCAAAAGAGGACATTTCACCAGGTCTAAGATTAAAAAAATATTCATAGCATAGAAAAATTGTTGGAAGCTAATTCTAACCTATTGTGTAAAATTCTTAAAATATGCATGCTGGTCATATTAACATTAAAATCAATCATGTATACAGGCACATTTGTGACAAAAATTAATTATTCGGAAGTCTAAATGAAGTAAAACAAGTTTACACCTTAGTTTTAGTATTTATTCCCATATCAGGAAAATTTAAAGCTTGTAACAGTTCATCTACACGTGACTGTATTGTGCTCCTGATACTACAGCATGCATGCATCTTAAATGTAGATATTTTAAGTTGTAATACAAGGACATTCTTCAGGCAGCTTAACTTCTGAGAGTAGCTTTCATGCTCAGTGTCTATTACTTTAAAATTAATGAAAGAAAATTCACTTAGTTCTAGGTGGATAACTAACACCAGTCTGCACTTTATTCAAAATCTAAATGGAAAGATTTGATCATATATCTTATTTGTAGAAATCATAAAGTGGAAGCAGGTAAAATAACTTTCTACTCAGTTGTTTCTGAATGAAAAGTTTTATCCTCTAATCAAATAGGAGAATAGGAAATTGATAATAATTAAAATTGAGTGTATTTACTTATTTTTTTAATCATTATTGACTAGAAGCTGGAATCATGGAAGATTATTATATTGTAGACTCAAAGACATCTGACTTAATTTATGAGAATAAGATTCTCTTGTCTGAGACATTTGATTATAGTCCCATGTATGAAAGACAAGAAACTAATTATTTGAGTTCATTTTTTTAACCATTAGAAGAGAAACTGTATGGCATAAAAGGAATATCAAGAATGAAGGACAGTAGGAATATTTTTATACCAACACTTGAAAAATGCATTTTGATAAATCAAAGAGGCTTTTATATACTCACTAGTAAAATTCACCAAAGTACTCTTAGTAGCACATTTAAAGCAACTTTTGCTTATGGTGATTGAACACTGCGGGTGTGTTCGTTTTACAAACAGTAACTCTATGTATGTTACATGCCTCCAGAAACTATGTTTGCTATTGCAGACAAAACTGCAAGAGCTTTAGTATCTTTCACATAACACCACTATGAGGAGAGGCTTATAATGGAAGGCTTTCATCTGACTGACTGGACCTATCAGAGTTAGGAGACAGACTCCTGTGAGCTGTTGTTCTCTAGTCTCTAAAACATTCCAAGAGTAATACTAAATTAGATTTAAAATACATAGGAAAGCCTTTTCAAATTCAAAATTAAAGAATACAGATTTTGAGGAACAAGTTCTTAACTCATACTTTGTTTTCACTGTATTTCTACCGAAAAAGTAGAAATCAGTAAGAAACATCCACAACTTATACACTTGAGGTAGAGAGGTTTTTTTCTGTTTATTTTCTGCATTAGCAATAAAAACCTTTTATCAAAGTGCAGTGCTTGTAGCACAGACATAATGGACACTCTTAATAAAATAAGCAAACAAGTAAAAATGTTTTCTAAAAATGGGTCTTAAGAGTAGGTCTTACCTTATATGTTATTTGTAATTTGCTACCCTTGAATTTCACCTTATATAACACTTCTGCTTGACCTCAAGCCATTTGTTTCATGTCCAAAATGTGCATTACAGTGCATTGTGATTTTTCCTTCAGACTGTGCCTCTTTGTGAATTTTCCCTTCTAACAATAAGTGTATGCTATAAAAGATACGTAAAAATTGTATTGCATATTAATAACTATATCAGTAAATCCATGTTATTTAATTAAAAACTTGCTAAGTAATGTAGTTTAGACTGTAATAGTAGATATTCTGCAGCTTTCTTCTTCTGAAGAACAGGTCACTAAAGCATGTTTTGGGGTTCAGAGCATGTTCACTACATTAGTGCATTAGTCTTCTAGCTGCAACAGTTGTGTTCATTTGTTTCAGTGGCATATGTGCTCACTCAGTAATCATTTGGAAAAAGTAAATTAGATTGTTAATTCTGTTCCTGGAATTCTACTCTTTTGCTTCTGTGCATTCATTCTATTAATGCAGGTATTGAGAAACTGTGCCAAGATGAATACCAAGAATAAAAGAAAGAGCTCCGCAGTTCATTAAACAGGCAATAAAAGGCAGACTGTGGTAGGCAATAACAGCGAGTCACAAAGTAAACAGACAGTGCTTGTCTTGGTGGAGTATTAGCTGTTACTACAATCCTTACACAGCCTTTCCAATTTGTCAAATAAATATCAAAAATTCAGAAATTAAATATACATTTAAGAAATTGAACACTGCTCCCAACACTATCAATAACCATAGATGACAAGAAAAAAAACTATCCAGCTTACTTCCAAATTAGAGCAAAACAACGTTTAGTGTAGAAAGCTTCTCCATGAACCAATGACATGTTTGTTCTGTGCACATTTCCTTATAAAGGACAGGTGACATCCTCCATCTTTAATGAATTCACAAGTTCTGTTAGTCAGACTAGCACACAATCACGTTTGCTGACTAGGAACACCTACTCAGAAAACCACTGATAGGCAGGAGTTAGGGCACAGGCTTGATAAAGTGCTCTGAAAGGCTGCAACCATCCTGGAGACTGGCTGGATACATTACAATTCTCATTTTATAATAGGGGGAAAAAAAAAAGGGGGAACATTCTCCAATAAGTCAGGAACATAGATTTAATATTATGCTACAATATAACAAATATTACAATTAGTCTGACACAGTAACACTAACATTCACAAATCAAAACTGCCAATAATACAAAGCAATCAGTATTATTAGTACAATTAAAAACTGTAAAGCAGAAGATTCCTAGAGTGTTATGTCTACTGCCCAGATCAACAGCATCAGTAGCCTGGAAGAAGAAAGGATGATGTTTGCAGCAAGTTGTAAGCAACTTCAGTTTTTCATCAGTAGAAGTGTTATTTTATCAGCAGCATTTTCTTCTTCCTCAGTCAAGAATTCACTTGGTACTATTTGTATGCATTTTCTAACAGTTTTACACCTTGTTTTATGTTCAAAGGTAGGCAGGTCCACACTACAGCTGAAACTACTGTACTGCTATGCATAATATTTTTCTTAAAATATCTGCTCTTTATTCTGTACTCTCTACAAACTGATTTTCTCTCTGCTACAGAGAATGCATGCCTAAACCCAAAAATGGAAAATTTTACAGTTCAGAATTCAAATACATGCTTTAAGTCATAAAATCATAAAACATGCACACCAAAAAGAGTATTGTAGATGTTCAAGAGTTATCAGATGAAATCAGAACTATTAAGGTAAATACTTATATTAATGCTGAAGTACCAATGCTATCATGTGGCTATTATAAATACCTTAGTACGCAAAATAATGCAATTTTCACAGGCAATCAGCACATTAAAGGGGAAATAGTTTCTGCACCCTCTCTAAAGAGGGAAGCTGCAAGGAATAAAAGGTCTGTACCCTTCAAACAGTGAAATAAACAAAATCAGTAGACAATTTCACCCAGATGTTTCTCCTCCCCCTCAAACAAAAATAAGACCACCCCCTCAAACAAAAATAAGACCACCTCTACACTTATGCATCAAAAAGGATAGAAAAGGAGAGAAGAGCAGGAATAGAGCATCTGCTCAACCCACGGCTGATGTTAAGGAGCTACTTATTATTACATCTGTGGAGATGCCATGACTCAAGTAATGTCATACATCCCTAGGAAAAAGCATACTGCCCTTGTATGTATCATTTTTAAGCGAGAAAAATTAGAAAGGTACAACCACAATCTTGACCAGTCTAGAAATATGCTTCTTTATATATGCCAGTGATTGTAATTACAAATTAAATCACATAGGAAAAAAAATAAAAATATCCCTTTAAAAAGACGTTGAAACAAATAAACATTAACAAGAGTGCCCCTAAGAAAACTAAAAGTGGAATTTAAAAGATGAAATAATTCTGCATTTGGAATACCCACTTTGAAATTTAATGACTTGCTACAAAAGGTAACATCTGGTTCTGAGCAAAAGCAGATTAATTTGTATCCCTTGATATCTTCAGAGCAGGTGTAACAAAAATTGAAGGGAAATATCAAGGCCAGATCCTTTTTGGTCAGTATTCAATTGTGCCTGAAACTCAAATTAGGTCTGCTTGATGGTTAATGAATTCCTGATGATGTCTGGAGACATAAAATAAAATATTACTTTCTGTAATTATATCACATTTCAGTTTCTAGATAGTATTGCAGAAATCCTTACATGCACATGTCACCTGCTATCTTCATTTCAACCTGCCATCCATTAACCTTTGATTCTCAACATATATGTTTGAGGAAGTAAATGAGGGAGAGAGGTGCTATATTATTAGTTAATTCATCTGAATTTTGAACCAAAAAAGAGTTCTCTAGAAAAGAAGTATCTAAACATATTCATACATTTCAAAGTTGCCAATGCCTTGTCTTAAGCACCTGTTCATTAAGCATGGTTACCAGCTAACCTTATTGTGATTAACCTTGCAGATAACCATAGAAAGAATATGACTATTTACATACTACTGAAATTCACTTTCTGAATACACGCAGTAAAATTAAAAGTTACAAGAGTAAGACTGTTATCTTCTGCCATTTTATCTTCAAAAAAAAAAAAAAAAAGGA
>VXAB01011705.1:42718-59117 GCA_013399175.1 Odontophorus gujanensis
AAAAAAAAAAAAAAAGGAAGAAAAATACCAAATTTCAGAGGCTTGCAACCAGCTACACAAGGGTTGAAGAGTGCATTAGACTGTTCTTACCTTTTTAGGAATGAACAGTCATGGCAATAACATGACACGAAGTACCACAATGGACTATAAAACAAAGTCAATAGCATAATTGAAAGGGAAGAGACTTAGTGCAGAACCAATATCAAAGATGTAAGGCTTTAAATTATTAGCACTCAAAGGGCAGAACTGATGCCAATCCATACAGAAGACTGTAGTTGAGCAGTACATTTCTCAGAACATAATGGAAAGCAGACTTGAGTAACAGAGAAAATGAACATGCTGAACTAGTGCTTTTATTTTATGTTACCAAATCCTCAAACCACTTAAAATTGTTGCTTTATTTTTGCCCGTCTCCTGTCACATAAGTTCAAATAACTGAAAACAAGCTCTTATCAGTGGCTGACAAAAGTCATACTTTCAGTCTTACCACTTTCTAAAGGTGATCTCAATAAGTTAATCTGAAAATGATGTGCTCTGTCACACAAAAATTGCACTTTACAACCAATAAAAATTCCCTACTTCAAAGAAGTCTATAAATAACAACATATGAGAAACAAATAAAACGTGGGTGTTGAGACAAAAAGCTATTTACTAAGACAGAAGAGGAAAACATAAACAAAAATGCAATTATAACTATTCATATATAGACACAATGCAGTTACCAACCAACACACAGCAGTGAATACAATTCATGTATACCCTTCAACTGATGCCCTGCCATCAACATTTCCCACCAGCCAATACACAGCAAACCCTGAACTCCTACAGCTTTGTAGCCTTCCACGCTTCAGAATAATGGGTGGCCTAATTTAGACCACCTGTCCAAACACCAGCCCATCCCCGGCTACTCAGCTCCAGGTGTGTTCCCATCACTACACAGTGAGGAATAACCAGGACATTGGTGTGCTATGACTGTTTATTTATTTTATTTATTTATTTTCTGAAAACAGGACCCAGGGTCAGTAATTAAACTGGGGTAAAGACTGAAAAAGAGAAGGAAGTTTAAAGTAATGGTGTTTGTCTTTCTAAGAAATTGTCGTATGATGAGCTATATATACTATTCTCCACTTACAGCATTTCTGGAGCTTTTTCATGAGCTTTGAAAGAATATTACTATTATAATTATCATTGAGGTAGAGATCCCCTAATTAATATTGTAAGCAAGACTTTCAAATTAGAATTCATGAATAAATGTCTGATTCAACTTCAGGTTATGGCCCTTTTTTTTTTTGACACTTGCGCACTGATCTATTACATCTGGACACTGTATCTATATGTTGCAATGTAACTTGAAATGAACTTACTTAAGATACTGCAGAAATATGTTTCAAATGTATTTTTTTCATTTCAGTCAGTTAAATTCATTGTTATATATCATCATTAAATGAACAAAGAATTAAACAAACAAACAAAAAAAAGCAACAGGTACCCAATCAAGACAAATGTAGGGTTTTTTATTGTTACTAATTAAAAGATGGCACTGAATGTGATATCTACTGATTTTATGTTCATCTTAAACAACAATATCTTTAGGATGAAATGAAACATTTGGAAACAAAAGACTGGCACTACTACACTTTCATTCAGTTACTGTTAAAGCTTTACAACATTCTTTCAAGGTTTTATTTCTGAAAATTTTAGGATGCATTTCAGGTACTTTCAGTGTTCAGAGATATAAACTGTATAAATATTCACAATAAATATTCACTCTTACACATGGACAATATTTCCAGTTTACTGTGAGTGAGCCAAAACAGAGAGCCATTCCTTCTTGCATATCTTTCTCTATTTAGGTTCAAATTCCCATAGTGAACTTATATTACATACTTCAAAAGAAAAGGTTCAAACATGAAACAATCATCAAGCCTTTTTTGCAAGCAGCTGAATAAAGCTAGCACTCCATTAGAAAAACACAGATAGGTAAGTTCAGGGTACGGTGGATCACTTTTTCTAGGCAAGTTGAAAAATTCCATTTGACAGCTAGTATTGCCATGCAAGGAATTAAAATATTTTTCCTTAAAAGTAAGATGTTTGGGAGTTAACAGTTTATTATACAGAGTAGAGGTTTATTTTCATTTCAAACTTTCCTAATTGATGACTTTTCATTAGTTTAGTTAGGATGTCAATTCTCTTTCTGCTAATCCTTTACTGGTGGCAGAAAAAGCACATCAGATCTATCCTAAAAAGCTAGCCATAGAAATGATCAAATCAACAATAAATAAATTGTTTTGCTTCAAGTTGTTCTGATCAGTAAAAGAACAGCTTGAGTGGAAGTGCTGAGCAGCCCAACTATACAATCTGCTTTACCTTACATATTTGCTTCCTCAAACATAATCAGTATCTGCTGATCATATTTTGTTTTGATTACATACGCAGAGGAGGACATTAGAAAGTTCACGATCGGAGGCAGCCTGGGCTGTAGTGATCATGGAGGAATGCAGGTAAAAAGTATAGTCTTCTGAATTTCAGGAGAGCAAACTTCTGGCTGCTCAAGGAAATGCTGGATGGTATCTCCTGGGAAACTGTCCTGAAGGGCATAGTAACAGAAGAAAGCTGGCAGCTTTTTAAGTTCCTGGTGGACAAGAAGTTGGACATGACCCAGCAGTGCACATTTTCAGCCAAGAAGGACAACTATATCCTGGCCTGCATTAAAAAAGGGGTAGCCAGCTGG
Source organism: Odontophorus gujanensis (assembly GCA_013399175.1). Lineage (NCBI taxonomy): Eukaryota > Metazoa > Chordata > Aves > Galliformes > Odontophoridae > Odontophorus > Odontophorus gujanensis. The sequence goes on from VXAB01011705.1 coordinate 45,450, forward strand.
GAGAGGGAGGTAACTGTCCCTCTCTACTCAGCTCTAGTAAGGCCCCATCTGGAACACTGCATCCAGGCCTGGAGTCCCCAGTAAAAGAAAGATTCAGAGTTCTTGGAATGGTTCCTAAGGAGGGCCACCAAGATGATCAGAGGGCTGGAGCACCTATGATGATTATCTTGTTCCACAGCTTCTGCTCTGAATATACTTTTTTATATTCCCATGCATCTTTCTTAGGAAGAAAGGTTGAGGGAACTGGGCTTGTTCAACTTGGAAAAGAGAAGGCTCTGGGAACACATTGTTGTGGCCTTCCAGTACTTGAAGGGAGCATACAAACAGGAGGGAGAACAACTGCTGACGTGGGTTGATAGTAATAGGACAAGGGGGAATGGTTTTAAACAAAGACAGGGGAAAGTTAGGTTAGTTCTCCATTCAGAGAGTGGTGATGCACTGGAACAGATTGCCCAGAGAGGTTGTGAATACACCATCCCTGGAGGCATTAAAGGCACAGCTGGATGTGCCTCTGGGCAGCCTGCTCTAGTAGTTGGCGACCCTGCCCTTGGTAGTGGGGTTGAGGGCTTATTTTCTGAATGGCAACTTTCAAAAATAGTTTGAGATTTAGTACTTCTTCATTTGGTGTCAACTATAGTCCTTCAAAGGCCAAATTTTGCTTGAGTGTTAATTTCAAAGTCTCAGAAGATCAAGTCTGTTAAGACGCCTTTATAGGCAAAATTTTCAGTGACTTTTTAAAAATTTAAATTCTTGAAGGACTTCAGAAACCCTGTCATGGGTGGGTCTTAGGATCTTATTATAACTAATTGATCATGATAGTAACTATAACTATAGTTACTAGGAGTTACGTCCTAAATTTTTGAGCAATGTAAAGGCTTTATTCTGTACCATGAAAAATTATCTGAGCTGCTGGCAACCTTTTTTGTTCTTTATCTTTCATACTGGACTGAGCTGTAACATGTGACCTGGTCAAAGTCAAATATCATCAGTGATTTCTGAGGATGAGCGATTGTAAAATAAAAAAGCAAAAAGCAGAAAACTTCAGTTCTTCCTAAGTTATTACCCATTTACTGAAGAGGAATGTTTTGCAACTCACAATGATAATTAAATTAGGAAAAACAGGAGTACCGCTAATTGTGATAAGGCATTCTCTAGAAATGCTTTTACATCTCTGTATTAAAATATTAACTGAAAAATATATTTAGTATTCTTCCAGGAGGCCCAGTATTAATCATTTACTCCATTAACAAATAAGCTACTATCAAACTGCGTGATCATACTTAAAGTTCTTACCACAATGTTCAATGACATTTACAACTCCTTGCTCTCTTTAAATATATTTTATTGTTGATAAACATTATTTACAGAGACAGGAAAGGAATAAGGAAAAGTATTTTTCTTACATTAAGAAGGAATAATGTATTTTAAAAGCTATATTTTAAGAGTTTTAAGGAATAAGCTCAGAGAAACATTTTAAAGCTCTAAGCATGTGTATAAAATACATAACTGGGCTACAAAGTAATCTTTCTTACTGAAAATAAAAGACCTTAGCATTTTTTCTAGATTACTTGATGTGAATACAGAAGTGACTCACCCACCACAGTACAGCTGGTTGAAGATTAATGAGTTGTTTCTTTGGGTTCAAGCTTTCTACTTGTTTCAGGTACACATAAGTGGTGCAATTAATTTTACAACACTTGGGCTTTGTCATCCAGCACTTCCTATGGAATTCTGCTATGATAAGTATTCTTTAATTAAACCTTTAAAAATGTCACCAATGTTGCACACTGCAGTTGAAATACAAAAATACCACTGAAGTCCACAATAGCTTTACTGTTCAGTGAGAGAAGTATTACCTTATTTTTAAGATTGTTTAGCTTGAAAGTTGTGATTTTTTTTGTTTAAATTTATTTATTTTTTACATTCTGACTATGAAAGCTTAGGTTTGTAGGGATTGTCAAATTGAAATAAAAACAGTTCAAGCAGCCTGGAATATAATCACATTTACTCAGAACATCACATTCTTGGTGCTGGCCACTGTCAGATAACTTAGATTTCAGCTGGAAGTCTAAGCAAATGGTTATTCCTCTGCATACCACTGTATTCCATAGTGATGACTAAGGAAATGAATTCCCCAGCACACTGTGCTATATCGTGTATGTCACATATGGTATTTTTACACAAACATTAAATCTCATATATACATCTGTATGACAAAGATTGCAATCTTAACATGGAAGATATAATCAATTAGTTTTGTTCAAACAAGGAAAAATATTATCAGTTCTCCTTTCTTTTTTCTACTTCAGGATCTGACTGCAATAATGAGTATCATTTTATTAAAATACTTATGTTAAACATTTCTATTTAAATTTTTCTTTGCCTTAATTATGTATTTCCTTTGGATAGAATAGAATCATACCAAAAAGTATTAAATTCATTCTTGTATTAAGAACCATCTACTTACATGTTTGGTTGCATATCAAGATGGGAAACTGACTACTGGAGATAAATTTTGTTATTTCATTTTGTACTCAAAACAAATTTGTGTATGTCTTGCATGATGGAAGAAAGGTTTTTCTCATTCACCTCCATAAAATGTTTCTAATTAAGCTAGTATAAGTTGCCATGCAATGATATGTGATGTAAAGAAGAGTGATAGAGTTGGGTGGAGTGTTCAGAAATCACAGAATCTCAGATCTGTAGGGGTTGGAAGGGACTTCTAGAGATCATCAAGTCCAATCTCCCTGTCAAAGCAGGCTCCCTGCAGCAGGCTGCACGGGTAGGCATCCAGGCAGGCCTTGAATATGTCCAGAGAAGGAGATTCCACAACTTCTCTGGGTATCTTGCTCAAGTGCTCCATCACTCTCACCATGAAGAAGTTATTTTACAAATTGGTGCAGAACTTCCTATGCTCCAGTTTATGGCTGTTTCCCCTTGTCTTGTCCCTACAGACTACTGAAAAGAGCTTGTTCATCTCACTTTGACTACTAAACTTAAGATTCTTATGAATAAGATACCCTGTCTGTCTTTTCTCAAGGCTGAACAGACCCAGGTCATCCAGCCTTTCCTCATAGGGGAAATGCTCCAGGCCCCTTATCTTCTTTGTGGCCATCCACTGGACACCTTCCAGGTGAAAGCTGCATAGGGGAAAAGGATCTAGGGGTATTAGTTAACAGCCAGCTGAATACAAGCCAGCAGTATGCCCAAGTGGCTTAGAAGGCCAATGGCATCCCAGTCTGTATCAGAAATAGTACAGCATGATTAGGGTGGTGATCATCCCTCTGTACTAGGCACTGCTGAAAAGTTGGTACAAGTACAATGAAAGTAGAGAAAAGTTAAACATAATGCATAATCCATTGTCTTAGACCAGAGCTGTTTTAATATTGTCTTCAAGCTCTTATTATCAGGCTGCTGTTTGTATTAGTTCTATGGTAGCTGTATGCACTTGCAAAGAAAACGTTTGCTAAACACGTGGATTTAAAAATCTGCTGTTAACAACACAGCCTTAGGTAAAATAACAACAAAATAAATCTAAATTAAGAAACTAATTTAGAATCTCTATCCTCATAGCTATATTTTATCCTTTCTATACATCAATTGTAGGCTTCGTATAACTATTCTTTTCTTAGTTCCAAAATACTCAAGTTTCAAAAATTCTTTGGAACAAGTCTTTGAGATAACTAGAATAACAAACTTTGAGCTAGTTAGTCACTGAAGAGAGCAAAGTGGTCACCTTCTATTTCTTATGCCTTCCTTTTCTTTAGTTAATATTTCAAAGTTTGAAATACTGTTCTTTTTTAACTTACTGAGTGAAACATTTGTGGCTTTCCTTTGAACGATATCATTAGTGATACAAGAAAAGAGTGACTAAGACAAAAAGAGAGAAAGTTTCATGGGGAATAAAAAGTCATTGTAGTCATAAACTTTTCTAATCCAAAAGAGTACCTACAGTACCCTACAGAAATGCTTGTGAAGTGCTCAGGCCAATCACATCTCCCCATGGTTTTGCTTTGAATTCTTTATTTCTTGTTTCTATTGCATACATGTTTAATCATATTCCTAACTTTTGTACATGCAAAGGAAATTTTGAATAAAAATGCTCTACAGAAAGGAAATGATCCATTAGTCCACTTCCAAAGCAAATGATTAAAAAGTCAGAAAATACCTCATCTGGAGTTGATACTGTCCTGTAATAAAGATTCACTACAACCACCTTATTTTGCAGAATGACTCAAAGCAACACATAGAACCCTGTAGCTAAATGTTTTTCTACAGAATTACTCAATATTTTACCCATTTTAATGCATCCTCGTTATACTCTGAATTTGATTCATTATTATTTGAAAATGGCATAAAAATACAGTTAATATAGAATGTATAAGCTTTGCCTTTAACATAAAGAAGAGTTGAACAGGACTATCCTTTCATCCCCAAGTTGTTCTGTGGATCTGAGCTAAATCTTCAATATGTGAATCTTGGGGCAATATTCCTTTCCCTATCATGTTTGAATCAAGTAAATGTGGAAGCCCAGTAACACCACTTATCTTTCACAGAAAAATGGCTAGACCACATGGAATCATCTGGAGCACTGTCCATCAGTTTCTCTTTTGCACATTTGCACTAAAAAAAAGGATTTTCAGCTCCTGTCATATATCATCTTGCATCAAATCATTACTTTTCTTAATGGATGCTGGAGGGTGATAAGATGGTGCTGTTCATCCTGGTTTCTCAATTTTGCCTTTTAGCTATATAGCTATTTAGAATCAGAAAAGAATTCTCTTCTACTAGTTTCTGCCTGGATTTTCCTCTCCAATAAGCAGCTTAGAAAGTTAAGTTTGAGGATAGAGCCATAGTTAATACTTCTCTGACCGTGCTGTCACAAATGTAAGAGCAAGTATCCATGAAAGACTCCTGTTGCACATCACTGAATATCACATACATTTAAAAATGGAAGAGACTAAGACTTTGTTATATAAAGGATAGAAATATCTCCTTTTTAAGCATGGAGTGAAGTACTGTTCATGACCTTCACACTTCTAGACATGAAAATAATATTAACTTTCTTGGAGTTGACACATTCTATGGCTACAGAAAAAAAGGAATGGGGCAAAGGCATGATTATTTTTTCAAGCAGAACAGCCTTTACAGCAAAAATCTGCTGACATTGGACCACTTTATAGTACATCAGTTATTTTTGTAAAATCAAAAACTTGTAGAATCATATAATTTTTTGAGTTACAAGGGGCCTCAAAGATCATTTAGTCCAAATCCCAGCACCACATATAGGGACATCTTTCACTAGATCAAGTTGCTCTAAACCTTCTCAACCCGACTTCGAACACTTCTAATGGTAGGGCATTCATCACATCTCTAAGCAACCTGTTCCAATGTCTCACTACCCTATTTAATACAAATCTTTCTGTTTCAAACTGTGTTCCTTACCCTGTCAAAAGGCCCTGATGAAAAGTCTCCATCTTTACTCATTAGCATTGAAAAGCTGCAATAAGGTCTCCCCAGAACTTTTTCTTTGGGCCAGCACTCTCAGACTTTCATCACAGGAGAGGTACTTCATCTCTCAGATCATTTTTGTGGCTGTTCTCAAGATGAAGTTTCTCAGGTCCGTGTTCCAAAGTCCTTGAGACTCCAGGGCTGAACACAATATTCCAAGCAACCAGTATGGAGGTGATTTTTCCCCCCACTTTTGGTATCACATGATCCCACCTGCAGTATGGCGATTAGTCTGGAGTTCCCACCATAATAAGGACATGGACCCATTGGAGTGAGTCCAGAGAAGGGCCATGAGGGCGACCAGAGGACTGGAGAACCTTTCCTGTAAAGACAGGTTGAAAGAGCTGGGTATGTTCAACTTGGAGAAGAGAAGGCTCATGGGAGACCCCACAGCAGCCTTCCAGTGCCTTAAGAGGTTCTACATAAAAGATGAGGAGGGACTTTTTACAAGGGCATGTAGTGATAGGAGAAAAGCTAATGGTTAAAATAAAAGAGGGTAGGTTTACATTAGTTTACGAAAATATTCCTTAGCATGCGGGTGTTTAGGCACAAGAACAGGTTGCCCAGAAAGGTTGCAGTGGCCCTGTCCCTAGAAGTGTCCAAGACAAGACTGTATGGAGCTTTGAACAACCTTGTCTAGTGGGAGATGTCCCTGTCCATAACAGGAAGTTGGAAGCAGATGATCTGTAATGTCACTTACAATCAAACCATTCTATGATTCTACCATCATTTTATTTAAACATCTGAATTATGACTACAGCTAACAATACATTGCACAAAACAATTCAATATACTTCCACAATGTTGTGAGGGGTTTTTTTTGTTTGTTTGTTTGTTTGTTTTTGTGTGTGTGTGTGTGTGTGTGCACGTTTTATTTTACTTTTTTTGTCAGGAAGAGAGGCATATAAGGCACTCTCAAATCCCTGTTGTGGCTAAACTCAGCAGGTGGCTAAGCACCACACAGTTGTTCACTCACTGACTTTCTTCTCAGTGGAATTGGGGAAAGAATTGAAAAATAAATGAAGAAGTACTTGTGGATTGAGATGTAACTATTTGCAGTTTATGAAGATAGAGAAAAAGACAAACTGTTATTAATGGATATATTTATAGAAATTTATATAACAAGTGACGCACAAGTACTTGCTCAACACTCACAGACTGATGCCCAGCTCTTTCCCAAGTGAATGGAAGGGACTAAGATAAAGTACCACCTCCTTCAAAACTTTCCTTCCACATGACGTCATATGCTATGGAATATCCCTTTGGTCAGTTTATGTCAGCTGTCCTGATGCTATCCCCTACCAGCTCCTTGCCACCACTCCACACTCTCCAAAATCTATATTAGCAGGAATTGAGGAAATTGAATGGTTTTGGCTCTACACAACACTGCTTAGCAACAACTAAAAACATCCATGTGTTATCAACATTGCTTTTCTCCTAAAATCAAAACATTGCATCATACCAGATATTCCGAAGAAAAACAGTTCTGTCCCAGTTAAAACTAAGACATCTCTCAAAGATAAACTATTGAAGTTGTCTTGAAGGTGACTATTTTTGCAACAGCATTTTTTTCTATGCCTCAAATCACTATCAATTTGTTCTTCATATTTAAGAATAGCATCCTTTATTTTAGGCAAGAATTGTAACTCAGATCCATCATGTATTATGGCTGACATCTATTCTCAAGTTATCAATTACATTGCAACTCTGTTAAACAGTTCATTGTCTACTTAGCTCTGGCTGTTGCAACCTATGTGTTTAGTTCTTAAGAAGAAAAGTTTGTACTGACTGGAATAGTGATCAATAAGACAAGAAAGACTAATGAATTTTGCATAGAAGCTTGACAGATATTGAATTCAAATACTAAATTCAATTGAGCTTTATTCTCTTATTATTATTTTCTAAGTAATAAGCTAGACAGTTGTGAAGAGCATTCCTTTATATCAAACTAGCTTTATAATTCATGGTTCCTGTGTATTTTACAGGGGAAGACAGTGCAAACTATTCTATTAGACATTTCAAATTATTTCAGAACACTCATTTATTGTTGGATAGATGTATATTAATATCATGGAATATAACCAAAATGATTTTCTGGTATACACAAAATTAGAATAATAAGAATAAAATTAGAATTAAAATTAAAATTTAATTTCATTTATAAAGAAAATTCATTATTAAATAATTCTACTGAAGCCTAAAATGTATACAGTTCTTTAAATAATATTTCTATCCTTTACTCATTTTTTATATACATATAAATAGATAGCATCATCTGCAGAAAAGAAAATATATCTTGTATTTGCTTATATGTACTTTGTACAAATAGGAGCTACTTGTTCCGAAAGTTGACCTGAAATTTAACTGTAAAGGCATATTTTGAGGAACAAAAGCTAAGAGTAACATGCTATTTAGGTCAAAGTTTTATGTCAGCTTTCAGCCTCAGGCTAAATCTCCCTAGAATAATTTCACCAAAATGCTGAAATGCTTCTAGGAAAAGGTTAGTGAATTTAATATATGATGTTAGACTCAAAATCGTGTTATTGGCAAAAATTGAAAAAATTTTGTATGTGGAGGCAAGAGTTCTTTATTGTCAGTCTAACTCAAAATTTAATCAAAGTACAGAGAAGAGTTATGTTTAATCCAGTAATCCATGTATTTGTAACATAGATTACTACTAAAAATTACACACCTCTCCCACTCCCAAAAAAATAAAAAAAAAACCAAACAATAAAACCCACCACACAGTACTATTAAAATTATCATACAAAACTTAAAAACGGAGTTAAATCCATTTGGCTGCCCGTCATGAGTGGAATCCTCCAGGGCTTGGAACTGGAGCCACTCCTATTCAACTTTTTTATCAGTGATCTTGATGAGTGTATCTTGTGTACCCTCAGAAAGTTTGCAGGTGACATCAAATTGGGAGGGAGTGTTTTTTCTGTCAGAGGGTAGAAAAGCACTACAGAAGGACCTGGATAGACTGGATCGATGGGCCAAGGTTAACTGTATGAGATTCAGTAGGGTCAAGTGTCAGGTCCTGCATTTTAGTCACAACAACTCCAGGCAATCCTACAAGCTTAGCGAGGAGTAACTGGAAAGCTGCCTGACGTAAAGGAACTTTGGTGTACTGATGGACAGTTGGCTGAATATGAACCAGCAGTGTGTCCAGGTGGCTGAGAAGGCCAATGGCATCCTGGCTAGCAGGAGTAGGGAAGTAACCCTGCCTGTGTACTTGGTGCTGGTAAGGCCCCACCTCAAGTATTGTGTTCAGTTTAGGCACCTCAGTACAGAAAGGACACTGAGGGGCTGGAACAGGTCCAAGCAAGGGAAACAAGGCCTGTGAAGGGCTTGGAGATTATGCCCTATGAGGAGTGACTGGAGGAACTGGGCTTTTTAGTCTGTGGGGAAGAGGAGGCCGAGAGGAGATACTGCTCTCTTCAAATACCTGAAATGTGATTGCAGTGAGAGTGGGGTTGGTCTCTCCTCACTGGTGACAGATGACAGGACAAGGGGAAATGGCCTCAAGTTGTGCCAGAGGAGGTTTTGGTTGGATGTATGGAAAAGCTTATTTACAGGGCTGTTAAGCACTGGAATAGGTGCCCCAGGAAGCTGGTTGTGTTACCATCCCAAAATGTGTTTCAAATTCATTTCGATATGGTGCTCAGGGACATTCAAAGTGCTGCCGTTTATCATGTAAGAAACCATAATGCTTGATGAGCCTTGTTTTCCTCTGAGTGGATAAATATCTGCCTGCCAATGGGAATTAGCCAAGGAATTTCTTGTTTTGCTTGTGCACACAACTTTTACTCTGCTTAGTAAACTGCCTATCTCTGTTCAAGAATTCTCACACTTTCACCTTTTTAATTGTCTCCTGGGGAGAAATAGTAAATGGTTGTGTGGTGCTGAGCTGCATGCTAGGATTAAACCATAACACAAAGCAAGTCCAGAACCAGCCCCAAAAGCCTGTTTTGTCAGGTCTGTACAAAGCCTGTAGACTTTGATTAGTAATGACAACAATAATATTCACTAGAGTGCATCTATGCAACAATCCTTTTTTTTTTTTTTTTTTTCTGCTATAAGTTATTAAAATTAGAGTTAGTTAGTGGTGAGACATTTTTCAGAGGGACAACTATATATGTATATATATATACAGTGTTTGTATGTGTAAAGTTTCTAGTCCTCAAATTGATTATGCAAATATTAGAACAGTCTGATTTTTGGAAATTTTTCTCTTTAATTTTTTAATTTATTACATGCACTAGAATTGTTGATGCATTGCCTATGCAAAATTATATTGAAAAATAATTTCATTCAATGGAATACTTACACACAGGATTATTCATATAAATTCATTATTTTATTGGATAATTATGAAATAATTATGTATTGGATAATTATTAAAATATTAAAGGTCACTGAGGTGGAGAGGGAAAATAAACTGGAGTTCTATGAAAGTATGGACCCACATTTTAAAAAATCAAGTTTTCTGGTATACAGAGAATAAAGTAAAACCAGCACAGATCTACGTGTTGTTTGTACTTCTTTCCTATTTATTTTGAATTTGTACTGTAACTATTATCCTCAAAATTATTTCCCTTATTTTGTAGGTGTCAAAGGGTTCAGAGTATTCCAAACAACATAATTGCAGTACCAGCAGTTCAGGATTCTGAAAACACTTTTGTACTTTGACATTTTGAACATTACTTTGATTAGTGAACATTTGTCATTTTTATGCGATGCTCAAAAATTTAAAAAATATACATTTCAATATGGACCACTTAAAGTCTGTTTTTGTCTCTCCAATTCTGAGCAAAATGCATGAGACAAATTCAAAGATTTCTACACCCTTCCAGCAACATTTCTGAGGCTTATAGAGCATGGGTAGTGTTCTTAGCATGTACTCAAAGACAAAAGATAATCGCATTTGTTGACCAACCTACAGGAAACTCATATTTAAGCACGTCTTTATTATAGCAAATTGTCACTGAAGACTGCTTAAATTGTATTTAACACAGATTATATTTCTCTTTTTATTTCATCTGAATTGAAAAAACTATCGAAATACCAAGGCAAATTTAAAATATTGTTACTATTTGAAAAGCAATCATCTCAAACACATTTTTTTCTTAAATGTTCTGTAGTGAGAAAATTCTTCTCTATGGGAAAGACTTTAAGACATGTCTGAAGCTAGAGTTGCACGAGCATGCAGGTTACAGGCAATCTAAAACATAGTTTGATCTTAAATGGAGAATGAAACATAGACAGTTGAGATAAACTTCACACCTCTGAAACTCATATCATTCAATTCCTGCCCATGGTAGTACCCCTGAGAAACACGGCTCTTAAAATGTAACTATTTATCTCCATAGGGTAACATAGCTATGCTATGGTAGCATTTCATAAATATCTTTATTTATTTATTTATTTATTTTTGCATACATTTGGCCAAATGCTGCTCCTTCATTCAGTAAAACTGCAGATTTAAATAGAAGCAGCTTGTATTCCATTTGCTAAATGCAACTGAGGAAAAAATATACTGTTGCTGTCCAAGTTCTTTTAGTCCAGAGTTCAACATAATTTACTCCAACAGGAATTTTAATTTTGAATTTTGAATGTCAAAACCTGCCCTATTAACATAATCTTGTAATGTTTGAAACTGAAACGGCTGTTGCAAATTTTAAATATGCTGAATAGGAGAGGTACGAGACCAGGTGGGCTTTCAGCATCAGGAGGGAAGAAAGGAGAAAAACAAGTACAGTTTAGTTTTCTACTGAGATTTTTTACAACTCTCTGAAGTCAGCACCTGTATTTTTATCCTTTTCAGCATTTACTGAAACTTCTGCAGAGCTAGTAAAGGTAATTATTTTATTTGAAATTATTCCACAATCTCGAACACTGTTACTGTTATGTAGACACTTTTACCCCACTCAGCTCTTCACTATGCAGTCTCTTGCTTATTAGGCAGAAAGATCTCTTCTAAAGGTACAGCTAAGAACATCCTTCCTATGGTACTGCACTAAATATTTCAGTTTCTTTAGTCTTTTTAAAGTGACTTTGTTTTTGTACTCCTAATTATTATGTATTTAAAGCTGTGAATGTTGTTACTAAATTTATCACAACATGAACATAATGGAAAATGTAGAAAGTCCTGTCATTAAGAAATTATAAACCTTTATAGGGTATAATGTGGCTATAGTGATTTGATAACAATTTTGCTTTTTTCCACTTGTTTAAAGAAAGGGAAACAAAACTGCCACAGATGTCAAAGGATCTTTTACTGCTGGTGAAAATAGAATCTACTTCTTCCAAATGAAAATGGTGAAGCAGATAAAAAAGGGGAATAAATCTTAATTATGGCCTCTAAAAACCCTAAAATATATTAGTCTAGAGATGTAAGGACAGTATCAAATATATCAAAATAAACCCCTAGGGCATTCATCTGTATTTATCAGTGAAATATTCCTTTTTTGGAGGTAAAAAAGCATGTAGCGTCAGATTTGAAAAAATTCTAACAAGACAATAGAAAATATCCAACACTAGCATGGTCCCAAAATGGACTTTTTCTACTGCATTCCTTTCTGAAATAACCATAATTCAGATAAGCAACTCCAGAACTTTGCAAAAATAAGTTAAACACCGTTAAAGTGGCAAGAATGCCACACTTGTTCTGGGAAAAAAACAAAAACAAAAACAAAAGCTAGAGGTATGCTTTCAGTTTTCAATATTTTTAGTTTAGATACTTATCTCTGATCCCTTTTTTCTTCCTCATTTGGATACAACATTTTTAGGAAAGTGAAGGCTTAGAAAACTAAAGTGAAGTCTTCTGTTTCACTCTCTTTTCTCATTTCCCTGCATCTTTCACAGTGGACTTCTATATGGGAATTTATGTATTTAAAATGTTTTGTTCTGCACAATATCTGCTATCCCTTGCATCACCTGTGGTGTTCTGGCATCTTCATACTTTTTACATTTTTACAATTTAATTTAGTTTATTTGGTAATAAAGTTCACTGAAACACAATTTTTAATCTTTTAATCTTTTCGTTTTTAATGAAAATTGTTGAGACCTGTCAGCTTTTGACAATCAGAATAACTTCTTGGTGTTTTCAATCATCTTTTTTTTCTGCAACAATTGTGTAAATTTATTTGTGGAAGAAAACTGTATTTTAACAAGTTTACCTCAAGTGAAAAATTATAAATTCCCCCAAAACATCTTCAATATCTTGGGGTAAACATATTCAAGCATTTTCAGCTTGGTTACAAAAACACAGAAAATAATAATAAAAAATAATAATAATGAAATTAGGCTACAGTCAATGTAAATAATTTATTTCCTAATTTGATTAGATTTTTTTAGAATAGCAGTGTTAAAACAGTCTCCCTGTTTCTTCTGTATCAATTCCCACTATTTCATAGTTGTTCTACGAAATCAAAGCATTTCACAGACTCAGGCACAGAATCATAAAAAAGTTGACAATTAAAAGCTTTTGTGGCTATCCCAGCTTTCATCTTTCATATGATTTTCTTTAATTTGTAATGAAAATGATCCAGAAAAAAGTATGGATGAAGCAATGGTCAATAATACAAACATCTAAAATTCTGCCCAAATATGCTAACTAACTATAAGGTATTCATTTTTAATTTTTTTTATTTTAATGTTTTTAATTTTCATATGATATCACACAGAATACTTTCATCAAGAATGTTTAGTTCTTTTATTATGAACTATAAATTGTGGATACAGATTAAGAGTTCTGTCATACCCAAAGTATCTCATTTCCACCAACTATTCATAACTAAATCTGTGCTTGAATTAGAAAATCTGACAGGTTAATGGAATTTCTGTTGAGTATGCTGATAATGTATAAGGAAAACCACAGTTACTTCATATTTAATATAAGTAACATACAGAAAGACAATAATCTTTTTCTTTAGAAGATTTTTTTGTTGTTTTTAAGAATAACTAATGCTTTTCCTTTTCTACCCAAGTCAATATCCTATTCCCTATATGAAATCTATGCAAGTCTATGTAAAATAATCTATAGGCATAAGGTTTACACATTAGCATCAGTCATAACCAATCTGCAGTGTAATGTGAAAGGAGTCAGTAGATATATATTCTTGGACCACAAACATAATAGCTTCATAATACACT
>VXAB01011705.1:59151-80627 GCA_013399175.1 Odontophorus gujanensis
CTATTTCCCAATTATGAGTAAATATTATTACATTTGGATACTTCTGCATGTGGAAAACATTTTTATATAAAAAAAATTCTTACTCCACAAAAAATAAAGTTTTACATTTTAACAGCCTTGATCACTAAAGAGGTATTTTTTTTCTTCATTCTCTTAAACAGTGATCTGATCTGACAAAATATTAAAAATTAAACAAAAACTGCAATGACCATGTAATATTTAAAACATCTCAGATAAGACAAAAATTGATGTTTTGACTACATTAATCATAGTACTCTTTTAACAGATTTTCAAAAGTTTCAGAATAGTTAGGTGTAAAGCTCTTAACATGAAGTAAAACTTAAGATGTCTTATTAATGCTTTTTTGCCACTTCAGACATCTGTGAAACAAAACACAATTAAAGAGGATCTATTTTCTTTTCCTTTGGAGACTGAAGTCTTTGTGTTTGAACTATATGAGCAGACTAGATGAATTTAACAAACATATAAACTGAGATTTCTAGTTCTCAGTTTTTATTTGATGTTCACATTAAAAAAAAATGAGGAGGATGAAAAATAAATAAATAACATAGGTAACTAAGTATAGACTTACATACAGACATATTCTTGGAGGATAACCTGACAATATTTATATTGTCTTCTACTTCATCAGTAGGAGGTAATAGTAAGGGAAAATTGTTGGCATTATTTGAGCTATAAACACAAACTATACCAGCTGGTACAGTCTGTTGGGAAGTGATATGTGGGTCAGCACACTGCATTATCAGCACTTTTCTTCAGCAAATCCACCTGCTTGTGTAAACAGACAATATGGGGCCCCAGTGTAACAAATTACATTATTAAAGAAACAACTTTCTGTATTTCTGGCCTACTTAGCCCTCTCTTCCTGATATCTTCAACTATTCTTGAACAGAAGTCCTCTCTCATTACTCCAGTGAGCTCTTAGGCTTTTAAAATATATTATAAAAGCAAAACACAAGTGATTAAACAAACAAACAAAAAAAGCCAACCACTTTTGCTAATATGGCTACAGTGCAGTACAAATCTATAAAGAGTATAAAACTTCTGAATTTGATTTACCTATGTCTTACCTTCTATCCAGATAACTGACAGCTATTTTACTCTCCTAAACACAGTCTGGATCAGATATTTAAAGTTTAGTTAAAAGTTCTTCTACACAGTAAGCCTTTTAGAGCAGTATGTCCAGAGTTTGATTTAGCATGTAGCCACAAACACCTGAGATCTCTTCCATATAAACATGTAGGAAATAATTATGCATTTAGTTTTCCTGCTCTGCCTTGGAATATGTTTAATTTCAGGGGAATAAACTCTTCTTCATCTGAAAGGACAGTCCTATAAAAAACAGAGAATGATACCAAAATAAAAACAATAACAAAACATATGCAGTAATTGGAAGCAGATGGGATAAGCTAAATACAGCATAAGCATAAATAAAAACAAAAAGATCACATTAAAATCTGAAAGTCAAATCTTGCCTCTTTGGAATAAGCTGCTACGAATTGGCCTTCAATGAAAGCTCTTGATGTTTAGAAGGGTAGTTCAAGATCTATGTCTTGTGAATAAATCAGCATATTCACATTTTGGAAAGGTTATAAAAGGCATAATGTTGGCTGAACACTGATTTCTGAAGAAAAAAGAAAAAAAAAAGTCACTAATTTTTCCTGGGAAATGAACTGTTTCATTTTGAAACAAAATACATTTTAAATCTTGATGAACAATTTAGAAGCTATTGAAAATATTCCAGCAGTACTTCTGTTTTATTTTTCATATAATTTCTTTTTTTGCATTTGAATTTGCATGTCTAAAATGCATGTTGATTGATGTTGTAAATATTCAGCAGTCTAGAAAATGTTTAAAAATGTTTTCTCAGTTATACTATACTATGTAATTTTAGCTAAATGACAAATATTAACTGTCAGTTTTCTGAAGGTAATTTGGGAGAACTGCCACCTTGTAGATCCTGCTGATTAGCATGCTATATATAAAATAACTAGATATTATATTTTCTTTTCTGAAGAAATAACAGAGAAATTGCTTTTCTTAGATTATACTCACACATGCACACACACTCACACATGTGGTCAGAAAATATGTTACCTCTGAATTCATTCACCAAGGTTGTTGGGCTATTTAAACCTAAAATGTCAGTAAGTAAACTCATAGTAGAACCAGCAGTGAAATTCAGATGAAGACTGAATGTGATTTTTTCATTACTGGTCATCCACAAATCAGAAATGAGTGCAAGAAAACTGCACTAGACAAATACCTCTTAAAAACTAATAAGGTAAAGTAAAATAATATGTAAAGACAATACAAACTGTTTTTTGCAAAACTTGTGACTACTGTGTTTAGTAGGTATGTTTAAACCTGATAAATAGACTAGCAGGAATAGAAGAAAAAAATAAACAGTTGACAGTCATCTGGATTTGAGTCCTGGGGAGCTGTAGATCCCCCATACTTCTACTGTGTATGTTTGGCAGACCAATTTCTCTTAGTGTTTCTTCTTATGTCAGACAGACATACAGACAGAAAACATCTATATTCTTCAGAAGGCAGTACTCTTCATAACACCTAAGTAAAAGATTCCTTATGAATAGTTCGGTTAGTAATACCTCCTTTTTCTTATCAAATCCTTATTAAACAAATAACTTTTATTTTAACTAACACGATTTTAATTATGCACAAATATTTTAGAAAATTACATTTAATCTTCAGAATTTTTGAGGAAAGATTTGCTCACTGATAATTGTCTTCTATTCTGTGTGACAGATAACGGGTCAAAATGCATTTCTCTTCTCCTGATTGCATAAGCTAATCATCTAAAATTATCAATACTGTTTACTGTTGCATATATCAACCATCTGATGTGTCCTCTCATACAGTATAACAGGATTCTGACCAGATGGCAATAGAGTTTTTAAGCCCTACAAATAACGAGGATGCAAACTAATACTTTCTTTCACAAATACAAAAGAAATCCAATCCATGTGTAGTCCAATACAATCAAACAATAAAAATACCATATTAAATGCTATTCTAGTTTGGAATAACAAAAATTCAATTACAAGTCAAAATAAATGATCCAAAAGATCAATATAGAGCACTTCTGTGAATCATGTTGGTGGAACCTGGGGAAAAAACTGCATAAAATAAAAAGGTAGTCATTTTGAATACCATATTGAAGATCTTATTTTAAATCAGGTGAAACTGTATACTTAAATAGCTATGTAATAAATAAATCAATCAATAAAAAAATCACAAGTTAAGGAAGAGCAATCAGGGGAATTTCCAGTTTGACAATGAGGATTTTTTCTTTTGAACACTTTCTAAAACTGAGTGCTGAATGTAATATCTAAATATCGGCTAACATTAATTGGTCAAAGTTCTCATGAACCAATTCTTAAGATGGATGCATAAGGGAATGTAACAATTTATGCTGAAGATAACAGCACAAGACTCTCAAATGCTTGCATAGAATTCCCATTGCTGCTGCTGTATTGCTGGATGCTGTTGAAGGATCAAGGTCATCAACTGTTTTCATCCTTTGATGAATCCTACAAGTTTTAGGCATTCTGTCTTGAATTTCTTTTATATAGTTACTGGTATCCTGCTGTAAATGAAAAACGTGAAGTTCAGCTGCGGTAAATAATGATTTTGTGTAATGTTTATCGTATAATCAGATTTCCAGCGGACTATTATGTTTATTCTAACTCTATGATTTATAATTCTATGATTTTCAAAAGGATTTTTGGATTTGGAACGCTTTCTGGATAAAAAGACGAAGAATAAAAGGAAAACAGAAAAAGTTTTAAAAACTTGCTAAAAGCACATTTAAAATCAAGTTTGGATCTCTAAACTCATGAGTTTGGAAACTCACTGATTCACAGTCAATGATTTTTAGGTTTTAAGTTCAGCTTCTTCAGTTTAGAACTATGTATTAGCAGCAAGTAAAAGCAAGAACTTTCTGGTAGATTATGTAGTTTCTGGTTTTAATATTTAAATGTTCAAAGTTCTTTAATATTATCTAGTACAAGGACACTTAGCACACTAATTATCTGGATGTTTATGGCTAATAAATAATATGTAAATAAACACCATAAATGAGTAGTGATATCAATAAAGCGGAACCAAGACTGGACTAGATGTTTCTTTGTCAAGTATAAAAGGAATATTTCCTCAGACATTGTTTCACTTGTAAATTTGAAAATTCTGAGTTAATGGAAGAGATTAATAATTCCTGTGTTGTTATGTGATCTTAAAAATGTGCATGCGTATTTCTAAAACTTCTTGCATAAAAGCTTTATTTACATATTACTACATGTATTCCTCAAACAATAAACTATAACTCAACCTTATCATGAGGTTGAAGAACATCTTGCTCCTGGAGAAAAAAGATAGAAAAGAGAATGTAATTGGATGTTCTCAAGTAAGTAATGTTAACAATTAGTATTTTGAGATTATCAGTACCTAAGGAAAAAAATTCTAGGTCATACCTGCAAGGTAATTTATAACTACATTTTAATATTCATATAGGCACATGAATTATTATTATATCCCTTTTTACTGTTTTCCTACTGTTCTTTCACTATTACCTCATTGACTGTACTATAATTTAAATAGATTCCATACCTTAATTTATGCAATAGAAAAGTACAAGAAACATTAAACTTATATTAGAATACTATTTTTATTTCCATTCATACAAAACAAGAACGTCATGTGAAAATGTGTTTGGATTGGAAATGATATCAAAAAGTAACTTCAAGTGTATACTAATAGTTCTCCTGCAATTGGATATAAGTGTGATGGACTTCAACAGAGCAGGAAAGCAAATAAGAAAAAAGTAAACAGCCTTGAAGGTTTGGAGTTACCTGCTGACATAATCATGTCAGCACAACTCTCAAACACTACTGCTCTTAATACTAGCAGGAATAAAATGAAAATTCAAACCAGTTCACAGAAAAGTAGCAAGAATGCTTATGGAATTTTTTTATTAGAATAGAAATATAGGACTTTAATAATAAATACATATGGGTTTGGAAAAAAAAATACTAAACAATGGATATCGGACAAAGCAAATACACTTCGTGTTTAAGAATAAGTTTACTCTGTCAGATAGCAAAATTAAATTTGTTAATTTATCTCTTCATTGAGAATTCATAGGAGAGCATGCAGTTTTGATGTATTCTGGCTGTGTTTTGATGTACTTTATTTAGATTACCAAAATCTACCTATCTTTTGTAATTTGTCATCTGTACACCCTCTAGTGCAGTACTAATAAAGTTTTTATGAACATGAAAAGTAAATCCATATAAATATACACATCAAGATATATATTCAACTGAAAATTGTCAGATGTTGAGAAATAAAAAAGTATGAAGAACTTATTAACAGAACAACTTAAGCTAAAATATATACAATTTGTTTTACTACATTCCTGAAAGTACTTTTTCAATAATTCATTAATTTGTGTGTAAAAGAAAATTAAACATTTTAGTGCATTTCTCCACTTCCAAATATTTCAAGTTCATACTTTATATCTTTTTTCCAATTTCCAAATCTTGTGAGTTGAAGGAATGCAGTTCTACCAGTCCTGAACTCTTTTGAAATACAGAGATGTCTACATGAAACATATCATTAGTATAATTTCTGATCTTTAGTTATATTCTATTGCTGTTCCATTCTGTTCTCAAGGAAGCATAGTAAATAGGCTCAGACATTCTCTTGTTTCATTTGAAAAACCTTTATTTACTAGACTAGCAATCTGCCACTGCACTCAAACGAGATACAAACTTTGCAGTCCTTCACGACCTCAATGTGTTTACAAGATTAACAGGTGCAACAAAGGATCTTATGCAAGTATTTTGCAGCAAAAGATCCTTCCTGACTCCAAAAAGTCATAAGATCACCAAGCTATACTAATCCAGATGCTTTAGCATTTTTAGAATATACAGCTGGAATAAGCGAGCTGCATTTCCTTTCATCCCTCTCATGATAGGAAAGGGAACAGGAGAACAAAGTGAATTGGAAAGCCTTCAACCCTAGGGTGATTTCCAGCCTAAATTGGTAACAGTTACTTCAGTGTGGCATATATCTGCGTTGTCTATCTGCATATATACTGAATTAAATGGAGAAAGCTCCCTTGACTTTTTGATACAACTTTAATTTGTATGAACATCATACTCTAATCAGGTTTTTGACAGTGACTTCACCTTGATTATTTTCCAAGGTGAAACATAGATTTTTTAAAGGATTTCATTGAGAAATAGTATATAATAAGCATGCTTTTTGAATAATTTATCCAGCATTTTCCACTGCTTAATTTTTTTTTAGTTTTCCATAATAAAATATTATTTTCATTATTTAAAAAAAATAAAAATTAATTTAATAAAAATTAATTATATTTACCTACATTTATTTATCTTACAAAAGTCCACCCTTAGTAAAACTGGTGCAATAGGATTTTAAAAATACTTCCATAAATTTGATTTATCATAAAAAATATTCCAGCTCATAAAATGCTCAGGATGATAAGGAGGATCAATAAAACAGGAAAACGCCATTTCTGGAAAAGAATAAAATCCTAAGAAACTATTATACATGAATTTCCAAGTTTACACCCTCACGAGTCTTTAGTGTTTTTCAACACTTAAGAAAACCATAACATTCATTCCTAAAGTGGATGCACACATTGGAAAGTTATGTTTTCCTGACCTTATATCTGGAAGAGATCATATGGTTACAAAGGGCCAAGGGCACTAAAATCATTAATGCTTTATTCATCATGCAACTGGCAGAAAACATGTGTAGCAGTACGTACTGATCTTTATTTGTGTTTTATTTTAAGATATACCATTATACAGTTTTTTCACTGGTAACTGTATTGTATCATAGTAATCACTTGGATTCTTACAAAGATAACTTGCCATCATTTTTCTTTTCCTTACCTTACTTTCTTCCACTTGTTACTTCTTCAGTGACTCAGTACTCAAGGAACTGAAGTTCCAAGATTTGGTTAAATAAATAAATAAATACACATTACACATGCACAAAACAAACACATAAAAACTCAACATTAAGACACCAATCATAGGACAAAGGCGTTGCTAGTCAAACCCATATCTCAGTTCTGTAATTGTATACTGAAATGGAAGTGTGGTTCTTGTTCTTGCAGGCAAACTGCCAAATTTTGTTGTAGAGAAATTTTATTATAAAAAATAAAAGTGACAATAAACTGACACTGTTCATCATAATTCTTCCTTCGATATTCTGTCAATCTGGATGTAAGCACAAGCCTCTACAGATGTGGGCCAGAGGTTTTGTTTGTTTGTTTGCTTTTTTCTCTTATCCTAGACAAAGAAAGAAGGAAGAAAAGCAAGGTTTAATATATTCTTCTTACAACAGATGTGCACTATGTTTTTGGGCTTTTTATCTTCTTCATATGGACAGTTTGTATTCATACATATTCAATTAATAATAATCTAATTCTGAACAATGTATAAATGAAAAGTCTTCTCCTTATATCTTGACAACCTTTATTCTCTATATGAATACTACTGTTAAAGATACTAACTGAAAATGAAAGGGTTAAAATTTGGGGTTATGAAAAATAAATCAGTTGATATTTCTATCTTTAAGAATGTTTCCCAACGCAATTCATACTAAGTAAAGACAACTTGACATCCAGTCACACCCTACAAGTGCTATATTATGCAACTGAGAGGGAATAACCCAGGATATATGTACACACCAGGGGACAAGAGACTACAGAGAGCTCCACAGAAAGGCAACTGGAGGTTCTGCTTTACAGTAAGATGAATACGAGTCAACAATGTGCCCTGGCAGCCAAAAGTGCAAACTGTACCATGGAGTGCAGCAAGAACAGCATTGCTAAGTCAATGTAAGGGAATTTCCTGATCTACTCTGTGCTGGTGTAGTCTAACCTCGAACACTGTGTGTAGTTCTAGGCACCACCATATAGGAAAGAGATAAAACTATTAGACAGCATCTAAAGAAGGGCTATGAAGATGGTGAAGAGTCTAGAGGGGAATATATATGAGAAGCAGTTGATGTCCCTTTTTTTGTTCAGCCCTAACAAGCACAGGCTTACAGGACACATGGTGGCCTACAGTTCCTCACAGGGGAACAGAGGGGCAGCGCTGACCTCTGCTCTCTGGTGGCAGTCACAGAACCCAATGGATTGGTATGGAGCTCTGTCAGGGGAGGGTCAGCCTGGTAATTAGGAGAATATTATTCACTGGAGGGTGGTTAGGCACTACAACAGTCTTCACAATTAAGTGGTCACAGCACCAAGATAAAGGAGTTCAAGAAATGTTTGGACAATGCTCTCAGATGTATGGTTTAATTTTTAGTTATTCCTGAGTGAAGCCATGAGTTGGGATTGTGGGTTCCTGCTAACTCAGGATGTTGTATGATTCTATGATTTTGTAACCTAGACTTCCTTCAACAAGATATGGCTATTTAACCTTCCAAGAAAATGTTTTATGGGAACTTTTCATTAACAAATCGCAGCCTAATAATATCTAGACAAAGCTGACTTAGTATTTTATTAAAAAATAAATATACTTTGGATGATTTCAGTATTAATTCACAAAATTTAACAGTTTTCTGGAGACCTCTTTTCACATTACTCCTACTATTAACCAAGGCATGGAAAAAAAAAAAAGTTACCACATTCTTAAAAGTGTTTATACCAATATTAACAATAGATATTTTTAGTTGTGAGCGGATTATTAAAACTGAAGTTATCAAAATGAGAAAATGCATACCAAAGTACTGAACAGTTCCATAAATTCCACAGAAATTTTACTGTACATTAACATTTGTTCTCCACAAATATTTGAAACTGAAATATCCTCAAATCCAAGGACATAATTACCAGTAGATCTTTAAGCAAGGAAGCAACTGTGGTCTTGCCGTTTTAGGGAATAATGCATACAATCTACTTAAAACAAATACCCTAGGATGAACAGAATCATGTCTAGAAACATCATAGATGTTTCTCTCCATACTACAGCAGTAGTTTAGTTGATTAGATGAAATACATCTGTACAGAAAATATATAGTTATAAAATTTAATAATACAATTTATACACAGTAAATTTCAGTTAATGATCATGAGATTTTAGGCAATTATGACCACAACTATTCAAGCTTATTTTTTTGGATAAGAACAAGAATAATTCTGAAAAAATGTTAAAGTATGCTAATTATTATTCTTGTAAAGATTTTCATATCCTTCTGCTTTACAACTGAATATAATATAAAAGCAAAACAACAAAACAACAACAACAACAAAAAACACAAAACGACAGATCAGATTAGGAGTTTCCTAAGATAAAAACCCTGATATTTTGAATCATCAGCTAAGGGGAGATAGTTTTTTACTCAGTTGCTGCCATAGCTAGCTCAAAGGATCTGTTCTCATCAACTCAAACAAAAACTTTTAAACCCATGGAAAAAAAGATTCTAAAAATCTTTCCTCTTTTGCACACAATGGGAACATGCTATCTGCAGTTTTCTTGCTTTATCTGGGTGTAAGCATTGAAAAAGTATCATTACTAAAGAGAAAATCTACATTTTTCCAATTTTGAAC
The DNA here is from genome assembly GCA_013399175.1 of Odontophorus gujanensis. Classification (NCBI taxonomy): domain Eukaryota; kingdom Metazoa; phylum Chordata; class Aves; order Galliformes; family Odontophoridae; genus Odontophorus; species Odontophorus gujanensis. Next base: position 68,789 of record VXAB01011705.1, read on the forward strand.
ACATTAGTACTTCCTGGTTTTCAAACAGCTTGATCTTTTCTTTAGCAGTAGCTGCTGGACTTTGATAACACATTCCACTCTTAGCAAAGGAAATAAGGGACAGTATCTTTAAAGGAAGTTACTCCTGGTACTTAATTGATACTTATTACGATGATATGATTTAATGGGAAAAATGTACTCTATCAGTTCTTACATGGTCCTGCTAACCAACTTCCTACGAATGCCACCTGCATATTAATTATGACACACTGCTCACCTTTGTTTAACATTCTGCTCCATTTAAAAAAAAAAATTAAAGAGAGGAACTGAATGTGAGAAAAGTTGAAAGTTATTCATGACAAAACCACAGAAACTTGCTCTAAACCTGGTAGGGCCATATAAAGCAGCAACAAGAGTGAGCAAACTGTGTAAGAACAGATTAGTCCATCACTTACTGCACACATCTTCATTCAAATAAAGTTTTCAGGCAGATTTTTCAAGGAGTATTCATGGAGGGAAAGAGAGAAAGGGAATTGAGATATAGGTAATATGTGCATTCAAGCAAGACAATAACTAGGGTTTGGGGGATTTGTGGCTATCTGCTTAAGGAACCATTATGGCAACTGATTTGCCTTAGCAGATGTTGATCAGTCACACGAAATGAAATGATTTTCAATGGGAGAGAAATGTGAGCTTTCACAGAAGAAGGAATTGAGGGGTTTGAGGAAGTATCTGTGAACATGAAGAATTCAGGAGTTAGTAGGGAAATGAGTTCAAATAACAAATACCATTGATGTAATTCTAGTTCTTGAAAGAGATATTCTGAAAGTTGATAAATACATTAGAAACAGGTGCAACATCTGCACTGAGATTTGTACCTCACAGATAATAAAGAGCTACTGAAAGAATGGGGAAAGAAGTATTAAAAGTAAGGTGTTAAACTGACAACTTGATATCCTGTTCAGAAAGGAGGTGGAGTTTTCTAGAAAACTATTTCGCTGTGACCTTTCCAACTTTCTATTCTGCAGACGTCAGCCTGTGAAAAAATACAGTGTTATTTCTGCATGCATAGGAAGTAGGACTATAACACTTTTGCCTTGTGAAACCTCTTTGTTTTTGATATTTAGCTGAAAATTAACAGTCTCTCAGAACTTTTCCAATTCACTGAATAATAATGATCTTGAGGTGAAAAATCTTAGGAAGATGTGAAGTGTATCTGGTGAATATCCTTTATTTTCTTCTGGACAGAGATCTGGTAAAAAAACCTGTTCTTTCTTGTGCCTCTGTTAGCAAAATAAATTGCTATAGTTTGGAAAACTCTTAAGACCTATAGAAACTAAGTTCTGTAAGTTTCCAAAAACTATGAGACAATGGGAGAAAGAGGGTGTCAAGAAATCTTCTAATACTACTGTACTGTTACATTCTAGAAAGGTAAAATCACATATAGGTCCTCTTTAGCCTTTTAAATATATGTAACACATGTCAGCTCAACAGATAAGGCTTTTAACAACTCTTTTTTGTAAACTTTTGTTTTCCTTGAGTCCATAACATTGAACTACATTTCCAAGCTCATTTATAAAATTAATTTTTCAGTTAAAGTAATGCCACCTCATCATTTACAGAAGGCAAATTGGAATGCAGGACATATGTGCCACTATCCATATTAAGATAGTATTTTGTAAACAGTGTTCAATTCCTTTTTCATTTCTACATTTTTCTATTCTCTGAAAATGTCTTCATTTTCTAGGTTGTTATGACAGAAGGATCCCAGCTATACTTCAGATACACAGACAGAAGTGCAGCCACAGTTACCTCTCTTTGACCCTGATTCTTCAGTAACTTTCCAAGCACATAAAAAAAATCTTCACTTTGTCAACTTTGCTGAAGTATACATTCTTACGTTTCATTGTAACATTTATCACACATTTCATATTCTTGTTTTGCATACTGATGGATGTCTCATAGATACAGGCTGTCATAAGATTTCTGGACACTCAAAGACCTGCGTAGTCTAGAATATGTGAGTCGATCAAGATAAGCCTGGACTGAAAGAACAGATGTTATTAAATGTGACAGAGAAACTTCACAGAACTCATATTCATTCATTGATTAATTTTAACCCCTCTGTCTAATAACTGGGCATCCAGATCTAAATCATCATGCTTACTCCAATCAGAACACAGAAAACTGAGCTTTGACATTTTTAGTTTTTACCTTCCCCGTCCATTCCGGTAAAGTCTGTAATAATTGCCCTCAAAATCAACGAGCATAAAAACTTCATGAAGAGTATAAGCAGAGCATCTTCTGAGAGGAACTGAAGGTGTTGAAGATGGTGTACGCAGGAAGAAAAAGTAAAAAAAAGAAGGAAATCTTTCTAGTTGCATATGTTGAATTATGCTAGACAGTCAGAAACAACTGATATATTTTTCTTATGTAACTCATAAAGTGGAAAATCAAGTTGGGTCGCAACTCAGCCCTCAGAGCTTATACTGCCTTCATACTTCAAACTGGTTGTAGCCAAACTATAGAGACTAATTGTCTGCAAATAAGGCCTGGAATCAGAAAATGAGTATGGGAGGAGATTAAGAATTAAATTGTTGAAGGCATCTGATTTAATCAGCTGTATCAATGGCCCCAATCATACTTCGAAAAAGGATGGTACTGATTTACTTATATCAAAGAAAAATAATGATTTTGCAAGCTACTTTGGTTCTCTAAAACAAGAAATGGTATTAGCTATGTCCAAAGTTATCAGGCAGTCTAAGAAAGAATAAGGTCATTATAACCAACTGTGTACATAAAATTATGACAAATTTCCTTGAACTCACAATGGGTAGAGGCATACACATTTGAGATTACTCGTATTTCTCTTAATCTCTTTTAGAAATCCTTCTATTACTGGTAGAACATTTAGTTTTCCAATCATAAATCTTTTTTACAATTCAGAGTTAAAAAAAGCCCATTCTCTTGCACCTTTTCTCCCAGTGAGCATAACAGCCTTGAAATTATTCTGATAGCAATGAGATCAGGTCAGAGCTTCTTATTCACTTTCTTGAGTCTTATCTCATTCATTTAAAGGAGAAAGAAAGTAAATCCTTTTCAAAGACGTAAGTAGTTGCATTACTGAACATATTTTTAATTTTGAGGGATTTATAAAGAATTTAAATCTACGGGTCAAAAATATATCCATGAATTCATGAAAGTACAGCATGGTACTCATATTACTGTAGAAAATGAAGAAAAGTTTAGATGTTATTTCCTAAACAAGAAGAATATAAGAATGCCAAACTCTTAAAAGTCTTCAGTTAACATGGATCAGTATAACTCCATAGAAATCAAACACAATAGAAATAAGACTTACACATCTACATGATCTGAATGATGTGAGCTTTGCAAAAGATTAAAAAAATAATAATCCTCATAACATTGTTTTCTAAATTGCCTTCTATTTCATAACTGAATAGGCAATGTTAAAAGGAATCTTCAGAAAAGAACAGTGGAGCTCTGCTAGTATTACGTCAGCTGCTGTTTTGTTTACTCAAATTTATGCTTATGTAAGGTTAGCTTCTGGTACTCATTCACAGATCAGAACCTCAATAGTCTGTAAAGCAGGGGATGTGTTGCTAACAACTATTCCTATAATTAAACGTAAGTCTTCCAGAAATATATTAAAATATATGTATGTTAAATATATATAATCCTCCTTAAGAGAAATAAAGATAAGGTTTGTTCTAAGACTTCTATGTACTTTGGCTTTAAATACTAGAAATACCACAGAATACTGCACAGATGCGCAGCCCTTAGTACAGAAAAGACATAGACCTGTTGGAGCAAATCCAGAGAAGGGTCACAAAAATGATCCATGGAATGGAAAATCACTCCTATGAGGACAGGCTGAGAGAGCTGGAGCTCTTCAGCCTGGGGAAGTCTCCGAGGTGACCTGATAGCAGCCTTTCAATATCTAAAGGGTAGCTACAGGAAAGAAGGGGACAGACTCTTCAGCAGGGTCAATGGTGATAGAACAGGGGGACACGGCTTCAAGCTCAGGGAGGGTAAATTAATGTTACATATAAGTAAAAATCTTCTACTGTGAGGGTAGTGAGGCACTGGAACAGGTTACCTAGTGTTGTGGTTGATGCCCCAGCCCTGGAGACTTTCAAGGCAAGGCTAAACAAGGCAATCTGATCTAGTTGTGGTGTCCCTGTTCACTGCGGGGGAATTGGACTAGATGGCCCTCAGAGGTCCCTTCCAACTCTAATGGAGGAAGTGCTGCTATACTAAACAACTGAAGGACAAAATCAATTTTTGGTTTCTATCTTTTATCGTGAGCTTTTTTTTTTTGTTGTTCTGTTGTCATTTGTGTTATCCTTTTTTCTTTTTTTTTTTTATAAATACAGCTTACATGCATTTTAACATTCAAAATTACTCCTCCATATTTAACATGCTGACTAATTGCGTGTGCACTGTAAATGATGGTGTCCAATATACTCATCCAGATGAGATGGCAAAAAAAAATTACACTTAAAAAAAAAAATTCAATTACAAGGTCCAGGTGCCATATATTACATGCATAAATTGCTTCAGGTTGTGTATTAATAACATCACCTAAACTCAGATGACATTTTCAAAATATGAACATTTTAAGTCAAAGCATATGAGGGCTGGCAACCTGGTCCATGGCAGGGACTGGATTTAGGTGATCATTAATGTCCCTCCCAATCAAAGGCATTCTCTGATTCTATGACTAGAATTTAAACACAAAGTACTTCAGGAACATAGTGTTTCCATCAATGACCTTTGGTCAAAGATCTTTCTAAGGAATTAACACCATTTGTAGCTAACTTAATTGGTGTATAGCTAACTAAACTGTAATCGATGGTTTTCAACTTCTGTGTCAATTTGAAAGCTGCTTCTATTCTTCAGTAAGCTTTTCTTTCAGATCTGAACAGCTTGCAAGTCTGAAAGTTTGCCCAATTTTTCAGTCATGACAGCTCATTTAACAAAAAACATTACCTCTGATTAAAAACATATCATGTCATGTTGTTAGAACACCAGGAATACAACGACTTTACACTAATCATGCACTTCTGCGATTCTTTCTTTGCATTGTAGCTAAAAGCAATTTCTTACCTTGTAAACATAGATCTAATTTATAGCTTCTATGATATAAATAGAGAAATAAATGTTTGTAGCTAGAAAATAAAAGCTCTATTTTATATATTCCCTATTAAAAATAGCATATCTAGCTTAGATTCTGTAGAATAGTATGGCAGAAGACAATAGTTTTGCATAGCTATAAAGTGGAATCAGACCAGTAAAAATCATTTTCCACATTTTTGGTTATGGAACAAATAGAATTGGAGTGTTTATAAATCAGAAACAGATCATTACTGGAACCCAAGTTACAAACTGTTTAACCCAACTATCATTTACTATAATCAGGAAAAAAATAAAATCTCTAAGATCTTCTAAGTACTTATCTCCTGCTGCTCATGTTGTATTAATTATGATTGCATGCAAATGGATGGATAATTTGCCTGGTTTATTGGCTCTGCAGTTTCTGTATACAAAATTCTGAAGTAAAGCTAAAAAATGCTGAAGTTATTCAATATCTGAAAATATGACTCAAACGATTTTAGTAATCTAGGTCTGAGGACATGCAAGCAAATTACTAATACAGGCCAAACAACCTATAGCCAAGAGACTCTGCATCTTTACATTGCCTCAAATTCAGCAGGCTGTTTCTGACTACAATTTACAGCTGATGACTGGACTTACAGTGACATTTCGTTACTGATATCTTCAGACACAAGAGCAGAATATGACTGCTGGTTTTTCTCCTTTTTCTTCCTAATTTTTGATATATATATATTTTAATATTTATTTTGCTTCAGATTCATTTTTTCTCACTTTTTTTTATCCTTTTGCTAAAACTTTTTCTATCATCACATCTGTCTGGCTCTAAGTCTCTATATTTTTTCTCCATACAGTAAGGCTTTATTTCTATTGTAGAAGCACGAAAAAACAGCACTGAAACCAATTACATTATTTTAGATAGAGGCAGAAACATCCTTTATCAGTCTTGTTTTCCCTAAGCAACTTCTCACCATACTAAGAACCACCTATTTTAGCAAAACTAAAATGGACAAAATTAGTTGTTAACAGAAACAGAGTGATCTTGTTCCCCAAAAGATGTACTTTTGAGTTCATTCTGAAACTTGTTCTACAGTTTTATAACACTGTATTATATCTCCCTTTGCCCATCTGTTGTCTCCATAGTGACTGTAATTGCTACAACTAACAAATCAGAACTTTTTATCAACAGTTTTTTGGAGTGTTTTTTTAAAGTGTTTTTTTCTTTTCAAAAAACTTTCTGAAAAGAGAAAAAAAGAATCATTTCTTAGAGATCTGAATATTTAAATGTATACATCTAAATGTGTCAACTTAGTTCTGTAATACTTAAACTACCACAGACAACAGATGGTAGATGGAGAACGAATGGAAGAACATACTTGATTATATTGTAACTTCACTCACATTTGAAAATTTTTAAAATTTAGCAATAAAGTCAAACATTTCTGGGCACAACTTCTTGTATTTAAAAACTTCAAGCTCGGATACTATCCCACAGTTTTCAGAAATTTTTACATCAACAACACCAAATGAGTGATCAGCTCATTTTAAATGACCACAAAGAGACCAGTTCCTGTTAAATGAACAGTACAGTATTCATGAATGCCAGATAAGTTACGTTTCTCTTCACACAGAGTATAAAGGTACATTAAAACAAGGAAAAGGAGTACAACAGACTCCACTATTTCTTAACTCAAAAAGGAGAAAATACTTTTAAAAACAAGTGGAAGAATGATGTGAGAAATCTTCCAATAAGGAGAATGTTAGAAGGGTATTTTTTTGAGTGTTTTTGTTGTGGTTGTTTTTTTTTTTGTTTTTTTTTTTCTGTTCATACAGTTCTGAGATATTTTTTATTTTGGACACAATTTTGATTAACCTCTTTTTGTACTGAGCCATGAAAAATATAAATCTAGCTATCACTAGCTAAATTGTATTAAAAATAAATGTTGATACCTGCATTGTATGATTGATATATTGTCAGTGATACCAACTTTAAAAAACAGCATGTTCACTAACATATTCTGCATGCACAGCTTGCTTTCTACATAATTTTAAGCTTACTTCACATATCCATGCAACTATCTTCAGCCATTCCTTCTGTTGTTGAAAATTTTTTCTAGCACTATGACTAAGAAGAACTTCCACAATCATGGGATGTTATTTATCATTGGCAAAGGCTAAACTGACAGCTTGGGCAAAATGAAAATCAACAAGAAGTTTGTGATAGAATTGAGTGTAAACAGATGGCTTGGAGTGAGATGAAGTATTGTTGATGACGGAAGAACTCCTGTTTGAGATTTTTTTTTTAATGGAAAGAAGCAAAATACTAACTTCAAAATGTGTGTAGTATGCTAGACCAAGGGAGATGAACAAACATTTTCTGAAGTTTTACATAAAGCATGTTGCTAAGATCCTGCAGCTGGTCATGGAAGCCTGAGTCCTTGCATCTGCATGCAGCACTCTGAGGTTCTTTAGAAATCTGGAAGGAAGTACCATGTTTCTGGAGGAGAATAAGTAAAATCAACTAATCTTTGCTACTGCCCTCAAACACATTATCTCTAAGTGTTTTCAATAAACATTCACTTGAACTTGGAAATCTTTTTACATTCCTTGAAAACTAGAAAATGTTTAGCATAAACATTTGTGCTGTTTATAAAAATCATTTCAATAAGATTGGATTTTACAGAACATTATACATATCAAACATGTTTCTATTTAAGGCTGTAATATTTTCTTACAATTGTGCACAATATAATATTGCTATAGAGATGTTCCAATTTTTTGTAATTTTGTAGAAAATTGCTTAACATGCATATACAGTCTATTCCACTGAAATTATAATCAATTCAGCAACCAATTTCTTTTGGGTGCCTAAGTGTACAGACCAATCTGAGACGTAATAACCTTTCATTTACTGTATTGTAATGTACTGATGTTTCACAGAACTAGGAGTATTTCTTTGTCACTTTCCACTCTGAATAATTGACTTCTAAATAAAATCTAGGGATGTAGGACACTAACTGGTGTTGGGTCTCTAAAGTGTAAGCTGATTAGAATAATACAACTGATCCTTAACAGTAAAGGAGAAGGAAAAAAAAATTCAACTTGTGATTATACTTAACAATAACTTTAATCAGGATGAAGCTGCACAGTTGAATACAGCTAAAATTGCATTAAATTAGAGTTTATTTCAAGTGTTATTAGAACTCTTGTTCTATATAAAGAAAATCAGTTTACAATACTATTTAAACCTGTTTTAAATGTAAGAGTTTAACTTCAGAGTTGAATTAGGTAGTCTGATGTGAAGTTAACATAATATGAAACAATCATTACGTTTGTTTCTCTTTTTAGGTTTGGTATTATTTATTAAAAATAACTTCACATGCATTTTCAAGTCCCTTTGAAAATTCCAAATAGCTATTAATCTCTGACACAAATGAGTAGGGAAAAACCTATGTAATAACTTCATAGGGATGATGGACCTTATGCCTTACTTTTTAGAAGCACATCGACCTCATGAATATTTCTCTATAAAGAGTATTTTCATTGCAGGATACCAGTCTCTTTCATACTGTAATATTCTTATAAACATCCTTCATTGATTTAAAGTAGAGCAATACAGAAAAGAAAAACAAATGGTAAGTGCTATAAAATCACAGAATCACCAAGTCTGTAAAAAGATGCACAAGATCAGGCAGTCCAACCGTTCAGCTATCACCAATAGTTCTCACTAAACCATGTCCCTCAATACAATGTCTAAATGCTCCTTGAACAGCTCCAGGATTAGTGATCCACCACCTCCCTGGGCAGCCCATTCCAGCACCTGACGACTCTTTTTGGAGTATTATTTCCTAATGTCCAGCCTTAATTTCCCCTAGCACAACCTGAGGCCATTCTCCAGTCCTATAACTAGTTATACGAGGGAAGAAGCCAATCCCCAGCTTACCATAACCTCCCTTCAGATAGTTACAGAGATTTCACCACCAATGGAGATTCCATAAATTATAACTTCTCCTTCAAAGATGACACAAGTCAGGAATAGAAAGAGTAGCATCTAAATAGTGTAAAAGCACAAGAGTCTATTGGTTTAACCATTTCTTGACATCAAGGCTTTTAGTTTTTATACCCTGATTATCATGTTATGTAAAACACATTGGTACCCAGTCCCACAAATAGTGAATCTAAGAAACAGTGAGTTATCTTGCGTACAATTTAGTTAATTCCAATATTACAGAACAATACCAACATAGTTCTCATTTCTACCTTTTTTCTAGTGATATTGGATTAGGAAATAACTCAAAACATGATTACAACTGTGAAAGAATCAAGTTTTTGAAAAAAAAAATCATTTAATTATATAGTCCATAAAATAGTAAGTTTTGGGACTTTATCATATTTACGTAACTCATAATGCCTAGTGGAACTGAAGTTACATACATCTACAATCGGACCTCCAAATTAATTTAACATAATACAATAACCTTCATGCTTTAAACAGAATTTGAATAGAAACACATTCATCAAATCACTTCCATCATAATAATATTCCTCTGAAGATAATGAAGCATTTCAGTCCCCAGTGGATCTACTGAAATGTTACGAGATACTTAAAGTACTTAATAATAAATCTTTTCAAAAAAGAGGTGAACTCTGAGAGATGACAATAGACAACAGAACTTCAGGATACCAGACATTTTGACTCTTAAGGTTCAACACATCAACAAATATATATAAGAGACTAATATAGTTAGCAAAAAGTGTTGATGCTTATATTTTTCATTATATACCACAATTTCTAACACAATTACAACCAACAGGCATATCTTTAACTTCAAGTTAGTTTAAGTTCAGTTATTCTGTAAAACTGAAATCAGGCATCTATTGGTCAAATCTAAGAAAAGCCTTGAAGAGGATGAAATTAAGAAGTATGTGTTGATTATTAATTTTTCCTAATTTTTGCTAATATGCTAAGCATATATGTATCAAAGTATGGTTTCTGTTTCTCCAGTTGATCCACACTATAATTCCTACTGAAGATGTAAACCTCTATATGTGATATCACAAAAGACTACCATGAGAACATTTGTATAATCACAAAAGATCAAGTAATGAATGATGAGGTACAGAAATCTCTTAGATTCCATATTGATTCATGTACTTCATAGGATCACAGAATGAGTGAGGTTGGAAAAGATGTCTGAAGGTCATTTAGCCCAACCTCCCTGCACAAGTATGGCCATCTAGAGTCAAAAATTACAAAAATGATGTCCAGATGGCTGAGATAATATTTTTCTCCCCTGTAGTGGGAGAAACTCCACAACCTCTAGGCAACCTGTGATCAGTCACCTACAGAGTAAAGTGTTTCCTGATGTTCAGAGGGAAACTCCTACATTTCAGGTTTCTGTCCACTTTCCTCATAGCAGAGGTGCTCTAGTCTCTTCATCATCTTTGTATCTCTTCACTGGACTCTCTCCAGTATACCCACATCTCTCATGTCATGGGGGGCCCAGAACTGGAGTCAGTGCTCCATCTATTATCTCAGTATTGCTGAAATAGAGGAAAGGGATTAACTCCCTTAATCATGGCAGATACTAATCTATTTTACATGCAATGCCATACTTTCTTTCCTGTTTCTACTACTTCTCATGTGTGTGTTTTGTGTTAACATTAAATATTCACTTTGGAATCAGGAAGTCTGATGAGTTTTAACTCATCAATCATGCACCTCCTACCATTAATTTGCAAATGGATTTTAGGCAGAAGTTTAACTAAACCTCTAAAAATAAATGGACAATACATCTTCATGGTCAGAACATAAAGGTAGTTTCCATTCTCTTAATATGGTGCATTGTAAACTAGTTCTAAAAAAAAAGAAACAACAAATAAGATGGACAATTTGTGATAAAAATATACAATAGACCAAGGTTTATAAGTGGAAATTCACTGTATTGCACAAGGCAGAAAACATACTAGCGCATAAAGAGACAAAGGCTTTGGAAAGATTTAATGAAGTGAGCATAGAAAAAGCAGTAAACATTGAGAAGTACAATGTTATGAGAGTAGTATGAGAGCAGAACATTAGTCGTGAAATTATAGCATGCTATCTTTCTCCTTCCATTAAAACGATCATTTAGTTTAGATAAAGAAGACCTGAGGAAGGGAATCCGAATATCCATTTCACTTGATTGATCTTCCCTGTCCTGGAAGAAAGTTCCTACTTGGAAAATGAAAATAAACATTCTGAATGCATTATCTCAACCATTTTTTTGTCTCATTCACTCAACCATGTATTGGACATTAAGTTTTAAAATTATATACTATATTTTGGAGTGTTTCTTTGCTTGCTTGCTTTTGTTACTCTAATAGCAGCCATCACAGAAATCTACCTCTTGCATTATGACTGCTGTTATTGACATTTTCAAAAAGTAACAGGTATTTCATTAATTAGTTGTCTATTTTTCAAATTTCTGTCTACATAAGGAGAAAAAATTAGTGACCACCTTTCTTGTACTATTTGTTTATGAACTGAGAGCTACCCAAACTCTGGTAAGTAATTCATCATACTGCAGTCATTCTATTCATTACGAGCAGCTACAGAAATTTACAGAGTGGTTAGTGTTCAGAACAGCTATGGAAATATAATTGATAGAAAAGGCTGACACTGCAGATTTCTTAGGGGAAAAAGGAGTGGAAAAGGAACAAAATGTAGCAGAAAAAAAAAAAAAAA
>VXAB01011705.1:81208-103542 GCA_013399175.1 Odontophorus gujanensis
AAAAAAAAAAAAAAAGGAGCAAAACAATTAAAACAATAATCAATGTACCTTTTATGGCCCAAAATGCATTTCCTGTTTCAGTTTCAGTATCTTACATGATACAAATAAAAAACATGCTACGAATTCCACTGTTTTTAATTAGATCCTTTCTCAGTTTTGTAATGAACTATTACATAATAAAGTAATGAGAGAATTTCTATTACCAATCACAATGGTTTTTTTTGTTTGTTTGATTCTTTTTTTAACATAAAGAAATGTTGCCAGGTCAAAAATCTTATGAGGTGTATCTGACCAGTGTATTCCTATATTTATGGTATGGTAAAAATAAAAGCAATGAAAGCTTTCCACCTTTGAAATATTGTATCGAAGTAATACTCAGAAAAGCAGCAAGAACACAATATTTGAAATATTATCATTAATTTGAAATGTGCATCTGAAATTTAAGAGCTATTTCTGATATTGCAAATAAACTCAGAAAATTTCTACACTGGCTATTCTTCATGACATTAAACACAGTGAGCCTTTGATAGTACTGCGCACACACACATATCTGTATCTATATTTGTTTTATATATTTCTGATATCTCAACAAATTAGATATTTAGGATGCTGCTGACAATTCTGCCTTATTCTGCCTTAACTGACATGCTACAACTGAGACAAACTAAAACTTTGCCTCCTAAAATTTATGTTACATTTTTTCAATAGTGAAAAAAGCTGATTACAGACAACCTGTTTGGGTGAGGTCAGGTTGGGCTGAGCTACTGCTATTAAACTTTTCTTGAATTATCTCAGTTTTTATTTATTTATTTATTTTGAAGTTAGAATGCCCCCATGGCTGATTTTACTACAGTTTTTACAGTTAAAGAAGTTATTTATTGATAAATATGTATGTATATCATCCATAATACAAAAATGTAGTATTTCACAATTTCATATTAAGTAGAAGATCTATATACAAAAGTAAATAAGTTTTTATCTGAAGCTTTGCCAGTTTTTTTAAGCAGTAAGAACTAGGCTCAATATAAAAGTAATGGAAAACGAACAGAATTTCAAGTATCAAAATTGAAGTCTTTTGGCGCAAGTAGCTTTGTTTTCTCATAGAAACTTATTGAGAAATAAAAAGTTACTCTTTAACTATCTAAATTACTATATTTTGAGGGAACAAAATGTGAATAAAGACTATGTACTTTTACAAAAGATCCATTTCTATTTCATACTGATATTAATTGAAAGACTGTTATCTGCATTATTCAGATTAGCAGTGTAACTACAAAGGTTTTATAATTCTCTGAATCTATAATAAAGAAAAAGAAATTTAAAGGTTACTTCTAGTGATTATTTTAATTTTGATATTAACCTTATAGGACCCTAATTAGGAAGATCTATGTTTGTACACAAACACAAACACCTGTAATCACTGTTGTTTGTCAGCTTGGAAACACAAAATCCAAGCGATGAGATGTTTTTAATGTATCAAAATATCAATTTGCTTTCTTTCTACTTGGATGTTATACAACCATTGTATTTCACATTTTGACAAGAGACAATCCAAAATATTTTGTTGACCAATTTTTTTTCAAGTGAAAAGTACAGTGACTGAACAAGTGCAAATACCTACTGGCTTACTGGGGAAAGGGACATCACTGTCAATCCATTATTGCTTACACTTGTGGAGAAAATACTTACAGGAATAATTTTCTCTTTATCAAGAACATCTGTATAAATCAGTTCTCACCCTTGGATAGCTAAAAACAATGGGGTGTCTCTTTGTAGATGACTGAACATTAGCAGGAGATTGTCAGAAAAGGAAACAGAGACACAAAATGACAGAAGGAATCTTCATAAGTTGTACACTTATGACTCCTTCCCTACAACAAAACATAAACTCTTAACGCAAGTTTGCTTTTGACAGAGTTATGTCACAGCTATGGTAGTTCCAATCAAGACTTTAATGAGGATAACAGCGTAAAGAACAGAACTATAATCCAAACCAAAACCAAAATAAAACACCTCCTAAGGAGCAAATCATTAGTTTGCACTTCCCCCTCACGAATGAATAAGGAAGGCACTGCTGTATCTTGTTACTCAAGCTTCTGATACAGCTTTAGAAGCAAGCACACTAGCTATTCAATTAGAACTTTGAAGTGATTCATCACAGTATGACAAAATGCAGTATTGCAAAAGCTTTAATCTTAAAATGCCACTTTCAGTCAAGAACTCAGCTTATGTATTTATTTGATAATCTAATTGTCATGTCAGTCATCTAAAAGCATAAAACAACAAGAAAATAAAATTTTCATTATTTCAGAATAAATAGTGTAATGTGTTCAGGCTTATTTGCGCTCCAATATATTATATTTATACACTGTCAAAATTTCTCACAGATATTCTGAGCTATAGCACTGACTGATACTTCTGCCACACAAATATTCAGGCAAACTTTAAAGCACTGCTCCTTACATTTGGCAAACTGAGTTCACCAGTGCCTTGATGGCTCTGATCAGCCTCATTCAGGCCTACTCCAAGCCCTGCTTATGGTCCTGGTCTCTGTTTATGCTCTGCCTCTCTTCAGATACATCGCAGACTGAACTAGAATCACTGGTGCTGTTATGGACCCCAACCTGCAAAATGATGTTCTGTCTCGAAGTGGTCCATCCCTGCCCATGTGAATCTACCTGATAATGACAGGGCTTTGCGATAATATGTGTGTCTCCACAAAGACCTATTAGCACAAAGGAACAATGGCAGTGAGAGAATCTAAATAAACTCCAGATCCAGCTAATACAAGGCCCATCACAGGAAAGTATTCAGTATGCTCACTTTCATTAGCACAAAACAGTGTAGAGGGAAAAAGGGCAGGTAGAGGAGACCAATTACTCAATCAGCAACACAAGCCCGATCCCAGCAGTCAGATGCATAAAGGGAGCAATTCTCCAGATCTCCCTAGGAACAGAGGGGTGACAAATGTCTAGGGTGATGGAGGTAACTACAGGATGCAGGAGAGAAGACTTCTGGGATTGCTCAAGACTTACAGGATGTTTATTGGAAGAACCAAAGGTGGTAAAAAGGTGGAAGCAGAGTGATTTGGGGATGAACAGAATGGGGAAAAGGAGGGATAAGGGGATAAAAGTCACGTTTAAAGGGGTGACTGATCAGTACATTTGTCTGGCCAAGTTCTGTGCCACCACTCCTGCGGTGCTTTATTCACATTTTGATCTCATACTGTTTTATTTAAAGTTATTATGTAAATTATTATAGACTTTAATAGCTGTAATCACTTACAAGATTTCCAAGTGTCTTCCAAATATAACCTATGTGATATTCCAAAGTACTCATCTCAGGATTCTCGTCCTCTGAAGGAACTGAATTCCATGAAATGAAAAATATACATGGATTTCAAGACCTTATTCATGCATATTTGTTATTTTATCTTTCAGAAAAGTCTTATTTGATTAACGACTATGCTTCAGCATTCCAGATCAATTAATACAATCTTTGAAAAATACTGAAAATAAAATTGCCATATCTAATCCCTAAGAATTCAAAATCAATTAGTTATTTACATTATAGATCATTGAATTCATTTTTTTTTCTAAGGCAAAACATTTACTGTAAAAGTAAAAAAAGTAAACTAAGTGGTAAATTGAAAGGCATTAATAAGAGGAAGACATTTATATAATTCTCCTCAGGTTTATAATCAAAAGAAAAACTGATACAATAAGAAGTGTAACATCAACAAGATGTCATCTTAATTTCTTTCTTGTGGCAATGAAAGGCCTACAGTAGGACAGAACATAAAACATTTTGCAGAAATCAGAAACTTCTTACCAGTCAGAGAATGAAAAGAGAAAAAGAGAATCTTGAGAAAAGGACAAGGGAAACAGGAAAACTCACTTTTCCAGTTATCCAGTACCAAAATAAAGTAATTTAGAAATTCATATATATATATATATATTTTGCCATATATAATATAGTTTATAGACACTAAACCCTAACACATTATTACTGTACAATACTGAAGAAACTAGAGTTATAGCTATAGTATCTACAGTAATACAGGCATGACTTCCTTTGGGTTGTTACTGAATACTTACTAAATGAAAAATAACTAACATAAACTAGTGTAATGAGTATATGGCAAAAGAAGAACAAATAATTACACCAATAAAATATATTGTTTTTGCGGTAATATTTAGTACTAACATCAAGTAGAAATTAATAAATGCTACAATTGCTAAATCATAACGCTATTTAATGGATACTTTTTAGGAGAAAGAACTGGTTTTCTGTAAGAAATTTCAGTGCACTTTGGTAGGACACATTTAAACATTTACTTATCTTCATCATTTTCTGCCATTTATAAATGTAGCAAAAAGTTAATGAAATACACTTGGAAACTCACTCACAACTCCCAAAAATGCTATTTTTGCTGATCAAAGTATTATTTATACATCACTGAAATGCAACTGTTAATTCTCTGAACTTCTACTGTCTCTGGAGATGTCTGGCACTAATACAAGGGCTGCTCTGAAAGTAATGGCTCCTATTTTGTTATGTTGGACCACAACTTCAGTGGTTGATGCTGGTGGTATGGCAGTAGAGTCTGAACCTTCACATCAGTATCCCATTACATTTTGTTGCCATGTGAAAGATGGTAGCAGAGGGGCAGTCTGACAAAATGGCATATGACACAATACGGAAGTATAGATGAAGGCATGAAACTGAATTCCTACATGCAGAAAAAATGACACCCACTGATGCTTGCTGAACATTTATTGGAATCAAACAGTGTTTGTGAGCACAGTAAAGCAGTGGGTAGTGTGTTTCAGCAGTAGTGACAGCTGCAGTGGGTCATCTCCTCTGGTGCAGATTTTTATGAATGCGGCATGCAGGCTCTTGATCAGTGATGGGAAAAATACACAGCTAATGGTGGTAACTATGTTGAAAAATAGTGCTTTGTACCCGAAAATTTGCTCTATCGAACAGTGTTATTGTGCCCTTTGTACTTGTTGCAGTTTCCATGGAAATAAATAGGACGCATTACCTTCAGACCAATCTACATATTTCCATGAATGTCTGTAGAATGTAGACTAAAAATTTCTTCTGTCTTTGTATGTGAAATGATGCTATAGGTCTCATGCTTGGTTTGGCACTTCACTTGTTAGCATTAAGCCATATTATTTAGCAATAACCATGAGAAAAGAAGATAAATATGGAAAAAGAAAAGGAATTAATTAATCTGATGAGCCCTGAAAAAATTAGGCTAAAGCCTTGTCCATCAAAATACATAAATGTACCAAAGTACATTCTTAAGAATTGTAATGAAAATATTACTTCCTAACACAATTCCACAAATCCAGAAAACATTGAACTACAATCTAAACATAGCAAGTAAATGTTATTAATTTTATTTTAAAGAGCTTATGTTCAAAATATTTTTAAAGAAATGTATAAATAATTAAAAAAACTAAAGCCTGACAGCGGTAGACCTGAATGAAGCAAAATGAAAATCTCATGACGCTCGCACAAAGCTTACAAGTATCTAGTCCAAACTGTCATAAAATATTACATAGTTTATTATTTTATTTATTCTTGACTAGATACTTCCTTAATTATGGCATTACTAGCATTATTTTCAAATAATAATAATGAAAAAAAAATACAAAAAGAACAGGATAAATACATATGTACAGTTCAAATAAATCAGAGATCATTGTAAAGTTTTATAAGGCCTTACAGAAAAATTGAAATTTTGAAAGTGCTGTTAATTATTATGTATCCTGTCTCCTTATATATTCGGAATAGCATCAGTAAGAAGAGTTAAAGATGTTTATGTTATGTCTCTCAGGTGTATTCTATTTGTATTATAGCTACTTAAGCTTTTTTACGTAATATGAGTTTAGTTAGATGTTTATGTATGATACTTAGAGCTATACTGAAGGATTTTACCTATCTTTCCAGCTGATACTTTTCTTCGTGTTTTTTCATTTTGTTTTTTTTTTTTAACTCCTATTTTTCAGATTGTTACATAAAATACCACTAGAAAAAGTTTGTCCATGTCACTGTAAGACATGTTGTTTTAGGCCTAATACAGTAGTGTGGGCATGGGATATGTTTCAAGCCACTCAGTAGATACTTCCACCATGGTAAGCACGTTTGCCATTGTGAGTTCATGGTAGTGATATAATCAATCTGCCAAGCCTCTTCATATTTATAGTTCTACCACTGCTCTTCATGCTGGAGACATTTCATTCTCTTGGCTTAACTGCAGCATGTTTCACATTCAAGAAAAACTTGCACAGTAGTGTCCATTGTTAAAACCACCCCTTGATCTTGAGCCCATTTATGTGTAACATCTCCTCCCTGATGGCCCAAGGTGTCATGGGCCCACCAAGGTTCAAAGACCTCACCCTTGCGTTGCCAGCCTAAATATATGAGCCACGTCAAAACTAGTGGCCTGATCTTCCTGTTGGTTAGAGGTTTATGTGCTGCAGTGACCTGGATCTTGGGTACATAAGCATCTATCCAACACATCTGTATGGCCATATTCTCTCAGTGTAGTAATGTCTTAGGCATAGCACCTGGCTGCCTTTGATTCCAGTTCATACTGAAGTTGCAGCATGTCAGGTACAGCAGCACTTGATGGTGTAACTTTATTTATGCCACAACAAAAATCTTACTACGTTCAGAAAGGAGGGAAGGGCTTAAGAACTTCATCAAATTATTTATGCACAGACAGACTCACCCTTCTGTCTTCCAGTCAATCAGTGCCATCTGCTTTGATCCTTTCAAGGACAGCTCCGCACATAGTTGCAAATTTCCATCCTAAATTTTTAGAAATGTGATATCTTACTAAACAATCTGTTTCAGAAAGACATATCACATGGTGGTTTGAAAAGAGCAATTATTCCTTACTAGCCAAAACTAAGGACTTTCTTTAACTTAGAAATCATTCTTTAAGCAAAAATACTCTCTTACATTTTATTTTGCCCAATCAAAAATAAAGATACCGAATACAGTTCTAAATACAGGACTAAAGTTTTGATAAAGTAACATTAATTCCCATGGGAACTTAATAGTATCAGTGTAGTCTGACCACGTTGTCTTTGTCCCTGCCCATTCAATCCTGAAACCTAGACTCTCTTTTTTCTAATATTTTTCCTTAGTGTAACAACTTAGCATAGTGCAACACAGTATAGCATAGAGTAACATAACATAACCATAATGTAACATAACATAACATAAATACTTGTTATAATGTAACAGTTTTCATTACTGGTCATTGCCAGAAGGTGCTATGCCTTCATCAGAGCAGTGACACTTTGATAAAGCACTAGTGCAATACATCATCGAGGTGCTGCATAGGGTGATGTATTGGTGCAATACATCAAAATGCCACTACTGATGAGAGGTTTGATCCCGCTCCTGTTGAAGTCTGTAGAATGTTATCATTAAGTAAAATGAAAATGGATCAGGATCATAATGTGCTTTAGAAAGAAAGGATTATTTTATATATTTTTTCATATTTAAAAAATATTTTCAAATTTGTCACCTTTTGTATTCTAATTTAGTATTTCAGTGATGATTTGTATTACAGAATTTAAGAGAGAAATACATAGGAGATGATCAAATGTGTACACATTATTCTTCCTCTCTATCACTGGGGATTTATGGGATAATAAACTGGAGGGGTTTTGAGTTTGTATGGCTTGCATTTCTAGATGCAGAGTTTGTTGCTGTGGGAGTAAAACCTTAAGCACTGGCAAAGTAAAAAATATCTGCTGTTAGAAACACCATAAGAATCAAAGTCTATAAAAACAGTAATAATGGACTAGGTAACAGATCGCATTTATTAACAGTATCCTACCTCTGACAATATTTAACTGTCACTTGCTTATATATAAAAACAAACAAACACAGAAAAAGCCTATTGTTCTACACAGTGTTTGGCACATTCAATGTTTTTGCACTTTTCTGGGTACCTGTCACATTTGTGCCCAGGCACAATGCTTTCTGTCTACCTTTTTACATATTCCCAATATATACTAGACAGGACTGTCAGATATTTTTAACACATGCAAAGCTTTTAAATTCTGTACCTGATACCTAAAAGTATGTTACAAAATCTACTGAAAACTTAATTCATTTTGCAGAATGACCACAAAATGCCTTGCTTGATACTGTTGTTATTCTGTTCAGTCACAACTGTATCGAACTGAAATTACTGAAAGTGACAGTTCCTGTCAATGAATGGCAGCTGGTTCTGCCTTCTTGAGATCAGTTCAGCAGGGCTGAAGGTCAATGCCTCTGTTAACACTGATGACAGAATTTTAAACCACTATAGCACCACTTTAACTGAAGAAAGGCGAGTGATTTCAGGAAAGAAATTGAGAGGCTGAAACAATTAAGAGTGTGCAATGAACAGGAAAAACAATATACAATAGTACTAAAGTTAACCATTACTTTAGCAGTATTAAAGTAAAAGATTATGTAGTAGCTTAAAAACTTTTTAGGTTTCTGAAGAGTATTAGTATCTTTTAAGTCTATTGAAATATAACCATGATCAATCAACATTAGTTTTGATAATTTCAGATACTAATTTAGTATTAAAGCACGATTAATCTCCATGCCTTCTTAAATAATTATACTTTATAATAATATTACACTACAGAATCATTACTACTTATATGATAGACTCTGAAAAAAAACTTACTAAGATATTTCTCTCTGATTGTATATGTTAGTCCAATGAATAAATCTCTTATCCTTCCATCCCTTCCACAGAACAGTCACCTATCACCAACCCAAAACGTAAAATATAAAACCATATTTTTAGATTAAAGAGTAACAAGAATGCAAACGCAATATAAATATAGTTGGCAGAAAAAGACCACATAGCATACATGTTACTAACCTAAGAGCAGTAACAAAAATAAAAAAAAACAGTGAAAATTTATCTTGAGTTCCTAGTTGTTAACAAAAAAAAAACCTAAATACCTATAATTTACAAATAATCTATTTGATTTACTATTCAATTTAAAAGACGCAGCTGAGCACAAAACCTTGTTTGAAATTTCAGCATTAGAATTAATTTAGTGTAAAGTAAAAAGACTGACAAACTTCCTTCCTGTTTGCTGAAACATAGCTTGACTTTGAGGTCAGTTTTGGATTTACAACACCAAATCAATTCATACACATACATATTATTTCAGAGTGTTTGCACAGTACAATACATTGGCATGGTATATAATTGGAGATGAAAGAAAATTTCAAACTGACACAGCAGTTAATACAAAATAAGTACTTTGAAGAAAAATCTTATTCAGGAAAGCTATGAAAAAATCCACTTACACTTTTACAATAATTTTCCCTGCAAGAAAATACTGAACAATTAATTGATAATACAGAAGGAAAATAACAAGGAATTAATGAAACAAAAAAACACTTTGTTTTCAAACATTCTTTGATGAGCATAATGATGAGGAAAGGTGTGAGGTACAGAGACCAAAATTACTCACTTTGTGGCATGTCAAGTACTGGCATTGCAGCACACTGACTTTTCGAAACCAGCAAATATACATTTATGTCTAAGTGCTGTAGCACCTGAAATCATGAGGTAACAATACAGGGATTTTAGAACCCTAAATTACAAAGCGTGATAACTTTAAAAGCAGAAGGAACTAACAAGTCAATCTCTGATTCTTCAACAATCCATTACTCACCTTTTAAGAAGTACTGTTTCCACTGCAAAAGTAAATAACAGTATTTAGAGTGGCCTAAAAAATTTAGTATTTCTCCCAGAAGCAAGCTCAATATAAACTTATTAAGGTATTAAGTTATTAATACATGTTTCTCATTATGCGCTTATATTAATATGCTAAAATGTATGTGTTTGCACCACATACACATGCAGTCCAAAACACAGAATCCTTTTCACAGGATCATTTCCACTCTCATGCGGAAAACTACAGTACACAGAAAATACACAGTTATTTTGAGATTGCCTGTGAGGTGACTGATTCTGATTCAGGTATCAGACAATTGAGGCTACGAAATGCAGCCCCGATGAGGATTTTCAGGTCAACAAGGTAAACTACATACTCTGTACAATTATTGCAGGTACTTCCCTTTCTTAGATAATGAGAAATCAAGTATCTAGACAAAATCAGGAGACATTAATTAACCTGCAAAATAAGTTCAGTGCATAAGCTAAAAAGACTGCTTATAGCTGTCCACCTACATATGTTTTAAAATGGGAATAGAATAAAATGGGTTCTAAAAGCAAATTTACATAAAATACAAGACATGATCATGAGCAATAATGCTCCTTGATCTCATTTAACGTCTTCCTATTTATGTCTTTGTACATTTTTGAGCTATGTAACCACCACTTTCCATTGTGTCAGCGGTAATCATTTGAACCTGTTATGCTTGACTCAGTCCATGATAGAACATTACACATTTGATTTCTTTCAAACTCTATTTCATAATGGCCAGAGTTCTAAATCTATAGCTTAATTTCATTTTATTTTTTTTTTTGAAGTAACATAAATAAACTTCTGTCACTGAAGAAAAGAAATATGCTTTTATAAGTGTGATAGAGGAATACCTATTACCAAAGTGCTATCTCAGGACTACTTCTATTATTTGTATTATCCTGAAACATCTTTGCTATCTGAGGAGGGGATGTTTAGCTGTCTAAACTAATATTCTAAGGCTTTTAAAATGCAGTAGTCAAATTTTAGTCCTATTCTAATTCCTATTATAATAAATTAAGTGGTTTGCATAAGAAAATAAATAAAAGTCAATACTGAAGTCAGATAAATGCAGGTTTCCATTGCTCAGTGATACAAATCTCCTGAAGAGCTTGTTGACTGTAACCGTCTGAATGACATTTTCTAATTGGTCTGATGAGGAAAGCAGATGTCTAGAATCACAGATTGTACACAAATGGAATAAAAAAAAATAAGAAAGGAATGGTTTTGCTAAACTAATAAAGTAAAAATAAAATTCTAGAGATTTTGAAGCTGATTTTATTCATTAAATTTAGTAATTCTTAAAATCACAGCAAAGTATATATAGATGTTGAAAGTTCTGATTCCCTAACAGCGAAGCTGTTTAATATTGGAGAGTTAATCTATCTCCCCTTTCAAAAATCTCTTTTCATGAGGTGCCATGAATCTGAGGAGTGTTCCTAAGAAGAAAAGAGAAAAAGGTAGTTTTCATTGCTGGTTTTTTTTTGTTTGTTTGTTTGTTTTAATATCATTGTGGGTCTCATGAGATTTCAAAAATACCTTAATGAAGGAAAACAAGACTTTGTACAATAGGTGCATATCTCTAGATGCACATTAGTATTTTAATGTTTTCCATTTCCATCCTTTTACTTTTTAAAACATTGAAATCTGCATGTACATTGGATAGTGAACTGAAACAGAATTAATATTTTTCCTCCAATTCTAAAGAATTTTTTTTGCACAGTATTTTTTCATTTTTATTAAACACTTTCTGACAATTCATAGATAAATCATATTAAGGGTAGTGGTTTCACTGTGTCTTCAATGGAAAGAATTCCACATAATTCTTCAATTTAATAATTTTTAAGCACTACTGTTTTAACACTATGAACGGAGAATTGTTGATTTAGAGAATGTTGAAGAACGGAACATTGGGAAAAGTTTGAAGAACATAAGCACACATGATGAAAAATAATTTAGAATGAAAAATAAAAATTTCCCTGAACTTCAACAACATAAATCCCTTAGGACAGGTATAATTGTAGAATAGGAGATACAACACAATTCCTCTTAAAAATGATAAGAATGTAAGAATAAAATACACTAGCATTAAGTAATTCATGAACTAGCTGCTGAAACTATAAGAACTCTATTAGTCTCTCTGTGAAATCTCTATTAATAAAAAACTACATTAAATACTGTGCATCTGTTGAGTTTTTCCAGCAAGACGACTCCTAAGAGTGGTATGATATGGACTCAAACCACACATCAGAAGTCAACTAGCAGAATAACAAGTGGGGTTTCGTGCCAGGGAGGAACAATCAAGCAGATGTTTATTCTAAGAGAAGGAACTAACAGAGAAATTCCTTGAGCATATAGACAGGGAACTACATAATGTTTTTATTGATTTTAAAAAGGCACTTGATAGAGAGTGTCAAAATAATTATTCTGCATCTTAGAGCATAACACTACCCCAGAAAGCTAAAAGCAATTACCCCTGACTTAAGAATATGGAAAGCACAAAGAAAGTTAACGGTTCACTCACCAATTTTCTCTCCACAGACATTTCTTTTCACCTCATTTTGTCAACCATACTTTGAGACTACATCTGAGATGACAACTAAAAAAGAAGTGTCAGAGCTGATCTCTGCATTCCTGACTGTATTAACCCAGTAACTTGAGCTTCTGGAGACATCGTAAAATCCTTGAAGAAAATTTAAGATTCAGATTTCATATTTTGAGAAGAAAGAAAATACAGTCCGAAAAAAATGAATTTGCCAAGTAGAGAGAACAGTAAATTTCAAGTGGAAAGACATGAACTGCTTCAAATACCCAGAAGTAACGACTGCTACAGCAATACTGATTGGAGCCTTGTTTTAGTCAACATAGGAGCACGGAAAATGCTAGGGAGACAGAAAGTCATACCAAACTCACAATCTGCAATATAAGAGAAACACAATAAACCAGCAAGTTATTTCTTTAGAATTCTAGTTACTTCTAGACTAGTTACTTCTTTTAGACTTATATATGCTTATCTAAGAGAGAAGGCAAAAGTAATCATTAAATGTTTAAGCAGTCTATCTTGAAGACTGTTCATTATGTACCTTGCAAGAGCTGCAAGTCTGGTCCTGAGAGAAGACATGGTAGCTGACAAAGGTCATTGTTTTGCAGAAGAATTATCTCGTAATAAAGAAAGAGCCTGGACATGCACAATTGTATTTATGCAATGCAGCTTGAATTCTGCATTAATGTGAGTGAGATATTTGGGATACAGAATGATCTTCACAAACCTACTATCTCTTCACAAAATACTTGCATTCTTCAGGTTATAGATTGGGCAGAATGTAGATCACTGTAATCCCTCATGTTGACATCTCTGTATATTACTGCATGCTTATAAAAAAGAATGGGACCTGAAGGAGAACAAAAGGGAGTTGAAATCTACACATTGATGGCCTGTCTTCCTGCATCCACAATGACAGACTTTTTAGATAGATTGATTTTATATTATATAACTATTGAATCTAAAACCAGAAAAAAAATAAACAAATAAAAATGAATGGGCACAATCTTCTGTGTAGATCTGTTTCATCTACAAATGGTGCCAGGAGAATTTGGACCAAGCAGCGATCTATTTGTTTTCTATCTTCTTGTTATTCTAGGAATCAGTGTAAATCAGACCAGTTGAGTAAGTGGAAAATTCTGCACTAATGTACTATGAACATTCATGTTGTTTGGACTACCATGTCTTGCACATTTTGACCTCAGAATGGGTATCTAGAAAGGCAGATAAAGGCTGTGATATAGCTTTTTAGCTCCTATTGTGTCTTCCAGTCACCCATCAACATTCATGACTCCCATCCAGGTTTAAACAGCGGAATTAATCTTTAATTAAGTACATGTCCACTGAAATACTGTCAGAAAGAAATGCAAAAGGTATTATTTTTGAAATTAAAATTAGATTTGGATAAGAAAAGTAGATCCCTGTGACAATCATGCATAAGCAAAATGCAAGAGAAGTGGTGCAAAAATTGATATAATTCTATAACCAACACTATTATAACTAGGGTTTTAATTTCCAGATGGGAAACACGCAACAGTCAAAGGACTAGTCAGGCAATTAAATAAGATTCTACCTTCAGATACTTAGGCTATTCTTAAAAACAAGGAGTTGAGGGAGAGATAAGGGGGAAAAATAAAAAAGTAAAAGAAAAAATGGTAAGGTATTGATTAAAGATAATCTAAATGTAGATCACAACCTGAAAAAAAATGCTTTATTTCAGTTTTTAGTTAGAAAAATGTTAATCGATTGGAATGAAGATGCAGAAGTAAGCAGATCTCAGCTTACTTTTTTTTTTCCAGCAACAATAGCCTATATTTTACTGTAATGTGAGTGTAAAACTAAGAGAAAATGCACATTTTTTTAACATAGTTGCATAACTAAAGATAACTACACATGATATCTGTATTGCATACGAAGTACTATGAAGGAAGGAGAGCATCATTAAATAAAGACCAGGAAGAAAAGATTATCTTTAAAAAACTTCCTAACAAACTTTGACACAAGAAATAGTAGCAAGTGACCCTTTGTTATCATTTCTCCTAATTCTATGTCCCTAAACTCAAAAGCCACAATTTCAGAAACAATCTGATTTTTATAACTAGAGATATTTCATTATATGCAGAGGAAGAATCGTTAAGAGTAGACATTTCTGCCATACTACATATTGTTTTTATCATATATATATATAGTGTATATTCTATAAAAAAAATCATACCGTAAAGTAAAGCTTTTTAATAGAAAATTGTCCAGATTAATTGCATTCTTGAGGTTTTTATCTTTCTTTATTCTCTTCAAATTGAACGCAATGGTTGCTCCAACATGACATACATGTACCTACACTTTCCTCTTGAGATAAGTATGATATCACTATTTTTGCGCTTACTGAAATTTATTTTGCTTTGGTAGGACATGTACAGTAGATGTACAATAACTGTACAATAGACATTAAGAGAACTAGAGTTACAGTAAGGTTCCACTAACCTGACTCAGTCTAAAAAATAATCTTGTGGCTGTGTGATTAACTATACATTAGCACAAGTTACAACTGTGCAATTTACAGTTCTACAGTTAGGGGCAAACAGAATACTTGGAACAAAAAGAGACATGGGGATTGTGTGACCCTATTTGTTCCATTCATTATACATATTTGTATTTGTTTATATCAAATTCACAATTTTAAAATATATGAACAGATCTAGGAAGCATAGAGTACAATAAACAAATTTAATAGGACATCTATTTGCTTTGGTGTTTGTTTTTTTCTGGTTTAGAACTATATGACTGTGTAAGGTGATAAAACTAACAATGAATATTGTTAATGTATTTATTTATTTGTTTGTTTGTTTGCTGTTCCCTGTAAACTCTTACTTCTAATTAAATGAAGAAAACAATGAAAATGTAAACATTGCTAGTTCAAAACAGAAATTGGCATGATGGTGATTATATATAAATTAAGTCACTCACGCCATGAATGCTTCGCATGACAACAAAACACTAAAAAAGAAATAGTCTGGTTGCTAGGCAATTAGTTTGCCACTGGGCAAAAGGAAAAATGCACAAACACACAGTCAACAAATACTTTTTAGTAGAAATTGTCTCATGGCAAAGTCTTGTATCCAAGGGAACCACTGTGAAAGATTTCATAGAATCTGAAGTCATTTCACTGTAGTCTGAAGAGAGAATTGAATTTGTTCTTAAGACTTCTCACCAAATACCATAATTATCAGGCAGTAATTGTTCATAGAAATATTTAGCTAAAAGAAAAAAGTAAGAACCTTCTAATGGTCACAATTGGAATTCTATTTCACTATTCTTTCATCCTTTTCCAGAAAAATGTTAATTTCCTGTCTGTTGTTAACAAGAACTGAACAGTGTAAGTAAACTGATGGGGTAGAAAATAAATACCAACAGATGGCATGAGCATCACTTTATGTTCTTTTGAGAATGGGAGGCCAGAAACATTGTACAACTAATGTAGAGAAATGTTTGCATTCAGATTCTCGCCAGGTGACACTGTAAACAGAAACTGCAGTGCACATGATACGAAATTAAAAGAATAAAAGCCAGTTAGTCCTTACTTTGGTATCTCCAAAACCTTTCAAAGCAAACAGCACGCAGTACAAAGAAATTATATTTAATTTCCTCAAAAATCAACAAAAATCTTCTCTGCTCTTCTGGATGCAAGCAGACCAACCTCCACAATTACTCATATCCTGGGTAAGCTAACACTAAAAAGCATTTAACATTTAAAATGTATTGAAATAATAACATGAAGCAAGCACAGGAGAAGGTAGTTTGTTATTTAAAATTCGCAGAAAACCACCAGCGCTGACTGTAGCAGTATGTGGAATCTGTGCTCAAAAACAGCAGAACTTTGCTTTATAACACTAATAATTTTGAAGTGCTTGGTAATATAAATGGCTTAAAATGCATTTAACTAACCAAAGGACAAGAGTTCTTTAGAGCATTTTTTACACTAGGACACTGTTTCTGAGTATTGAAACTGTATGAAATCTGTAGCAAGAAGATGCTTTCTGTGCCATAGCTTCACAATACAAATAAATAAATAAATAAATAGAATAAAAATAAAACTTTCAGATATTAGGTAATTTTCTCCAGTTTCTACAGAAAATCTTACTAATGATGAGAATTGACAAAAGACTAAAAAACTTATTTGCAGGCATCAGTGATACTAAGCAAAAAAAAAAAAAATAAAATTCAGGAAGGATAAAAAAGATACATTTAGAAATATGACGTAAAATCAGAATTACATAATTGTTTTAACACTGCCTTGGAGGATAGGGAATATAGGAACAAAGCAATGAAGCAATAAGATGAAATAAGAAATCTCTGTCGCCTGAGAAAAGATTGTACTATCAAATTTCAAAATTTTCCTTTTCACCTCAGTTTTGGAGATTCTGACCAAAAGAAAAAGAAATATTAGTCAGCAGGAAACTTTTACTTTTAGAATTTTTGATATAGCCATTATATTCAATATTCTTAAATTCTATTTGGGTTGGCATATTTAAGTGAGAGTAAAAAAAAAAAAAGAAAAATTTTAGGAAAAAACAACAGAGTGCTGTGGTACCTTTTCACATAATTTCATAGATATCAATAGCTCTTTTGGACAGTGTTCTGTTAGTCAAGTCAGAAAATAGCAGAACTAACACTCTGTCCTCAGAAAAGGAGATGTTAAAGTAAACAACTGCTATTGAGGAAATATATCCCATATAGACAGATGAATTCTGAAAGAACTTCAATTGAAACTCCAACAGAAAAACAAACCATCAACTTTAAAGCAAAATACAAAAATTACTGACAAATTATCAGAATAGTTACTTTTTAACTAAAAATTATTTGAAATAGTAGAATTTGTTTCATTTGTTTGTTTTTTACAAATTAAAGTTATGAAGGAAGTCCCAGCTATGGCAATTGTATTTCAGTTGCTACTATATTTGTCTGTAACTCAGTAAAGTGCAGCTCAAATCTCAGGGACTCCAGCTTATTGAAGCCTTACATTCTTAAACATTATATTCTTATCCAAACTTACACTTTGTAAAACCAAGGCTGCTGGATTTATATTGCAGTATGTTTCACCTACAATCTTTAAGTCAGTATCAATGACTCTCAGGTCAGTAAGAACTCCAAAAGGACATTTATCCAAACACATTACTGATAAATGAATACCTTTGAATAAAGGTTATTTCACATCATTCATTTGAGTCTCCTACTAATAAGTTAAAAAATATTAAATTTTCTCATAACAGCCCTGACTGTCTGCACCCTCTTTTTGCTCCCCATCCTGTCCATGCTCCAGGTCCTCATTTCAGCCCCAGACCCATCAGCCTCTGCTCCAACATGAACCTGCAAGGCCAGTCTCCAGCCAGTCATAGCTCTGCCCTTCTTGGACACGAGAGCTGTCAAGCAGGCCCACGCCCTTACCTGGCCCCAGGGAGGTGCCCAGTAACCAGAGCAGCAGCTGCAATCCCATGCTTCTCCATGGCAAATTGTTTTCAATTTAAGCAAGTCAAACAAACAAACAAACCTTTACCATAACACCCAAACCAAACTGAACCACCTTAACCACATGGAAGTAACAGAGTACTCTACAAAATATGAAAAAATATGAAAAATGTTATGTATGTTTGTGAACTGTAGTTCTCCCTGGAGAGAACCTGCTACACTTGTGTTTGTTAATTCAGCAAACACAAAGAGGCACACTTTCTTTAACGTAATTCTAAAGAAACACCACAGCATCAGTTTGAACAGTTTTAAAAGAAAACATACATGAAAGCACAATAATTTTCTTCACGCAACTCAACTGATACTAAACACTCTGGATTCTTCTTTTCAAAACCTCAGTATATATTTATATTCATTCTACCCTAGATGCCACCTTACTATATTGGTCTCCAAGTTTTTTAAAACATACTTATCCTCAACACTCTTTCCAAAATGACTGTAATAGGAATAGAAAAAACACAAGTGGCAGTCATTTCACTCTCTTTTTTCTATCTGCTTCACTGTTTGGTTTAAAACCATGTTTTAAAAAAGACCTTCTATTACCTGGTAAGGTAGAGAAACACCTTGTTAGCACATCAGTTAGCTTAATTTTTCATGCAGTATTTATACACTACAGTAATATTAATGCAGTAGAATATATTAATGGTATTTAGCTGAGAGTTTGTTTCATCAAATATTTTTATTCTGCTCTTTTTAACTTCTGTAGTTTCTTTGGAAATAAATAGGAGGCATTACTTTTGGAGAGACATATCTATTTCAGATCTTAATTATCTGTCAATAATTTCCATTTATTCTGGCTGATGTGTTCCTTTGGTTTCCTCATCATCAATAGAGTTGTGATTTCAATTCCCACAGTCTGCCTTATGTGCAGGGGATGCTACATGTAGAAACAGTTCATTTACTTGAATCCAGATTCACCACTAATATTCAGTAAAATAAACACCACCTAAACAATGCTTATGATGATTTTGTCTGTTTTCAAACAGTCTTACTTATGAAAATAATGTATAGAAAAGTATCTTTCATTTTTTACAATATATTATTAGTAAAATAAAAAATAGTAAATACAGCTACATCCTTTTTTATTTTTTTTCCCTAGACTTCAACATTTTGGGTGAATAACAACACCTGAGATAACTCTACGAACCTGATTTTCACTGAATATCATAATATCATGAGTGTTTTAATGTTTCCATGATCCTCAAAATCAAGAAAAAGTAAAGCACATACTGCAGAGTAGATTTCTCATAGACGTGTTAGATTCACAAATCTGTCTCCTCTGTTTACCAGGTAACTGTCAAGTGATTATCATTAACATACAGTAGAATTTCTCTATATACTGGAAGCAGCGAATAAGAAGGAATAGGAGATTAACACTGATAATGCCTCATGGGTAGAGTTAGGAAATATTCTATACCTACTAATGAAATACACTATGAGTGACTGAGCTTTCACTGCTTAGACACTTTTGGTTTCAAATAATTAGCAGCACAAGCAAATAAACAAGGTATGTGCACTGAAGGTATGTTTTAAACTAGTAACAGGATAAAAAACCCAGACTTCTTTCACTATAGATTATTTCATATAGGTACACATTATGTAGAGCTTATTTTATGAACTAGACATAAATTTTGCCGTAAATGTTGAAAAAATTATCCTTGAAAAGATCTATTAGAAATCGTTATCTCACAACATTTTAATATTATATCCCCTATTTAATAATTATCTTAAAAAGACTATGCCGTTTTGAATTAAAATAAATACCAGTGGAAAGGAACAAAATCTTTAAAATCTAAACTCTCACTGTTCTCCCACATCTATCTAGCTTCAGATTTCAGTGGGACTTATAGACAGTCAGGATGTCTGAAAATTACAGCATTTACATTGAAGTGCTTAAATAAATATTTAGAAGCCTACTGCTAGGCTTCCATTTATAAGTTTTTGAACCAATCTAATTTGTAAGAACAGATATCTTTAGAAAGTCGCATTCCTGGGTACAACTCTGAAGAAGCAAAATATGAAACCTTACACCTTTCCTTGTTATCTTAAAATTTGTTTTAAGGACATATGTCACATGAATACTAACAGCTGTATTAAACGATATGTATGTATACAAATACGTAATGTGTATTTATGAAATTAAATAGAAACATGGGGCCATTACTGTTCCTTAGCCCCTAAATCCAGACAGAAAATGGAAGCATGTAAATGAAGATAAGTTATACTCAAATGCTGTCATTTGAGGGACCTTTCCCCAACTAAGACTAAAGAATCCTAAGGACTACAAAATACCTAAGAAATAATAATGTGCTTTTAATGACAATCTACTAGCTTGTATATGTACAAATAAGTATGTTACCTACAGTTTGAATCAATTCCAGGATGATTAATGAAGCAGCAGAAAACAACATATATATACCTACATTGACAAAACTATAAATCTTAACGTAATAACAAGTTCCTTTTTATGCTATTCCACCCTAAAATGAGAATACATCTGTAAGGATATACGACTGATTAAAATTTTACATTAGAAAGTATAAAAAGAAGCTACTTACACGTAAAGAGCAGGAACTAATTAGACAAAGACAATGAAGACAAAAGCTTGAATATTTGATTTCTTGTTTCCTCGATACACCTACTTGGAAGATGTATAAAAGATGAGAACATTTGGTATTATGGCACATTTATTTACATTTGAGGCACAGGAAATAGTCCTAAGCATGGCCAAAAAAAAAAAAAAACCAACAAAAAAGGGAAAAAAAACGCTACTTATCTTTTGAATTTGTATTTGTCTCTATTGAAAAAACAAGCAGAAATGCTACTAACATTATTGTGAAATATTCTGTAGAGTGCACAAATATGTGGCTACCTCAAAAATTTGGAAGCTATTTAATTTAAATTTACTTTAGTTCTAATATTATTTCACCAGTAAACAAAATGTAACAGAAATTGGATGACTAAACCCTCTCCTCATCATTTTTGTAGGAGATCCCGCGATGTAATCGCATTACATAGGTTGCCCCAAAAGTAGTAATGCCTTTTATTTATTTCTATGGAGACTATGTAATTATTCAAACCTGATATCTTATTACTTGTAGTAAAAATATAGTAATTAATTATGTCTGAGAACTAAACATGTGATGCTAATAAAAGCAATTACTAAAGTTCTGTCCAAATTTAAGACTGGTCTCAATTAACAATATACTAACCACATCCATATGAGACCTCTAACTCCCTGATATGCATATAGATACAGGTATAAGTTTATTTGGAACACATTTATTTGTGATACTCAAGTTACTGAGTTAGACCATCAAAAATTTGATCCAAATATCTCAATATTGAATCATCAAGTTTAAAAGATAATGCTTTTCTCTTAAAGATATAATATTGCTGCATGGTTTTCTGATGTTTATAAGATTACTTTGTCAAATATAGTAATATTTATTAGATTTTATATCAAAATAAACCTTGGCAAACTCAGCTTTACTAGATGGCCAGCTTTGATACACCATTTTCCATACAAGAGAAAGAACTGTACTTAAGCTGATCTAAACTTGCCGTTCCTCATACAGTCACACACACACAAACATATGTATAACAAACAGACATAAGTTTGCACTTCTACTATGAACAGTCAGCTTTTTCCCCTGAGTATTAGATGTAAATTGAAAAGATAACAATCTTAAATTTCAACTGAATTTGTGTGAGTTGTGCCTCTGTAGCATGACTTGCCATCCATAAGGACTTGAACATGATGGAGGAATGGGCCACCAGAAAATTTATAAAAGTTCAGTCAGTACACATAATAAGTCCTGCCTCTGGGAATTAAGACACCTTCTGCAATGAGAAAGGCTGTGACCTGTACTGCTGGAGAACAGATTTGGTGAAAAGACTGGGGGAGTGCTTGCAGGCTGGGCATGAGCCAGAAGAAAGGCCTGCCAGCAAAGAAGGACAAGAGCCCAGGAGCATGGACAGAAGGTCCATGTAAGTGATTATTTCACCCCTTCCTGTTAGACATTCTTGGGTTCTCCAATGGAGGGAAAATATTAACTAGCAAGAGTTATGGGGGGCCACCAAGCTGGTAGGTCATGAGCACTCTTCTCAGGTGACAAGTGATTGAACGTGATGCTGTGCTGCCATTCACTGAGACCTGGACAGGCTGGAAAGCTGGGCAGAGAGTAGCAAGATGAGGTTCAACAAGAGGAAGTGTAGAATCTTGCACCTAGGGAGGAATAACCACTTGCACTGGTACAGGTTGAGGGATGACCTGCTGGAGAGGAGCTCGGAGGCAAGGGACCTGGGTCTCCTTGTGGATGACAGTCCGGCCAATGGTATCCTTGGGTGCACTAAAAAGAGCAAGGCCAGTACGTCGAGGGAGGTGATCCTCCCCCTCTACTCTGCCCTGGTGAGGCCTCACCTAGAGTATTGTGTCCAGTTCTAGGCTCCCCGGTACAGAAAAGACAGGGATCTCCTCTGAAGAGACCAGTGGAGTGCTACAAAGATGA
>VXAB01011707.1:0-11313 GCA_013399175.1 Odontophorus gujanensis
TTGGACATAAGGAGAAACTTTTTATCTCAAAGAGTGGTCAGGGTCTGGCATGGTCTGCACGGGGAGGTGGTGGAGTCTCTGTCCCTGGTAGTGTTCAAGAGGCATCTGGATAAGGGGCTATGAGAAATGGCTTAGTAGCTTGTGCTAATAATGGTAATGGGTAGATGGTTGGACTAGATGATCTTGTAGGTCCTTTCCAACCTTGTGATTCTGTGATGGCTCTACATCCAGGTTGAGGACAGTGATGAGTGGTGTCCTCCAGGGGTCTGTCTTGGGGCCGGTGCTCTTCAACATCTTTATTAATGACAGATACAGTGGTATTGAGTGTATCCTCAGCAAATCTACTGATGACACCAGGCTGAGTGGTGCAGTCAATAGGACAGAAGAAAGGAATGCCATCCAAAGGGACATTAAAAAGTGACCCTGATGAAGTTCAGCTAGGCCAAGTGCAAGGTATTGCACTTGGGTCAGGGTAGTCCCAGATATATACAGACTGGGAGAAGAACTCTTTGAGAGCAACACTGTGGAGAAGGATGAAAGGCTGGCTATTAGCCAGCAGTATACTCTTGTAGACTGGATAGCTAATTTTACCCTGGGCTGCATCAAAAGATGGATGGCTAGCAGGGTGAGAGAGGTAATTTTCTCCCTCTGCTCTGCTCATGTGAGGCCCCCGTCTTCGGTGCTATGCTCAAGTCTGGGGCACCCAGCACAAGAAAGATGTGGCGCTGTTGGTGTGGTTCTAGAGAAGGGCAACAAAGGTACTCATGGGGCTGGAGCAGCTCTCCAACCCTACAACAACAGACTGAAGGAGCTGGGTTTGCTCAACCTGGAGAAGAGAATGGTTTCCAGTACTAGAGGGGCGCTCAGGAGGGAGACTGACTTTATATAAAGTCTGTTATTGATAGAAGGGGAATAGTTTTAAACTAAAAGAGGGCGGATTTGCTTTAGATATCAGGAGAAATTCTGTACTCAGAAAGGTAAAGCACTGGTATATGCTGCCCAGGGAAGTGTTGGATGCCCTGTCCCTGGGTGTGTTTAAGTCCAGTTTGGATAGAGCCTCCAACCTGATCCCGTGGGTAGCAATGCTACTCACAGCAGGAGTTGGAACTGGATATGTCTTAATGTTCCTTTCATCCCAAGCTATTCTATGAAAATGTTTCTTCTATTAACTTGTTTTGGATTATTACAGTATATTAAGTATCACATGGATAGAAAGGCGTCTTGAATGGCTATAGAAAAGCTGCTGCCAGGTGTAAAATGTATCTTGTTTGACCTGCAGGCTATTTACAATCCTGTGGAGTATTCAAAATTGATCTATTTAGGGAGTATTTCCTTAGTTATAATTGGAGTTCCTTATGCATTACTTTAGCCATTAATAAATTACCATTTCCAGTGAATAATTGTCAGTTGATCCTTAAAGTTTCTTGTTGCTTTTCCTTCTCTGTTCCTCTTTCTGTATCATCATTCATTATACTGTAGTTCTTGTTTTTAGGATACCTATGCCAATTCTAGAAGGGGATAAAATGCCGTCCCGATTTCAGTGTTCATTGATGAAGGACAGTTTTGTAGGTAGAAATAAAAGAGCATGTGGACTTTAGCATTTCATTGCTTCTGTAAACCTAATGTTATGAGAAATATGCCTTAAAAATCTAATCTGCCTTTTATATCCTGTTTCTGTATTTGCTACCAATTAAACTATATTTCCCTTTTGGATTTGTAGAATGTACTCTCTTTCACTGTGCACTTGTCAAGCACAGTTAAGTTCTAGTTAACACTCAATGTATATCAATTGACTAGCTAAGGTATCTTTTTAAGTTGTTAAAGAGGCATAGCAAAGCCATGTAGCTGTAATACTTATAACTTCTAAAATATGAATACATAAAAATATTCTTTTTTTTCTTCAGAATCAGCTTAGCCAGTGTAGTAGTGCCCTGGAGAGTTCTGAAGAGCTTCTGGAACTTGCTGCACAGTCACTGGACATAAAGGACCCTGTGAAATTCTCAGAGGTAGAAAATATTAAGTGCATATGTGTTAGGCAAGTGCTGGTATTTGGATTAATTTGTAGTAGCCATTGCATTGTGCTCATGGACTCAGCAGAGTACTAACTGCATTGTTAAGCCTGTAATCTTGAGTTCTAACTTGTTTTTGTCAAGCTGGTCTGTTAGGATCTGGTGTTCAAAGAAATTTAGTATCTGGGCAAGTCTGAATGTACTTCTGTGTGTGCTCACATAACTATATGACTGGTGGACTCAACTCTGCGATATTTGTTGCTCTGTTGCAGATGTGTGGGGTTAATGACTGGACAAAAAGCAGAGCCTATGCTTAGTTTCTGTATAAGTACAGTTAGCTTCTTCCAGTCATCTTTCAGTTGATCTGGTTTCAGTCTCAGTTATACTAAAGTGTGTGTATTAAAGCTTGAGACCTTAAATGCACAGCTGTGAGTCCATTCTAAATTGGTTTATCATGACTGCTGTTATATGCATTTTCTACTAGAATAGATATGGTCTTATTTATTGTGAGGAGGAAGGAAAAGGAATGTCTTTTCATGGATAACTAACAGTATTTAGCAAATCTGTATTGATGCTAGGTAAGTCAACCCAGAAAGTGATGGTGGAAATAAATCCCTGTAAAATGGAGCTGAAACTTTGTGGTAATCAGCCCTTAAAACCATGGCAAATGTCCCACTGTTTGCCCTACACTATTGCATGACACTTGCAAAGCATCCTTGTATTCTAAATGCAGTCGTATTTGTGTTGCAGAACTTCATGAAGGCTATGGAACAAATTTATAATCTGAACCCTTTAGCTTTTCTGAAAGATCTCATGAAACTGAATTCAGGACAGTTTTTTTTATATTCACCAAAACCTACAAAATTTATTTACATACTGTGAAGGCTAGAGCCAGACTTAGACCTTGCACTGTTATTCTAATGCGAATAATCCGATCTTTGTCTCAACTTGCTTATAAATGAGATTCAACATGTGCCTAAACGGAAGAAAGATACACTGACTCAGTACAGTGGGTTCTCTAATGTAACTTACTGTAATAATTCTCACAGTAGTAGTAGAGTCACCCCCACCGAATCCAAAACCAAATTACTTTTGGTCTTTCTGTCTTTTAGTGGGAACACGAATGCAAATTACTCCAAAGGAATGGGCAGAAAAACTGTCTTAACTTTACTTGTTATACCTTTTGGTAATGTGTGCTGATTTGCTTTGAGTGTCAGTTTTGATTCATTTGCCTTGAAAGCTAAACTAAATGTTTTCCTACCACTTCAGTTTGGGTTATCTTTTCTGACTTGTAGTGATGTGTAAAGATTAACTCTTGAGCAGTGTGTAGAATGTAGTTTTGTATTCACTGTAAGTATTTGCGTACAGGTCATCTCTAATGCTTTTTTCCAATCAAATATGCAGAGGCATGTTGTTGAATGTTTAGGGAAAAATGGCTTTAAATTTGGAGTTTTCTGGATCCCACAGTAAATCCATTCAAGAAAAACAGCTCAAGACTAGTTTTTTTTTCTGTGAGTAGTGTTTTTATACTTTTAATGCATTAGCTTACCTAGAGGTCAGAGCATGAATACCAAACACATGCAAGAGTGTATAGTAGTTCAACAGGATGTGATTTGATACTGCTGTGCAGTAGGTTGGCCAAGAACCCTTTTTTATCAGTGATCTGGAAACAAAATTCAGAGGTCTTAAGACAAGACTATCTTACAGAGAAGTGTGTTCACTGAATGCCACATATTCCACCAGATGTAGAGATTATGAAGAAGGCTTTGTAAGTAACACTGACTTGTCTACAGCTGTCAAGTAGGAAAATTAGTAGTAGTTCCAACAATAACTTTGGCTTGATATAAAACAAAGCTATCTCTTAAGCTAAATTATTTATAAACAGTTATTTCTACTTCCTGGTTTGGAAACACAGAATTATTTTTATATAGTAGGGATGTGTTTCCCTCCCATCACCCACTTTTTTCTCATTTATACTTAGGAGAAAAATATGGAAGTCGATTCTTTCTGTTTGACTTGCGATTGTATTTATGTATAGTCTTTGGAAAGGATGGTAGTAAAGATAACACTGCTACTAAGGTAGTATTAAACTCCGAATACAGTTTCAGTAGATCTAGCTAAGACATCATGAACTTCTACAATAATGTTTTCAGTTTGCTGTTCTTCTCAGTGAGGAGCTGGGGTTTTTGTCTTTCCAAATGCTGGTTAAGATTTCTTTGAAATATGACACTGTTTCTGCTCCTTCCTCAGTGTTATCACTTAAATACTGAAGAAAAACTGTATTTGGTGTTTTGGAATATTGGCATATGGAGACTGTCTTTTAGGGAGTGATGTTAGAGTAGTACAATAACTTTCAAAGGAAACATGTTAGTCTTATTAATTTTTTCAATAAATATATATCATAGATATGTTGAGTATGGTTAAATACCACTAAGCACTTCCCAATTTGAATGGGAATAGCAATCTTTTGAAATATGATGGAGAGTAACGTAATCGATGCAGAGAAATCTGCAGGGGAAAAAATTTACAGACAGGAAGTTTGGTAATTAGGAACTGATTTTCTGTGGTTCTTGAGACTGATTTGTTTCCAGGTAATATACATTGTTGCAATTCTAACTATTGCTATTCACATGCTTTATGGAAATTTTTTAATACAGATGTTGAACTTGTTTTGGTTCTTAAATCTGAGCAATAGAATTGAGGTTGTTCTCAGTCTTTCTTGCATGGTGCTTCCTTTGAGACTTTCATGAAAATGCTGACTGCCTTTTCTTTCTTCTCCCTGATGTGCCTCAAGGCTGCCAGACAGATCAAAGATAGGTACAGTACAAAGCCTACACTTTTTGTCACTTTTAATTAGTTTTATCCTTGAAAATGTATTTTTTTTTTAAGGAACATAGTCAGCTTAAATCATTCTAATGGACTCTACTTTCTTAAGTGTTCTTCAATGACATCACAACTTATGAAAGAACTAAAACTTTTTTTCATCTTCAGTGTTGTTCCTTGCTGGTTCTGGACCTTCATCCCTTGACAAAAAAGAATGTTTTTAACACAGGGAAATATAACTCTACTGCAAAACTTCTGATTGTTTAAAGAACTGATTGATGAAGTTGAATAATATTTCAAGCTGACTCTGTTCCTTTAAATTGTGAACACATCTTGATGAATGTATTACCACTTACAGACTTAGCTAGCTAGCTTTAAGTATTTCCAGTGATATCACTGGACTCTGAATTTTTTCTGTTGGGTTTTCCTTAAACACTGTCTTGAAACTACTGTTTAGAAATGTAAACTTTTGTTTCAAAATAAATGCTAAGGCCATTTTCTTAAGCTAAAAGTGTTAATTGTACTCTAAAAGTCTGACATCCTGGTTCAGAAAGCTTCCGATGTTGAGCATGACAATTTGTAAGACCACTCACAGGATGTTACTTATGTATATTAGTTCTACTGACCAAATGAGTTTGCTTTCAAATTATGTATTTTCAGTGGAGAGTCTGGTTGTATAAATTGTCTGGAGTTATATGTAAAATGAGTAATTGGTAGAAAATCTTCACTTTTCCAAGGGTAATGATCTGGAGTAGTTAACAAAGTGGATGGTGGCAGTGATAGATATCTTAGCACTTTAGAATTTAATTGATACTTAACTAATAATACTTAGAAAGTATCCTCTTATCCTTCCTAGTTTCTTGAAATGCTCTGCAAACTTGCTTTTGAACCACTTGTAACGTGCTGTTGCTATTAGATTGGTGCCTAAAGAGGAGTTAGTATTGTCTGAAGCTGACTATTATTGCTCTGTTAAGGCTAATCAGAGCATTTTCCTTAAAGATAGAGATTTACTCCAGACAGGGCAGGCAGTGGAATCTGGCTGCTACCTGCCCATCCTGAATTCCAGGAAGTTAATTGTCTTGGAATATTGCCTGTTTTACTGTGCTCATTTTATTGGCATAATTGTCTTGTATTTCCCCAAACTATAATCTTCCCATGCTTGTATTTTAATACAGAGCTTCTTATTTATTCATTTTTCTTAACTGCTTAACATTTTGATCTTTTTCATCATTCTTCAGTGTAACTGTA
Organism: Odontophorus gujanensis; assembly: GCA_013399175.1. NCBI lineage: Eukaryota > Metazoa > Chordata > Aves > Galliformes > Odontophoridae > Odontophorus > Odontophorus gujanensis. The sequence goes on from VXAB01011707.1 coordinate 6,081, forward strand.
GTTTAGCACACCATCTTATTATATGCCAGTGAGGCACGTAGTATACCTCATGTGAAGTGATATGCGTTAGGCGTTAAGGTGTAACATGAGTGTAGATTGGATGCTGGTGTTTCCAGTTGACTTTCTGTTAATGTCTATTTTGTACTTAAACTTTTTTTTATAACAAAGTTAAAACCCTTGTGCTGTCTCAAATCAATGTTATCAGACCATGCAGCAGAATTTGAAAGATTTTGGTGTTAAAGAACTATAAAAAGACTAAGTCTCTTTATTTTGGTCTAGTCGAAGTAGTACTCAAGTATCCTAAGTGTATTCATAATAAGATCTAAACTAAGATTCCAGAAATGGAAATGGAGTAGTGTTTTGCTTTGGTATATTGGGCTTATAAATCTGATCAAATACTTGCATGCTCCAGAGTTGTCTGCAGCGTTGACATTTCGTCCATGCAGAATTATCAGAATCACAAGATTCAAGTTTTTCATGAATATTCTAATGCCTTTCAGGCAACAGTTAGCTTTAGAAAATGCATTCAATTGTTTAGGTAATGAGTGAATCTTGTCCTTTTTGGATGCCTTAAATTTAAAACATTGTTTCAAATTTCTGAATATGTAAAATACAATCACATTCTGCATTGTTTTAGATTTTTATGCATTTTTTCATTTTGTGTAGGGTAATACAAGTTCTTTGTTTCAAATCAGATTCTAAGGCATTAAAGACAGGCTTCTCTAATCATTTTTAGTGTCTCTTTATGTAGTAATAGAATCACGGGGAACTTGCACTGCAGTCTCTTTGAGACATCAGGGCTATTTTGGAATATGTGCTAAACAGTTATGAAAGACTACAACATTTTGTAGCTAGAATATTCTTTGGCTAACAGTTTGGTATTAACAATACAGATGTCTGATTGCTGTTTCTGAAACTGACTACAGGTCTTAAACAATGCAAAATATGTTTTGCTAATACTGCTTTCCTGACTTTAGAGTCACAATGGCTTCAGCATTTCGCATCTCTCTGAAACCAGAAGTCAGTGACAGTATGACTCATTTGATGGTGGACTTCACCCAAGAAAGGCATGCACTCCAGTCTGTTAAGTTTTTGCCAGGTAAAACTGTATGCAGTGAGTTTTATTTGTTACTACTTGAAGAAATAACTATATTAAAACAATTTTCATGCATCCTAATGAGCAGTTTTTAATTGGATGTTAAGCTGAATATCTTGATGGTAAAAGTTTTCTAGTTTTTTTGTCCATTTCTATATAATATGGCACTTCTGAGAACCATGCTTTTATTTTCTGAAGTGGGAATGTCGTCCAGACTATGTTTGTTTTTTTTTCTTGTATGTTCTTCTGTATTTTGTGAAACTATCTGAAGTTTCTGAAGACTGTGTCTGGTAGCTTGATATTTAGTGTTGCTCTGAAGTCCTAATAATCTATAGTAAATTGTGCATGGAACTGTAAGCTATTGTTACTTACGTGAATAGTGATGTGATCTAAAATACATAGTAATGGTTGTCTGCTACTACAGTGGAACTTCTGAAATTGTCTGTTGTGGTTTACACTGGCCTGTACCTTAGCACCACACAACCATTTACTTGCTTGTCTGCAGCAGGATGGGAGAGAGAGCTGGTAAAAATGTAGAAGTGCAAGAACTTGTGGTTTGAAGTAAGGACAGTTTAATAAGAAAGGGGTAGAAAATAAAACCATGCAAGAATAAATACAGAAGCAAATGATGCACAATATCATTCCTCACCACCAGCTGGCTGATGGTGGTGCCAGTACCCTAGCAAAGATAACTCACTACAGTTATATTGTTCAGACTGGCATAGAATCATTAAAGTTGGAAATGATTCCAAGGTCATCTAGTCTCAACATCTGCATACCACCAGTATTTCCCCACTAACCCATGCTCCTTAGTACCACATTTTTAAATGTTTCATAGAATCACAGAATGGTCCAGGTTGGAAGGGACCTCAAGGATCATGGATCTCCAACCCACTGCCGCAGGCAGGGCTACCAATATCCCCATCTAATACTAGACCAGGTTGCCCAGGGCCCCATCCAATCTGGCCTTGAATGCCTGCAGGGGCTGGGCATCCACAACCTCTCTGGCAGCCTATTCCAGCACCTTACCACTCATCGTAAAGAACTTGCCCCTAACATCTGGCCTAAATCTTCCCTCCCTCAACTTAAAACCCTTTTCCTTTTTCCTGTTATCTACCCTCTCAAAGAGTTGACTCCCCTCCTGTTTATAGGCTCCCTTTAGGNTGTTTATAGGCTCCCTTTAGGCACTGAAAGGCTGCAATAAGGTCACCCCACAGCCTTCTTTTCTCCAGGCTGAGCAGGCCCAGCTCCTTCAACCTGTCTTCATAGTGAAGGTGCTCCAGCCCTCTGATTGTCTTTATGGCCCTCCTCTGGACTCTCTCCAACAGCTCTCTGTATTTCTTGTACTGAGGGCTCCAGATGTAGATGCAGTACTCAAGCTGGGGCCTGACAAGAGCAGAGTAGAGAGGGACAGTCACCTCCCTGTCCTTACTGACCACCTCTCTTCTGATGGAGCCCAGGATACCATTTGCTTTTTGAGCTGTAAGAGCACACTGCTTGTTCATGTTAAGTTTTTCATCCATCAGGACCCCCAGGCCCTTCTCTGCAGGGCTGCTCTCAAGGGCTGTGCCTTCCAGTCTGTATAGATGCCTGGGATTCCTCTGGCCCAAGTGTGAAACCTTGTACTTCGCTGCATTGAACCTCATTAGGTTCACCCGGGCTCACCTTTCGCGTCTGTTGCGATTCCTCTGAATTGTATCCCTTCATTCCGCCATGTCAACCACACCACTCTGCTTGGTGTCATCAGCAGACTTGCTGAGGGTGCACTTGATTCTGTTGTCGATGTCATTGATAAAGATATTGAAGAGTACTGGTCCTAAGACAGACCCCTGGGGGGCACCACTCATTACCAGCCTCCACATGTACGTAGAACCATTAATCACCACCCTCTGTCTGCGTCCTTTCAGCTGATTTCTTACCCATTGTCCATCCATCAAATCCACTTCCCTCCAATTTGGAGATAAGGGTGTCTGATCATCAAAGACCTTGCTCAAGTCCAGGTAAATGACATTGGTCACCTTCCCTTCTCAAACACCTCCAGTGTTTCTTGAGCACCTCCAGGGACGGTGACTCCACTGCCTCCCTGGGCAACCTGTTCCTGCGCAACCGCTTTTTCTGAGGAGAAATTTTTCCTGATATCCAATCGGAATTGCCTGTGGCACAACTTGAGGCCATTTCCTCTAGTCTTAATGCTAGAAATACAGGAAGAGAGGCCAACCTCCTCAGGTGGTGATAGAGAAACAACAGAGCAGTTCTGGAGGACTCACTGTATGGTATGGAATGTTCCTTTGGTCAGTTTAGATCAGCTCTCCTAGCTGTGTCCCTTCCTAGTGTCTTCTACACCTCTAGCCTCCTCACTGTCAGAGCAGTATGAGAATCAAACTTTGTAGTATAAACACTGCTCAACAGCTAATACACTGGTGTGTTATCAGTGTTATTCTTAACCTAAATCCAGGACACAGCACCATGCTGGCTTGAATGCATACCAGCCAACATGAACAATATTGCATTTGAAACAAAACACTGTCATAACTGTTTGATTGTAAGTTTAGATGGTATATTCCAGTGTATGTTTTATACTTCACTCATTTCTTTCCTTTTTTCTTTCCACTTTGCCCTTCACTGATACTAAGAATATGTTGATGAGAATACTGCTGGCAGGGTTGTAAATTTCTTCATCTGTATGTCACTAATCTGAATTCATGAAGGACTCAGCAGCATCAGTTTACTTTTTGCCTATCTATCTTTTATGCTGCAGATGCACTACATAGTAACAGGCATAATAAATTGTCAACGATATTTCTAATTCTTAGCTGGCAATGTCTAGGTGGAAATTCCTGTTGTATTTTTTGACTGTTAGTCATTGCTTTGTATTTCATATATAAGGGAACAGTCTAGCTAATCCGATCACATTGTGCACACTTGACAAGGGTAAAAGTGTTAAAATCTGACTGCAAGCATTCATAGTGTAATATATGGATGAAGATACAATTTAGCATGACCCTCCTTCTATGCATGCATTTTTCTTTATTAATTTTTTTAATTTAAATTGTTTGGACTGTTCATTTGTAAACTGGAAGATTGTCTGGGTACTGCTTTCTACTTTCTGTAGTGCTAAGCTATCAAGTAACTGGCAGCGAAACCTGATAGCTCAAACTTGTAGGCAAAATTACCCTGATAGTGTTTCCTGTGTGACCTAGACTGGGAAGGTGAAAACAGTCTTGGTGTTGTTGGAAACTTTTTTCCTCTGGGTAGCTTAGTTGTTCTCAGGCATTTTAAACATATACTTTTTTGAATGTGCTCCCCTGAACCAGAGGGAGAAGTGTACAGTTGAGCATTGCTATCTTAAAATATTGTACAAGTAAATTTGGAAATGTGATATGCATAAAGCAAACTCCACCTGCTTCTAGTGGATGCTATATCTAGAAGCTATTTGTATATCAACAGTGGAAGTGCAGTTCTCTAAACATGACTTAAGTATAACTATTGCTAGAGAGACCACCTTCAAGGCAGGTAAGACTGCATTGGGCAAGGGATCTAAAGCAAAAAAGGCCTACTAAAAAGCTCTTTTTAGGGCTTGTTTGAAGCCAGCAAAACCCTGTGCCTGTGATGGGGCTGGCAGCTTGTGGGTGGGCTGCTTAGCTAGCAGGGGTGGGGCTGGCGCTGCCTGCTCTTTATCTCTTGACCTTGGTCCTTGGATACTAGGCTATAAACAGCCTAGGGAGGGCAGAAGCGAGCACATCAGGTGAGAAAGGGTGTTGGTAGTGTCTGGGACTCTAGGTTTAACCATGATCTCCACCAGACAGCAGGCTTGCCACAGGAAGACTGTGGTAACTCAGAGGGCCTGTCTAGGAATGTTCAGACCTCTGGCTGTAGGGAGTGCCTGAGGCTGCTGGTGCTGGNAGGAGTGGAAGGATCCCCTTTGGGAGAGAGGAGGTGATCTGAGACCATCTATGCAACATCAAGGTACGTAAATCGATGGGCCCCTATGGGGTGTATCCATGTATACTGGGGGAGTTGGCAGAGGTGTTTGCTGAACTGCTGTCTGTCATCTTTGAGAGGTCCTGGAGAATGGGAGAGGTGCCTGAAGACAGGAGGGTAGCCGATGTCACTCCGGTCTTCAAAAAGGGAAAGAAG
>VXAB01011708.1:7669-65568 GCA_013399175.1 Odontophorus gujanensis
CCCAGAAAAAAAAATAAAAAGAAAAAAAAAAAAAAAAAAAAACCCTTTACATTTTTAATTCTGTGGGGAAAATGGACAGTTTAGCAGCTCAGCCTGAGTAGTCAGGCAGGAAATCAGAGACTCCTGTTACAAAATCAGGAGAGCTAGTCTGGAAGAGTATTGATCTCCGTGCAGAAACCAGAAAACTCTTCAGTATCTACTTTGAAAACAGGCACTTCCCAGCAGTTCAGTAAGTGCTGGGAAAAACTTGACAAATGAATTGCAGTAAGCGTTTGGCAATCATAGTGATATTTGTGGAAGCTCTCCTGATTATCTTTAACCTTTATGGCATTAACAAAGGATTTGTTTTTCATACTGCTGTAACACTATCATGTATGGGTTGGCTTGGCCTGTACACTGATGTCATTATGGTTTAGACAGGGAATGCAGCTATACCCTGAATCTGTTCAAATGAGTAGAGAAATGACTGCCTTCACCTCATCTGCCTACCTGAGAGGTGGCTTTAAAATGTGAGCTGAGTAATTGTAATACAGCAGACAAAGAGGTAAACCTGGAAGAGTTCATTTATACAACTGTCGACAAGACAGTAAGGTACAAAATCCAAATTAGAACTTTGTGGTAGCACCGATTTTAAACTTTGTCTTGAGACTAATCCAACCTTGCCCACGTCATCAATGAAAATAATCACTTCTATCTTCTCTCTCACCCTTAGGTATACTTAGTGTTTCCTCTCAGCTGCTAAGGCATCAGCGTATGGTTGGTATATAAGGGAAACCAGTTAACAATTACTAGAATATGGGCAATGGCTCTAGAGCTACACATCACTCGTGTAACCACTTCCACACAGGATGAGGAAGACTAGTACTTGCTATTGTTCTGATGTAGACCAAATCACATTCAATCTCAAGCTGATACTGTAACTGTAAAGCCAAGACGGAATGTACCAGTACCGAATGCAGAGCAATTGTGCTCTTCCCTTCAACAGGTATAAAAAGGAAGAAAACTGACCTATTCTGTACAGTCTGCAGTTGGACTATTCTATCTGGTAGATCTTGCATGTGCCAAGCTTGCTTGGTGGCACTGAAGCCCATCACAAAGCTCTGTTCTTCTGCACTGCTATTCATCCTTTCAACAACTTTGTTCCCTGGGCTTTCCTAATTAAGTGGTTTTCCTGACCACTGCTCAGTCCATTGCCTTCATCACGTGACTTGTATTGCATTTTGAACTCAGTCTTCTATAATTTAGACTAAGCTCTTAGGTTCAATTTCACTCTGTCTGTAAAGTGTCACTGTAATTTATGCTGCTGAAGTATAATCCATTAGAAACCTTCCCAAAGTTTTGCAGTAAACAGCAGCTCAGAGCTGTGATGGCAGTTCAGTAGTAGCCTCCTCTTGCCTCCGGCTGAGGAAAGCTGAAGCAGGCATGCCTGCTCTCAGGATGCAAGGACTGAAGTGGGCAGAAAAGGATTTAAAGTAATCTTTTGGTCCTGTAATAATGCTATCGTAGTACAACACAATCTGTGGGGGAATCCTGCGGCCTGTAAGCGAGATATTCAGTGCCTATGCCTGTGCCAGGACTTCATGGAAGCAGTTCTGTGCCATGCAGAACTAAGTAAAGCAGCTTGTCGGACTGGATGATGAACCATTTTACATCCAGACACCTATAATGTCAGCAACAGTTCACACTGCAATCAGCTTTCCATCTACTTTTTTTTTCTTTTAGTTGATTTGATTCTTTGCGATCAATAGCAATCCTATTTCAGGCACTCAAATTGCACGGTTTGAATCTAAACTTTTCCAGTTCTGCAGGGTGTGCATGATGCATAGTTCAGGTTTTGAAATTTAGAAGGCCTACTTGTGTTGAAATAAAAACTACAGGTTTAAACATCTTCCTGGACGTGGCGGTTTCAGGTGTTTTTTGTGAATTCTAGGTCACTCAGACTCAGTTCAAAGCTCTGGCTAGGCAGAAACAGCTTTGTGTAAATACTGCCACGGGAAGAAGGAAAGCAGGACTTACAACTCCAGCATCCTTGTATGCTTCTGCTTCTTGACAAGCTTGATCGATGATTTGTGCCAATGGAAGAGAACTTCTTGGTGTCCCTGTAACAACAGTGCTATTTATGCCACTGCACGGGCAAACCAAAACCACAGTCAGTGGTTTTCAGATACAATAGTTATTGGTAATGGCATAATAAAACTGGAAGAAATGGGGCAAAATAATTAAAAGGCTGCTGCACCTCCTTGAGACACGCCCCAGCAGCACCTCTTCCCCTGGCTGAACTTTACAGACCAGCCATAACTGCCCACTCCTGAAATCATTCACAGACTTCAGAGAGACCTGTGACGCTGTACCGGCACTGCTTTCAGCTCGCTACGGCTCGGCACGCGGCCGCGGTGAGAACCGATCCCCGCGTCGGCTCAGGCGGGCGCAAGGCCGCAGGGAGCCACGCGTCCGAGCTCCCGCAGTTCCGGGCCCGCCCGGCCCGGCCCGGCCCATCTCGGCGGCGCTCAGCCCGCGAATCGCTTCCCCAGAGGAGCGGGGCCCTCACATCACCCGACTTCCTCCGGCGCGCTGTGCTTGCGGTTCCCACGGTGCCGCACCTCCCCCGGCCCAGCCCGCGCTCACCTGGCAGCGCGCCCACGTGCACCACGCCGAGCACCGCCGCCCGCAGCCGCCCGAAGAGCCGCGGCCGCGCCATGGCCGGTGCGGAGCGGAGAAGCGGGGCGGGCGGACCTCGACGGCGGGCCCGCCCCCTGACCTCCCGCGGGGACGCGCCGGGGCCGNGGCCGGCTCTCCGTTAGCTCCCCTTGGGCCGGCCCTCAAACGCTTCTCGTTTCTTGGCAGCGACTGCGTGGAGGAGAAGGCTCCCGCCAAGGGGGAAGGGGGCGCCGAGGGTGCCGTGCGGGCCCGCAAGAGGAAAGCCGATGTGGGCACGGTGAGTGCAGGCCCGGCGCGACGCGGCACGGCCTGGAGGGCGGTGCGGGCCCGGCGCCGATCCCGCGGCCTTTTGTTGGGGGGGGGGTGGCCATGTGCGGTGCGGGGCGCGGGCGGGGGCTGTCACGGCGCGGGGTGAGTGGTGCCGCGGCCCCAGCCCCTAAATCGCTGTGTTTCTTTTTGTAGTTCCTGCAGGATCCCGATGAAGAAATTGCCAAAATTGAAATGAGTAGGAAAAAGCAATATGAAAGCCAGGTAACGAATGTGGCCTTAGATCACGTTCCTTTCGTCTTAATAACCCACTGGTGCAGGACGTTGGTGTTATGCAGTGCCACAGATATGCAGCCACTCTGTGCTGTGTAGCAGCAGCTGTGGGGGACTGTCAGCCCACACTGTTGAAGAGCACAAACCACCTCAGTGGCACAACCTGCTCTGGAGCCTCCGCAAGAGATGAGGCCACGTTGGTGTAAACCATTGCATTAATGCTTCAGTGTGCCTGAGTGTCCTGGGACTGCTAGGATGTTCCCTACAGAAGGTTTCATACGCACACTTAGACTTTCACACTGGTGTACCTGGAGTCTTGCAGGAGTTCGTGTGCTGTATCCAGCAGGCCAAAGCATGCTGTCCTTTGGCACACAAACAGAACCAAGTTTTGAGGTAGATCTCCTTGTAGCCTCATCTACGCTTACTTATAACCTGGGAGAGCAGAAGGATCACTCGTTCCTTTTGGTTAACCCAATTCTCACCACCAAGCACTTTTATTAGACTGAGGGAGTACTCAAAGTTCCAGATTGAAACTTTGAAGCTTATGCTATTAGATGCTGCTGTGGTGGTGATGTAGGCTTTGTGCTTCTGAAGATGGAAGAGATTCCTTTTTTAAAGTCACTTATGCTGTAGGCTAAAGAACTTAAATCAGGCTGCTGGGTGGGAGTTAACAGCGACCAGTGCCACTTTCCAAATAGGATGTGTGGCACTATCCAAGTTAAAATGTCCAAATGAACTCCAGTATCACCCCCTAAACTTAGTGCTGTTTTTATGTTCTTCAAACTTGACATGCTATTGGTATTTATACTGGATGGTATTGAAATGGATTGAATGGATGGTATGGATTGTTGGTATTTGGTATTGAAAACAAGATCTTTTTGTGCATTGAAATGTTTGCTCTAAATAAAAGAGCAAAATTTGCCTTTTGGAAGTAGGTTTATTCTTCTTTTTGATTCTCTCCTGTGCACACACATAGATGCTCTCTCACTCTGTCGCTAGGACTTCAGCCAGTTAATGCACATGCAGGGTGATACTTAAGCTGCAGAAGTCATGATCAGGGAGTACAGGCTGTACTCATTTGGTACACGAGGCTATGCATAATGTGGCACATCTAACCAGAAGTGGCAGCTGGAAGTTCTAAGACTAAAGTGCTACCATAACAGATGGGCATCATTGTTTGGAATGGCCTCTGCTTGTTGCAACTGCGTATACTAGTTATCAGTCAACATATTAAGCAGGGCTCAAATGGTGAGCATTTAATGAGGGGATCTCTCCTTCCCTTCTGTCTTTCTTTTGTGCAGTATATTAAACTAATTTCTCACTTCTGACAAGGAAGAGCTGCCTGTCCTTTAATACAGTCCCCTCCTTTAGCAAAACATTCTGTAAGAGCTGAGCCAGGGCTTCTTAATGTTTATTCCACAATAATAAGGCATTGCTGAAAAAAACACTTATTGAATACCTAATTGAGCCTTTCTTCAGGAAGTCTGTGGAAAGCAATTGGAAATATATTCTGTGCTTGTTGATCTTCAACTCTGGAAGTAGATACAGACTTCCAATTTTGTGGGTTTTTTTTCTTTGTTGTGTGTGTGTGTGTTGCTATTAAATGCTACTTCAGGAATGATAGGTATATCAAAATTCAGATAATTCAGGCAGGAGGCATCCCAAGTATTGTTTAGGAATTTTCCAAGTTATCTTTAGGATGCCGGTGGGAATTTGGCCCTTTGATTCTGTCAACTGTAGATAAAAATGGATACCTGTGTATCAGTCTCTGTACAGAGAAGGTTTTCTGTTATGACAAAGTAGCCAGATTGTTACAGATCTGTTTAAAAAACCTAACATTTGGCTGCACAGCAGCAGCTCTTCAGTCTATGGCGTGACACAAGCTATTCTCTGATATAAATTGCCATGGGCCACTAATGAGAATATGTTTATGGTTCCAGCAGCAGTATTGCAGGCTTGTATGATAGCCAGTGAGATAGTTATTCTGTTGAGGCACAACAATTCCGAAACATAGGCAGCTATAAATCTGCTGCAGCCTGTACCACGTGACTTCTGCTCTGAATAAATTGTTTACTGACACTAGGTTATACGTGAGGCAAAATGTTGCAGTCACATCCCACTTTATGGCATCTTCATAGTCAATTCATTAGTTTGTTTCTGTTGAACATAAGGCCTGAGTTCTTAATTAGAATGCCGTTACCCTTTATGTGATGGAAGGGCAGCTATATCATGAGGCTTGTGACAGCAGAATATTGCATCAATTCAGTGTTTGATTTTGGAGATCTGGCACTGCTGTAATTCTGCAAGCAGTTCTCATATTAATTCTGGCTGCTTTCTATGGACAGATACAGGCTTTGCATAAAACAAAGTTCATTTAACTTGATTAGAGTAATCTGTGCAATTTTGATAGAAAATCAGTGTTCTCCTGAATCTAGAGTGGAGAACAGAAACTAGATGTGTTAAGAAACCTTGGGAATGGGGCTAGCTAATCTTTTCAAATAGATAGGAGACAGAGTAAGCTTTCAGTAATCAGTTTTGAGCAGTTTCTCACTAGCCATTTTTCCAGAAGCTAGTCTTTCTGTTGTCAAAACGCTCTCTCTAATGAACTGAAAATGTCCTCTGAGGAGATTATTTAACAAGCCTAGGTTATTTCTGAAAGGTAAAATTAAAGAAACAAGACAAATACAACAGTAACTACAATGAAAACCTCATGGACTTGAACAAACAAGTGAACAACATTAATTCTACGCAAGTTGAGAGCCTGACTTGGCCCTAATATATAGGACAGGGCAATATTCAGACTCTTTAGAGAATTAAAAGTATGAAAAACTATGCTATTCAAAAAGAATTTGAATGATTGAATTGTTGCTCTTCTTTCTCTTCATTTGATAATTGTGGAATCTCTTCCTAGTGGACAAGCCCTATACTTCAACCTCTAATGCTTCCTGTGTGTGAAAACTGGCTTGAATTGTAGGTCTTAATGCATTCTGATCAGCAAAGTAAGGCTGCAGTCTAAAAGCTGAAGTCTGTCTGCTCAGAAATGCTACTTTTTGAGGTGACCTTTCCCTCTCTTACTTCTTTGACTTGGATTTCCATGCTGAAAATCCAATGATGTTGCTGTTTTTAGTGCAGTTCTGGGTTACTGTCATCTTCAACCTTCCTGTTAGCACCTTTTGCCCCTAGAAACTTCTTTGGTGGCTCTGAGGTGTCTTAGGACCTTGTGTGGCTGATTTCTTGAAGGTTCTGACTGCCACAATGACCCAAATGGCTACTACCTGCTCCATTTGGTGGCTGGCCTGTGTGCCTGAAAGGTGTTGAAAAGATCCATTTCAACGAGTGTTTGATACATTACTGACTGATGTGCCGCAAAAAAAATGAGGTGTGGGAATGTTTGAGTTAAAAAATATTATCTCTGAACTCCAGGGTTTTCTTGGAGCTGTATGTGTGCTTGTCTGTTCTGATGCAAGTCTTTGCCCTGCTGTGTTCTGCCCTTTCAGGTGTTTCTTCTAATGAACATTCTCACGTCCTGCCTGCATGTAGTTCCCAGTTATGTGCTTTAGGCCTTGCACTGTGCCAGCCCAAAGGAAGCTCTTCCTGGTTGCCTCACACCCTCCCCACCTTAAACTGTTTCACTTTCAAAAGCAGTTCAGCAGTCCTTTTGTTTCCTTACGGTTACAGTGTGATGTTCTGTGGTTTCTTGATACTGCTTCTTGGTTTCAGCTGAGTATCTAGCTAAACCTGCTTTAAAGAATCAGGGATCTAATAAGCTCATTCACTCAACCAAAATGCATGTGAAAATGTTGTTCCTTCACTTCAGTTAGTTCAGACTTCTGTCTCCCTTCTTGCTTTTGGGACCCTTCATATTCACTTCCATTCTACTCTCTAGCTAAGCTATATGCTTCACTGTTGCTTGCATTCTTCCCCAGTCTTCTTGGTGAGCTGTTATCTAGTAGCTTTGTTGTCACCTCTTAAGACATCTAAGAAGGTCTTGAATCTTGGTTTGTTTCCTTATGGAATATAGGGAGTGATGAAATCTCTTAAACTGATGGATGTGTGGTATCTACTTTGGTTGAGAGCAGTGGAACAGATCCCTTTTCTTTTAGCTACTGCTGGTGTAGAAGGCACCTTTAAGATCTAATGCATGGCTTTTCTGTTGGTTTGCTGATTAACTGATATGGCAGTGCTTCTCCTAATGCTGCTGGCAGCTGGACTTGCCATGCAGCTGGGAGGACAAAGTGTGTCTACAGTCTAGCTTTGAGGGAGGACAAAAATTAACTTAAAGCAATGCTAATGTGACGATCAAACTTTCACTTGATACTAGCACCTGTATTATAAATTTGACAGATTTCTTCTTTTTCCTTTCCACTCCAGCCACAGTAAATCATGGCACGGGTGCGTGAGTAACTATGCTGGGTTTGCATGTAAAACTCTGAGAGCTGCAACTATTGCTCTATCTGATGGTAACACAATGTCATAGCTGCAAGGGAATGTGGCTTTCATTTTGGAAATCAGTGGTTTCTGTTCCTGAAGCTGGAGCTAGGGGGTAGCCATTTTGCTGGGAAGTGATATCACCTGCAGCAATGACAGGGCAAAAATCAGTTGTGGAAGCTTCTTTATTGGTGCAAATTTTTCATATAGAGCATTTTAATTACCAACACCTCATGAGTCTGCTTGTTTGTTTTTCTTTACTGTTATTTCTTGAAGGATATTATGAATCTTGTCAAGGATTTTTGTCCCTTTAGTGCTGCAGAATAGGTCTATTTTTGCAGCAAGATGGCTGACTTTGCTCTTAAGCAGAAATGCTGGTTTTTAACTTGTGTAGATATGATGATATGGGGCTGACTTTGTATTCTACAGTGAAATAAAATAAACAGTATTTTCCTGGGGAACTGAGAGTTATTGGTGAGCCCAATGAAGGACCCTAAGATGATGAAGGGACTGGAGCATCTCCTCTGTGAAGCTGGCCTGGAGGAGAGCAGGCCTGGGTTGATCTCATCAGTATACATAAATGCTGAAGTGAGGTTGCAAGACAATGGAGCTCTTTTAAGTGGTGCCCATTGGCAAGACAAGAGGTAATGGGCACAAAATGAAATGCAGAAACTTCCTTCTGGGCATCAGGAAACTTCTGTGGGTGTCCAGAGCACTAGAACAGGTTGTGCAGAGAGAATGAGGAGCCATCTTGGAGATGCTTGAAACTGTCTGGAGGTGGTCCTGGGCAACCTGCTGGAGGTGGCCCTGCTTCAGCAGAAGCATTGGGCCAGATAATCTCCACAGGTTCCTTTCAACCTGTTCTGTACAATTTAAAGAGGTGATCACAGCTTGTCATGGTTTATTTCAAGTGTGTTATTATTTATGGCTAAAATTATTACTTTTAAAGGCATAGCATAAAATCTTCTCTCTCATTTTATAGCTGTCCTGGAATAACATTAACAAAGATCCTCATATGCTGATTCCTACTCCAGACAAAGATGATGATCCTGTTGGTGTTGATTACTCTCACTTTATACATCTGAATGTTGCTCCAACTAGATCTTCACCACTACCAATTCTGGGGTAAGTATGCTACTTTGCTACTGCTTGTCTGCCTTTCTTTTGTCTTATGATTTGAAACTAAACGTGTTCATCTGTTTTAGCTGGGCAAACAGAGAAGATGTATGGAAAAACATGATAAATAAAGAGGAGACATATGTGAGGGATAAACTGTATATGCAAAGGCACCCTCTCCTGCAACCTAAAATGCGAACAATCCTTCTAGACTGGCTAATGGAGGTAAGCTTTTCTGGGCTTGTGACTACCTGAAGTGTGCTTTTGTTAAAGCATGCCAATAACTGTCATGAGCACCATTCATGATGTTTTGTAATCCATTTAGCACTAGCTACTTGTCTTCTTATTGAGTTTGTCAATGAATGGTACCAAATTAAATATATGTATATATGTTCAGGTATAGATGCAGTGGATTGAACTGATGGTGCGTGAGCTGACAATATATTCAGATATTAATTTAAATGAATGGTGTTTAGCAATCAGTTTGTCCCTAAAGCTCTGTAAAGCTTAAGGTCACACAGTGGATTAAACCTGGACAAATGATTATGCAAGTTACCGTAAAAAGGGATGTCTAGTGTCCTAGAGACTAGATGCATCTCACAACATAGGATGATAGGGTGGGTCAGGTTAGAATGGACCATAAAGATTGTCTAGTTTCAATTCCTTGCCATGGGCAGGGGCACTTTCCACTAGACCAGGTTGTCCAAGGCCCCATCCAACGTGGATTTGAGTATCCTGAAGGATGGGGCATGAACAACTTTCCTGGTTGGTTCTAGAGCCTCACTGCCCTCTGTGTAAAGAATTTCTTTCTAATATCTAATCTAAATCTATGCTCTTTTAGTTTAAAGCCATTAATTACTCCTTGTTCTATCACTATATTGAGGTGCTAAAAGTCCCCCTCCATCTTTCCTGTAGACCTTCTAGGTAATGGTTGGCTGCTGCAAGTTCACCCTGCAGCTTTCTTCTGTAGAATGTATAGCAGCTCTGCTGTCTTTATGAGAGTATTTTTGCTGTTTGAATGTTTCTGTTCATGATTCTAAAGCAATTTTGAGAATTTTCTCTGAGGTGTTGAAATGATGCGTGTTTGTGAATATGAGGAACTGATGTTCCAATATTGTTAGAATGTATGCTCCCATTTCCTAAAAGGGCTTTCACTTGGCTCTCTTATATTTGTTGAGGGAGGATTTACTGTAGTGGTGGCCATCCTGTGAGTCAAAGGAAGCAGCTTAGCTCCGGCTCTTGGTTGACATTCTGGTTTTCATTATCAGTGAAGCAGAAATCAAATATGAAATTTTATGTTTAGGTTTTGCATTTATTTTAATAAGTCTGTAGCATCTGTTCTTGACTCTCTAACACTGTTGTTGACTTTTGCATCTCTGTCTCTCCAGGTTTGTGAGGTCTACAAGCTTCATAGAGAAACTTTTTATTTAGCACAAGATTTCTTTGATAGATTTATGGCAACACAACAGAATGTTGTAAAGACACTATTGCAACTTATTGGGATCTCTTCTTTATTCATAGCAGCAAAGCTTGAGGTAAATATCTCTAGTTTTCATCTAAATATAAAAATGTGATCACACGAACAGCGTACTTACTGTACACTAAATGAATTCTGGCAGGCTTTTATGGAGCTTATTACTTTGATTTGAGCAGGAAGCAAGAATAATTTTTCAAAATCCTTACAATATTTTAAAATTGGTGAAAATTTGGGAGAGTTAACATCACAGTATCTATGTTAAAAGAATAGTCCCTCTAGTGTTAGAATAGTTCAAAATGTGTTTAATTGTTGCTAAATGAGTTTTTGTCTGACTGCTTTATGCAGAGACCACTTGTTGCAACTCTACTGCTGCTGGAGTACCTACTGCATAATACAATCTAAACCATTCTTATTTACTGGCATAAACTGAGCTGTTAAAATAGGGCTTTTCAACTTCTGGCTATTTCCTCTTTTAAGAGGCATATTGATGCTTGATTTGTTCTTAGGCACAAATTGTTTTGCTGCTGTTGCAGTTGAACCCAGCAGGTGGCTCAGCACCACACAGTCACTTTCTCACTGCCCCACTTCCCAGTGGGATGGGGAAGAGAATTGGCGGAAAAAATGTGGAACTTGTAGGTTTACTAAGATAGAGAAAAGAAAAAGGGATAATAGTTGTTATAGGTGAATATATATTTATATGTATGATGCACAAGCAATTGCTCAGTACCCCCCAGCCAATGCCCAGCAAGCCTCCCAAGTGGTGGAAGAGAGTGAGATGAACTTCCACCCCTTCAAAACTCCTCCTGCGTGATGTCATATGGTATGGAATATCCCCATGGCTGGTTTAAGTCAGCTGTCAGATTTCTGTTCCCTCCCCACTCCTTGGACTCTCTGCTGAGAATGGCCTTGGCTCTGTACAACACTACTCAGCAGCAAATTATACACATTGGTGTGTTACCAGTGTTGTTTTTCTCCTGGAACCAAAACATAGCATCATGCCAGACTGAAGAAAACAGTTCTGTCCCACCTAAAACTAAGGCAGCTGCTTAATCATTAGGCTTCATTAGAGAGCCTTGTTTAAGGTGAGACTTACAGTTGTTGAACAGTTAGGCCAGGTTGTCTCCTCATGTTGAAAAGCAACTCAGTTCTGATGTTAGTGTTTGAGGAGATCTCTGTGATCCGTTTCCAATCCACTGAGTATCTTTTGAAGTTAACCTTGGACCAACAGTATATCTCAATATCTCAGCTTGTTATCTGTAGCCTTAATGTGAGAAATCTAGTGAGAATAAGGAGTTTGTTGATACTGCCTTCTGAATGGCCACTGGAATAGCTGTGGTTAATTAGTATTTGTTTGCTACTTACAAGACCTGAGGTTGCCACTCCAGCAGTTTTTATAAGGCTGGTAGGTGTACAAATGTCCATGATCAGTAGAGCTGCATTTGAATACAAGAGATAAAAAAAAAAATGTGTTCCTTAGACTGCATTGAAATAATCTTGATGCCATTTACAGCATAATATATGCACCTCAGTGGTGCTGTAGCCAATCAATACATGTTGTACTGATCCATCAGAAGTTAAAGGTGAAGACTATCAGCAGGGAGGCTGAAAAAGGAGTCCATGTTGATTAAAGAGAGAGAAGAACATGATGAGTTAGGGTGGGGAGGAGGATGGTTATTTTCCTTTTTTTTTTTTTTCCCCTCCTGTCTATTTTGAAATGCTGGAGTAGCACTGGGATGTTCTGCTTCTTAGTATATGGGGGGACTGGTTATGATCTATTTGTCAAATTAAATACTTGATTTTTCCATCTCTCAGGAAATTTATCCACCAAAGTTGCACCAGTTTGCCTATGTTACCGATGGAGCTTGTACAGAAGATGAAATCCTCAGTATGGAATTGATCATTATGAAGGTAATATTTCAAAGTGAAATTTGTTGTATCTTTTTTTTAAGGTATAGCATAATCAGACTAAAAGCAAGAGCCTCAGTTAATCTTGTGTGGTAGGAGGCACAGTTTCTAATTAGAAAACAGTGTCCTCTAGGTAACAAGTGTGATTTAAAGCATCCATCAGCGTGCAAGTATTTAACAAAATGAATTGTTTCCCCCTATCAGTAGGAGGAGATATGGGAAAGGATTGATTTGCATGTTCCAAAAATGCTTTGCCCAGCTTCCTGTCTAGAGTAAATAAAGCTGCGTGGTCTCAGTTAAGAACTCTTTATTAATACTCAAGTGTTGTGTATGTCTACTCTTTCAGGCTCTTAATTGGAACTTAAATCCACTGACAGTTGTATCATGGTTAAACATTTACATGCAAGTTGCCTATTTAAATGAGCTTTATGAGGTACTGTTGCCACAATATCCACAACAAATATTTGTACAAATAGCAGAGGTAAGACTGATTCCATCCTTCAAGTACTATTTCATCTGAAAAAGAATTATTGTTTTGCAAAAGACGTATTAAACATCTGTCATCTTGTAGCTCTTGGATCTCTGTGTGCTGGATATTGGCTGCTTGGAATATACATATGGTGTACTTGCAGCTTCTGCTTTGTACCACTTCTCCTCATCTGAGTTGATGCAGAAAGTTTCAGGTATGTAAGAGTGGTATTTATGGCTTGCCTGATGTATTTACCAACATCAAATCTTAAGTCAGGCAGATAAGCCTATGTCTTGTCTTCTAGGTTATGAATGGTGTGAGATAGAGGAATGTGTAAAATGGATGGTTCCATTTGCTATGGCTATAAGGGAAGTAGGAAGTTCCAAACTCAAACACTTTAGAGGTATAGCTCCTGAAGACTTGCACAATATACAGACGCACATAAACAGCTTGGATTTGCTGGTATGTATGTGCATACTGAAGACAAAATCTGCTGAAAATCTCTAAGTATTGTTTCTTCTTTGATTCGAACATAAATTGAGCTCAAGTGAAGCATTATCAGCTTGAGACTGAATGTATGCTGATTGTAAAAGGCCTAAGATTGTATGCTGGTTGCAAAACTACCAGGAAAAAGACCTGACTTGTATAGTAGTTAGTATAAAAAGGTGGTCATGATTTTGTCCTGTTATGTCAAAGAACGAATAATTGCTCTGGAAATGGGAAGCATGTTTGTGCCTTTTCAGATACTTACAATATTGTAGGCTAGGCCTTAATCTATAGGAAATGTGGGTAACGTAACCTATGTGATGAGGAAAGTGAAGAGTTTATTTTCTGAGTGATCTTGTGGGGCTGCTGTGTGACAGTGGTGGTTGACAAGAAGTTGAGCAACAATGGCTTTTAGCATGAGGAACTTGGAGAGGATCAAAATCATGTCCATCAAGTTGTACTTAACTTAAACTATCAGTTGTTTTCATTATTATTAATTTTTAAGTGATATAGTTATGGTAGAAGTTAAATCTCTTAGTTATTCAGTAGCTTCTTAATTTTCAATCTTGAAGACACCATAATGCTGACAGTCAGATTCCAAAAGTGAATATTAATTTCCTGCAGTTGATATTTGCTGGCTATGGTGTACATATGATAGGTATGGATATAGATCAGCAATTGGGGAATGAGCATTAAGTTCCAAAACCCCGAATCACATTATTGATCTGTTGCGTGAATACACCAAAGTAAAGGTTTTAATTCTTCCTCTTCTCCTGTGCTGCCTTCAGGACAAAGCTCAAGCAAAACAAGCCATATTGGCTGAGCAAAATAGGACTTCACCTTTCCCCACTGGTGTCCTTACACCACCACAGAGCAGTAAGAAGCAACCTGCTGGGCTGAAGCCGATGTGACTGTCCCGGCTGTTTACAGATGACTTTGCTCAAGTGCCTGTTCTGCTGGTTCTGACTCCTGCTCCATTATGGAAATGCTGCCAGTGACATTCATAAGCTTTTATGGAATTTGAAAAGGAAACCTTATCTTTTTCACGACGGAAGATTTTTTTTTTTCTATTTGAAATATTTTTATTGAACATTAAAGTATTTTATAGAAATGGATCGAGTACGCCAGCCACTGAAAAGAACACCGAAGAGTGCTCCACATGCTGCTATGGAGGGTGATGCTTGGTGTGACCAACTGTTCAGAAAAAAAGGCTTAACGCTGAGGTTACTTACTGTGTCTGTTTGTCTAATGAGTAATCAGCACTTGTGCTGTCCCCTGCTGACAACTGGGCAAAACATGCTGTGCAAGGCTACATTTCAAAGCCTCTTTTTCAAATGGTTGGTTACAACCTGATGCCTTTTTTAAAAGAAAACTCTTTACTGTAAATGCTGCTATGTCTGTGTATCCATTTTTAATAAAAATGCTGTCTAAGACAGCTGGTTTTATGTATATTCCTATTTTTCTTTTGATTACGGTCAGCTAAGGTTTTTCAGACTGTGACCGCTAGTGTAGTGTGGGAACTGGGCACAAAGAATATAGTAACTATCATTTTATTTATTTAGCACTACTAGCTTACCAATGGAAGCTTCATTTTTGGATACTGAGATGAATTTTTATGTCTATTTAGGTTTTCCTTATCAAGTTGCACATGACTAGAGAGGGGATAATAAACGTGACAAGTGTTTGGGGAATCCTTCCACAACACACATGCTGTGATGATCAGTGTGCTGGGGACTTCTTGAATCAGTGTCTGGATCATTGTATTTAATAGCAGGAAGTACTGGGGGAAGAAGTTTGCCTTTCCTTTAAATGTAATGGTTTAAACTCTGGGATAAACTTTTGGCATATGCTTTGACAAGTAATCTGTGCAAAATTGAATTCTGGAATGGTGTGTGCCTGTAAATCTGTTGTTTTATAGGAAGAATAGCCCTTGACCTTTGCAGCATCTGAGAGTTCATAGTAAGTCCATTTCTGAAGAAAAGGGAAATAGATGCAAAAACAGTTGCTGACTTTTTTCATGGTGTTCACTTTGGAGGACTGTTCCAAGCTCTTCTGAGAGCTTCTGTGGCCATACTGGGATCTGCCACATCCTGTAGCTTACTTAGGTGCTACGTCTGTATTTCTGGAAGCTGCTTCTCTGCTGATGGTTAATTTTTCTAAATGTAAGTTTCCACCAACACTGCTTTTAAGTTATTCTCCATTTCCTTTCTCCCTGACCCCGTATTCTGATGTTAAAGCTCTGATATAATAAATAGACCTACTGTCACTAATGGAAAGCAAATTATTTGGTGCTGCTGGCTTTTTTTTTTTTTTTTCCCACTTGGAATGAATGGCTGTAAATTCTGTGTTCATGAGACAAGTGTAGATATAAGCTGATTGAGTTTGCTGGTGCCAGCTCAGAGAAGCTTTCATTTCTTGGAGCACTACGTGTCTTGGCCAATCAAACTTCATTTGCCCATTAAAAAGTGTTTGTAACAGTGGAGCTGTCAAGACACGTTTTAATACTTGTCCCTAAATTTTTGTCCCTAAATTTAGAACCCAAAACCTGAGGAGAGGGAAGAAAGCAGAACAAAGAAGCAGAAAATTAGAAAAATGCCTTCTGAAAGGTGCTCTCAGGGTTTTAATTTCTGAATTGTTCACTGAGCACAGCACAGGGGGTATGGGCACTCCTTAGTGCTTAGCTGAAGGTTTTCCTGCTTCTATTTAAATTGACTGGCTCTATAGATGGATGGTAACTGTTCAAGAAAATATTCTGTAAAAGCATTACAGATGTGATGAATGCCAACTTTCAGTTGAAGCTAAATATGGCTTTCTGGTTAGCATCGCTCAGCTGTGAGTGCAGGTGTCCCTCATGATCTCTGGGCCATGTGGGACAGCTATCTGCTAAAGATGCATATACACCAACTTATGTGAAGCTGCTCACGTGTCTGGCCTCTTTCTAAGTCCCCTCTCTGCTTTTGATGGTAATCCTGCTAATGTGATAACTTTTCCACTCTCTTCAGAGGTCAGTGTTGTTTCAAAGTGTTCTGCTCAGAGTGCCCAGGTACCAATGCTGTCATGTGCTGGAGATGCTGTATTTCCAAGAGGACTGAGTTCTATTTTCTCATCTCTTCCACTTTAAGAATGTCTTGTTTCTGGATGTAGTGCAATATACTTGGGTGTGCATGCTTGTTTAGGTGTGCTGTCTTTCTAGGATGCTTAAAAAATAAGTAAAAACAAAAGGAGGATGCTCCCTCTCTATTTCTCTCTATTTTTGCCTGATGATCTTATTCTCACAGTAAGATCTACCTGGGGATGGATCTGCATTAGCAAGAAGCAAGCAGGCAGCTCTGCTTCATGGGGTAACGAAGAAGACTTTAGCATGTTTGCAAAGAAGCTGAAGTTTGTGCAAGAGGTGAGCATCAGATAATGCTTCTGCAAGCTGTCTTGAACCTGCTACCCTAGGAGGTGGGGAGAAGGGCCCTGCTAACACACAGTGCTGCTCACTGAAGGCAGGGCCTGCTCCTGGGCAGGGGCCTGGGTTGGGGAACAGCAATTCAGCTGCACATTGCTCTGCACTCTTGAGTTTGAAACTGTTTCTCCCTTTAATAGCTACAGGCCAGCATAAAGCATGCTGCAAAATAAATTGAGTTCTGTGCTAACCCAGGTGGTATATGATTATCTCCTTCCTCCTGAAAGGTTTGCCATAACTATGCATCAAAGCCTCACCTTGGTCTGAAAGCTGGGGGGCATCAGAGAAACTTAGAGCGAGAGGGAAGGAATCCAGAGCTAATTCTCTATTGCTGCTGTCAGAAAATTGCCCTTGAAAGTTCATGGTGGCTGTGATTGTGTTGAAGAAAGCAGCCCTAAATTAGTGAGGGGAGGCTGTAATTGTGAGCTGGGCTTAGGGAGCTGGTTAGCAGAGAGGCTGGAAATGCATGGGTCAGTGTGGTGGTTTTGCCAGGTGCTAAGCTGCTGAAAATGCTGCAATTATCTAACAGTAATTCATAGAAACAATTTTCCTGCATAGCTCATCCCCCATAAAGCAGTACAATGATCTGCCCATGGCTGTCAGTTTCTAGGCCCCAGGTCAGCATCTGCTCCTGGTTCTCAAGAACTGCAACACAAGGGTGTTTATTACTGCACCCCTGCTTGCACAAGGGGGAGTTGAGCAGTCTGTGTGAGTGCAGTGGTGACAGTGCACCACTGTCCAGCCAGGCATGCTGCAGGAGCTGTGGTACTTGTAAGCTCCTGTATCCTGGCTCATGTTTTTCTCTGTTTATGGGTCTCATCTCCCACAACAACCACTTGGAGTCAGCCACTCAAGCCAAGTGCTCTTCTATGGGCAGGCTGAGGCTGCAGACCTCGATGCACGTGTACATGGCTTTAAATGCAGCATCACCTCACATGAGACCAGCACTGTGCATGAACCTTAGCTTGGGAATTGCTGGAGACTGTGACTTTCCTCCAGGCTACAGAGGCGTGTGCACCCAGGAAAGGGGCACAGCAAGATGAGGTATGTATGCTAGTACATAGCCAGGGTACATCATGCAGGGTGGAGGAGGGACCAGCAGTGCACAGGCTGTCTCTGGGTGGGCCCATGTTACCTTTCCTGTTGGTCTAACTCCTCTTCTGAGAATGTGCTTGCTCTGGGCAAGGGAAGTATATGTGTACAGTACAATGTTATTCAGACTCTCCTCTTTCTGTCCCTTAAAAAAAAAAATAGATCTTATTGTTAAAGTATGAATACTGTGTCAAGTTTTGAATTGTCTTCTACTGACACAACTAATATTTAATCAAACATTTAATTAAGACTGCAGAATATTGCAATATCGTGTAATCTATCTCCTTTCAGGCTCTTGAAATAATCAGTTCAAGCCAAGCACAAAAGAATAACTTTGTTTATGAAGCTTTTAATTTCTGTTTATGAATTTCTGTTAAGTTTGAGATTGGAAAAAGCAATAACATGTGGTCTGTAGGCAGAATAAAGCTGGGGTTTTCAAGTCTGCAGTCTGGTGCATTTGAAGGCACATGAGATCAAATGGCTATCAAGGGAGAAAGGAAAAGCTTCCTGACCCCAGAGGGCTGTGGTTCTAAAACTGCTGGCAATTCACAGAAGGTAACTGGGTATTGGAATTACATGTTTATGTGGAAACTGCTTTTGCTGTAGTGAGAAGGATGTGATCTTGTGTTAAAAGTATGGTGAGAAGGCAGGTGTGTTCTTAATAAAATACTGACTGCTTTTTGAAGTTTCAGCAGGGCTCCCCTTGATGTCCCTTTGGGGATGTGCACCAGACAGATCTGTACTTCCTGTTCCCAGATGCTTCAGCTCTTAATTATCTTTGATACAGAAGCAAGAGTTTAGTTTCTTAATTTTTTTATGAGCATGGTAAAGAGGAGGAGCCAGTGGATTTA
Source organism: Odontophorus gujanensis (assembly GCA_013399175.1). Taxonomy (NCBI): domain Eukaryota; kingdom Metazoa; phylum Chordata; class Aves; order Galliformes; family Odontophoridae; genus Odontophorus; species Odontophorus gujanensis. Next base: position 26,143 of record VXAB01011708.1, read on the forward strand.
CAGTGCTTGAAATCTAAATGCCTTTAATGCCTTGCAGTGTTTCAGTAGGTCTTCAATTCATGAGAACAAAATCAAATGATGAAATGTTAATTTACAAATGGTATATAATAAAATTCCTTGAAACTGAAATGATCACGATTTTAATCATGAACTAAATAGTTTTCCAGAGGGAGGAAATCAACAAGGCTGGTCATCTTCTGGAAAGTCCTGCAACTGGAGCACCTGCTGCAGCAATGATAATCCCAGTGCTGAAAGCACAGTTTGGGATGTCATCTTCATCTCCATTGGAGGCAGATTATTTTCAGTGATGGCAGGGAAACTAAACAAAGATTTCCAGTGTAACTTGCACACTGAGCCAGGCTTTCTGAACAGTTGTGCAGGTTGATGACACTGGGATGAGGATTAATGCTGGGGGAGTGAAGCTGCACCCATTTCATCAGCCAGTGGCACAGCTCGTGGTTGAGTTTCCAACCTGGATGGAAGAGACCTCAGGTAAAACTGAAAAGAACTGACTCAGCTGGAAGATAGGCATTCTCTGCAATGGCAGGAAGAATGTAATAAAGCTGTGTAGGAATGTATGGTTTTCTTCCCATGAGGGACAAGAGAAAGCTGTGGTTTGCCAGGTTATCGTGTTCAGACTCCAGTTACATGAACTCACCGATTGCGTACCCTGCGTGTAGCTAGAATAGATGGTATGAGTGCTTTTGGATTGAATCCCAGAGTAATAATGTCATTCAGAAAGGTGCAATACGGTGTTTCGTTTTGTAGTTCCACACAGGTATTTTGTGTTTTTGAAGTGGGTAGCCTACCCACTATGATGCCAGCTTCTGCAACCTGGGGCCTGAGCCCCATTTTTCTTTATGCCTGTGACTTGTTGACCATGACAAGTCCAAAGCTGACCACTTTTATTCACTCCAGCATTCATCATCCAAGCACCTATGGCTGTCAGTGTAATACCCAATTGTACAACTCAAAGTGAGGCTTGGCTGTTACACTTCATTTTAAGGCTGGTCTGAGAATAAACAAGTTATTCTCTTGCGTCAGCCAGCTCTGCATGATGATGGCTTCAGATTCAGGTGAGGCTGCTGTCACTGAGCTTGCAGAAGTTATCCCTTCTTACATAAGCCAGGATGATTATGTTATTTTAGCAGAAGTCAAGATAAGCTCTCTAGGTCTTGCTTTTGGCAGCCCAGTTGTTATGCACAGGCTAGCAAAAGAAGAGTTGTAATTTTGGCCAAAATCTTGCAGAATGAAGAATGTGCCAAAGGTTAGCTCATCCTCCATGGTTTTATTAGTATTCCGGGCTTCAGTCTGGAGATTAGTAATGGCTGTGTTTAATATTTGTGTTTTCATGTGATCAGTTTAGGTGGGTGCAGAAGGACTGCGAGGCACAAGCAGGCTGCCTTCTCTCGCCCTGGCTGACAGTGAGCAAACACTTCAATATAGGGAGGAGACAGTTGGTAACAGTCATTAACATAACAAAGTGCCCCATAGATCACTTCAGACTCATTGGAGTAATTTTAAGCAAATGTTTTCCCCTGAGAAACAGCAGAAGAACACTTTGTTAAATGTTTTGCAGCCTGGGCCACCTGTTTCTGCAGGGGCTGGGAGAAGCACCTGGGTGTCCCTGGTCTCCCAATGGGTGGTTTCTCCTGAAGCCTTCTGGTAGGGGTTGGTTGCTTGCGTATGTGCTGATTTTTTGACTGATTTTTAGCACAGCTACCTATCAAAACTAGGCTCACAGGGATTCTTTTTCTTCCTTCCTTTCTCTTGGCTTCCCACCCTGGAAAACTTCAAGATCTAGGCAAGAGATAGGCTCCCTTTGTGAGGGGCAGCATTGGGGCTTCAGGCATCTGGAGAGACTCAAGTAGACTGAAAGATATGTGTGAGAGTCTTGGCTTGGAAACAGCAGCCCCAGCTCAGCAGCACGGTGCTCACTGACTTAGTTGGGATGGTGAAGAGACACATGAGATGACCGGGCTCCTCACTGCTCTCTGCCAGGCCATGGCTGGGGCCAGCATGAGGAGACGGTGGCAAGGACAGGAGCCAGCAAAATCATTAACAACAATTAAGTACTGAACGTGCAGATTACTGTCAGGTTGTTGTTACAGCTCTAGGGGATACACAATTAAAAAACACCCCCACACACCACAAGCTGGCCCCTAGTGCTCCCAGTGCTTTCCATTCACCTGCCACGTCTATGTCGCCTCATCCCGCAGCCCTGCCTTCCCTTCAGCAGCCTCAGACAACTTTAACATTTGAATTAACATAAAACCCCTCTCTGAAATCTGTTAACATTTATAATATTGCCATACTTTATGTGATCATTGTGTTTTTTTCTGTCAGTGTGAGCTCGGTGAGTTTTTGTTGTTTTTCTTTTTTTTTTCAAATGATACCAAACATAGACCTATTATGCTGCAAAAATCATGTATTTGTCTAATGATTTCCCATTGGTATCTTTGTTGCTATGAACCAAAGCATTAAATAGAAGCCAGTGCATTAACGCAGTGTTGTTCTACATAATAAATTTGAATATCCCCAGATGAATATTTTTAACAGGGATTTTCTGAATAAAATGCATACGGTGCTATGGTATTAATAACTACTTAAGATCATTTTTTGACATTTAATGTTGACATCTAAAATATTTCCTTTAATTTTTGGTTGCCTCTGCAAACAGAAACGATGGCATTTGTCCTAGAAAAGGCTGGATGGACAAATAACGTTTTTACTCATAATGAAATGAAAAGCAATAAAGAAAATGTGCTAAATGTCAACAGTAAAGCATATCTTCTGTTTGTGTATTATGAGGAGAATATGCTCTAAAATGACACTCACACAGAAAAACCTTTAAGTGACTTAATATGCTTGAATATTAATGGTTTGGATGTTAATCCAGTGCAATGGTTCAGTTTTTTTGAAAATTGGCTATTTAAAGGCATTATTACCTCAATAAATTTCCTATGGTCACTGTGGTAGCCACAGTATGAAAAATAATCATCATAAATCTGAATTTACAAAATATTTCCAAAATTGCACAGATTTGCTGGGAGAAACAAAAGATGAAGTATATGCTTCCTGACTCAATGTATTTTGTCCTTGCAGGAGCTGTATGTACAAAAACAGCAGATGGGACCTGCAGGACAACCACAGGCATCGCTCGTGCCCCACGACTGTAACACTTGGGTCTGTGTGATAATAACTGTGACTTCACTGGAGTTAAATCCAGCTGGCAACTGGTCATAAGTGCTGTTCCTGAGGAGACATTACTGGAACCTGTCCTGTTTAATATATTTACCGATGATCTGGATGAGGGAATCAGGTGCACCCTTGGGAAGTTTAAGATGACACTGAGTTGGGAGAAAGTGTTGATCTGCCTGTGGGTAGGAAGGCCCCACAGAGGGATCTGGATAGGCTGATATCTGTGCTGAGGCCAATGGGATGAAGTTCAATCAGACCAACTGCCAGGTCCTGCCCTTTGATCACAACAGCCCCACACAATGCTACAGGCTTGGGGCAGAATGGTTGGAAGGTTGCACTGAGGAAAATGACCTGGGGGTGTTGACTGATGATCAGCTGAACATGAGCCAGCAGTGTGCCCAGGTGGCCAAGAAGGGGTGTACAAATGATGGACCAGGGCAAAGGGAGAAACCCTATGGCTCTCAAGCCCAGTGTCAGCCCAGGATCATAGTGATGCCCACAAGCTCCTTGCAGGAGTGCAGCACCACTGCACAGTCCTGTTGAGGACATGGAGCTAGGACACAAGCTCCACCCTGTGTCCTTACATCCGGGAGCAGACAAGCAGGCCTGGCCTCACTGTTAGGTCCATAACAAGCACAGTGCTGAACTACAGCCTTCCTTTTTGTATGTACAGCTGAGTTCGACACGTGTAGCTTCAGCTGGCTCTACCTCTACAGTTTTATTAGATAAATCTGATTGATGAGGGGTTGTTGGTTTTTTTTTTTTTGTTTTTAATTCCTCTCAATCTCTTTAAATTAAAAAAGGAGAGAGAGAGAGAAGTTGAAAAGAGCTGTAATTGCAAGTGAGCACTATAGAAACCTACAGCCAGCAGGCATGCTTCAAAGGCAGCAGGGACAGTCTGGACCCTTTAGTTGCTGGCTAGCAGGGCTTCAAATAAGCCTACATGATGACTGTATTTTAATTTTGATCCATACCAAAAGGGCTTAATTGGAAGGTGCTGTACTTTTTTCTTTTTTCTTTTATATGAATGTCCTTTTCATAGAATCATTTGAGTTGGAAGGGACCTGCAAAGGTCATCTAGTCCAACTCACCTGCAGTGAAAAGGGACACATACAGCTCCATCAGGTGCACAGAGCCTGCTCCATCCTGACCTTGAGCATTTCTAGGATGGGGGATCCACCTCCTCACTGAGCAACCTGTTCCAGTACCTCACCACACTTACTGTGAAAAACTTATTCCTTATATTCAATCTAAATCTCTCCTCTTTTAGTTCGAAACCATTTCTCTTGTCCTGTCACAACAGACTGTGCTAAAGAGTCGGTCCCCTTCTTTCTTACAGGCCCCATTTATTTCCGTGAGCATGGCTGTTGCCAGAAGTGGCCTTGGTAGGACAGAGCAGGAATCTTGGCAGCAGGCACAGGGGCAAGCGTGGCAGAGCTGGGTGAGGAACACTTTGGAGCATGGGAAGACACGAGGGCTCGGCCCTGGGAGGAGATATGCCTGTCCCCATCCCACCCCAATCCTCACAAGGAGCTGATGTGGAGCAGCACCTTTCTCCATCTTCCCTGCGGCCTGCCTGGTGTGCTCTCCGACACAGCTGGGGAATTAAGCAACTAATTTTCATTAGTGTCAGTGTGCCTTGCACATAACTCTAAACTACCAATTAAAGGTATCGATTCAGATCAGTAAAGGTACTAAATTCCAGTCGGAACAGAAAAAGCAAGTACTAAACTTACGGGGACAATCTGTTTAATGCAGCAGTGGATTAAAGCAACTGATTTATCATCTTTGTCTCTTTACAAACACTAATCCTCGGGATGTAGGTCTTGACCAACTCCCGTGCCGTTGCAGTTGCTCATTTCCTCTAGCTGGGACAGCTGTGAGCTGCCAGTCCCACACCGCTGCCCAAGAGCAGCTCTCTCGTCAGAAACTGGGGGATTTCTTATTTGGCTGATTAATCCTACAGGATGACTAATTATTGTGTAAAAGTAATTCTGTGTTTATCAGTTTGGGAGCTGAGAATTTATTCCTTTATTTGAAGATCATGCAAACACGTTTGGTGCTGAAGGTCTGTCATTTTCCACCGACTTCATCGTATGTCAGGTGGCTCTTCCCAGCCCACTTGCATCTGCACAAGGCATTACTGGTCCTGTATCCGCACTCTGGAGAAGATCTTTATTATTTTTCTGTTCTCATTTCCTCTGAATGAAGGTTGTACTAAAAAAGGTCTCTGCCAAAAGTCATTATTTTTAGGATAAATTGTCCTAGAACATGCAAAAAAAAAAAAAAAAGCTTTGTATTTTCTTACTCAGCATGAGCTGGTTCTGGAGGCGTGGATTTCTGAGCTGCTGTGCATCAGGAGTGACCTGTGCCTGCTTGGTGCATAGCAGTAGTTTAAAAAGCTAATAGTATGTTTGAACTAAGAGCGAGAGAGAATGCAAAAGAGTATTATAATTGTTCATAACAGAAATTTCTATAATTAAAAATGGAATTCTCTGGCAATGGAGCAGAAATAGCAATTTTCTACCCAGTGAAGCTCCAAATTATTTTAGAGGGAATTAGATGTATTCTCCTGGAGTATGACCGCTCTGAAAGATTTTTTGATGCTAAACTGTATCTGAATATTGGAGAGAGCAAGCTGTGCTGTCCTCTCACCTGCTGACAGCTTGGAGGCTGAAACATCACAGACAAAAGTGATGTAGTTTTTGTGTTTGTTATACAGCCATTGTCTGTCTTCATATGATCACAGTGTGGGAAATAACCTTCTGTAACCACCATGTGTTCTTGTGCACATATTTGTCTGTGTTTCAGCCAAGATGGCCCTTGGCTTTATATACACTACAACCCAGGGCATTACTGCCATGGGGTTAGTGGCTGAAAGAGGTCTTGGGGCTCCTGTTGTAGGACAGACAACTCTAAACATTCCCAATGGGAAACACTGGTGTGCCCAAGGGGTTGTGTGACCTGAGGATGCCCACATCTGCCATCCCACTGGCCTTCAAAGCAACAGCAAAAGTGAAGAACTTTCCCCCTGCAGTCTTTATAAATAATAGCTTGTATGCTATGATCATCCATTTCAGCATAACTCCCAGAACATTTCTGGCTTTCTCAGACCTGATCTTCCACACACCAGAAGGCTGCCTAGATGGGATGAGGAGGTAAGGGCCGGGAAATATTTGGGATATGTGCATGCACCAGAGCTGGCACGAGGCTGCCATCTAGTTCCATCTCCCTTGCTCGCTCCAGGCTGCAGCCACTCAGCTGTGCCTTGTCCAAGCAGATCTCTACTGTGTCCTCTGGTCTGGAAGCCTGGTGAAGTTTTGTGTTAAGTAACAGCCCTGGAGTTAAGCTGTGGAAAAAATTCAAGCAAGAAATGGTTCACATGGGAAATTCTCCTTGCAGAGTGGCACTGCCCAGTTCCACTGGGGATGCTGGTGTGACTTCCTCTGCATCCCTGGGGAAGGGGTGGAGAGATCGGTTCCTCTGGCTGAGATTGGCTATAAATTGGTGTAAATCACCAGGAAGAGGTGGGTGTTTGCCTCCATTAGCTCTGATATAAATATTGCTGCTCTGCCCTCGCTATCGGCAGCGAGCATTTCTCTGCTCAGTGTCTGTGCTGACAGGCTGCCAAGGCAGCGAGGCTGTGTGCCCCGGCCTTTGGCTTCGTGCTATGGAGAAAAGGGCTGAGTTTGTGCTTAATGTACTGGGAGGGCACCCAGGGGATGCTCAGCAATTCCCAGTGCTGCCACAAACTTCCAGTGTGACCTCCGATAAATCATGTAACCACTATTTCTACAGGAGGAGGCATAAAAACCTCCACCATCTTGTCTATTTGGGGGATTTTTAAAAGGTGTGGTACTGGACAAGTTTTATTCAAAGGTCTGCCTCTTCAAAGAAGGTCTGCTTTTGCTTGTCATTGAAGACTTGGTCTGCATTGGAGAGTTTTGTGACCAGAGATGGATCTGGAGGCACAGACCTCCCTCCGTTGGTCAAAGCCTTGTGAAGAGGAAGAGATTATGCTCCTGGAAATTTGGGTCTCTGGAAATCCGACCCAGCATGACTCCCTGTAGCAGAGCTCATTACTGCAGCAGCACCGGGTCCTTCTGCAGCCCAAATGTTTCCTGCTGTGCCAAGGAAGCTCTGCAGCTGTCCCCAGAGTCAGCATTAGACCCAGACACAACCAAATGCCACCTATCAGCACAGGGCAGTCAGCTGAAGGAACATATTTCACTTGCAGAGCTGATATAATTGTTTAGAGCAAACAGACAGCTCAACATTTTTGCTAACTTACAAAATCCAGCATTTCAGGACAGTGCAAGGCCATTTTCATAGGCAAGGCATTGCTGTTAACCTGCATGCTTGGCACTGCTGCTGGAGAGTGCTGTCTTTGCTTTGAACAAGACGTGTTCATGGACGGGAAGCTGTGGGGTTTTAATGCCAGGGGATCTCTTGACTGCACCAACGCGAAATCTCTGGTCACTGCTGCTGGATTATCCAGCCAGGGCTGGCTGTGGGTGTGGCAAGGCTGATGCATTGTATCACCTATCCCGGGGAGAAATGGGGTCTAAGCGAGACCCCAACGAGTAAAGGATGCAGTCAGAACTGAAAGAATGATCAGCGTCTCCCAGTAATGAGCTCTGCTTAATATGTTGGAAGCCCACACTTTATCTGCATTCTGGCCAGCTATGAACCTTACACCGACTTCATACAACTGTTTGTCACAGCTGATGAGAGATGTAAGATATGTGACTCAAACCTCTTTTATTCCCTCAAGACTTTTTCCTTCTGCCTAAAATGGGCACTTGGAAGGCAAAAACACTGGCAATAGCAGGGCGTACAGATTGCTGCTCTTCATTTGGGGCACCAGGGCTTGGATGAAGGGGCAGAAGTACAAGCAGCTGTGCAGTGTGGGCTGTGTGTCTCTGTGCCACGATGCGCTCCATTACATGTGTGTCTGCTGCCCTGTGCATGCAGATCTGGTATGGAAGGAGCAGTGCTGCACCATTGCTGGTGGCCAAAGAGTTGGAGCCTGAAGGTTTTGCTTTATGTGGCACTTTTGAAGTTGCTGCCTCAGAGTTCCTGATGATTGGGTTTATATGGCCAACTCACATGTCCACCTGCTGGTTTGTGTATCTCATGCAGATTTGTTCTTCTCCTCCAGCTCTACTCTCCCTTTCAACACTTCTATACATGCTTCTCACTGTGTCTTTGTATTTTGTGCTTCATATATCTTGCTGCTGTGATATGTATTAACTACTCAGGCTCCCAAGGGCCTCAGAAGATGAGTCTACAAGAATCCAGCAATAATCCATTTGTGTACAAAACGTGTTCTTCAGTGTTAGTGCTGGCGTTACCCGACAGCTGCAGACAGCAATGCTCTGAGCTGTGCCTTGGGCTCTTTGATAACTCCTGCTGAATCATCAGCACTTTTCCTGCTCTCTGTACCTGATTGCAGGCAGGCTGAGCTCACTGAGGAGCATTCACCAGCGAGGGACTACGGGGTTTGGTGCAGAGCAACTTGTGCCACCTGCTTTGTCACCTTATCACTCACACCTCAGGTGGAAGTGGGCTTTTCCAGATGTTTCTGGTGGCATGTGCAGCAAAGAAGCAGCTCCCTCCAGTGTGCAGTGGTGTTTTTCATGCATTACCTACTGGCTTCTGATTAAATTTCAGATGATCTTAGCCCAGGCAAAAAAAAAAAAATGCACTAAGTGCCAATCAGGAAGCACAGAGCATACAGTAAGTACAGTTCAAAAGCTGCATTACCCTTATCTTTTAGTAATGATCAATTAGCATGAAGGTCAGTGGGCAGCTTGGAAATGAGTCAGATGAGAAGGGCAGTAAGGAGGATTTGAATGGGAAGGAAACTCTTGATTCATACCCGGCGTTTAAAGCCGTAACTCTGTAACAGTGGGGGCGGAGGGTAGCGTTAAGTAGTCCCGCTGTCACACTGACTCAACCAGCATTTAAATCACGGTGCAGAGAGGGCAGCCTCTTCTTCCTGGTGCTGAAACATCACATCCCACCGCAGCTGGGGCCTCATGTTGCACAGAGCCTTCCTTGCCCTCCACTGCACTCCCCTGGCCAGCTGAAACACCAGAACCACACGGCGCCACGGGGCCGGTGCCTGCTGTCAGCATCCCCAACATGTGAAAATCTTCTCCCTGATTTGCACCAGAATGGGCGAGATCAGCAGGGAGAGGAAGGTGTACAGCAGAGCTGTTGGAGAATAGGGGACCTCTGTGGTCTCCAGAGCATTGCTACACAGCACTTTGTTAATGTTTTGGGTGGAAGAAGAAAAGAAGAATTGTAACCAATTAATTAACTTGCAAATTTTGCACAGATGATCCAAGTGTGCCACATTAAACAGTAATTGGTCCTTCCCAGTGTGTATGTGCACTCTGAGATAAATAAAAAGGTATTAAAAGACATTACAGAGAGTTGCATGTGCACACCCGGGGTAGCATGGGCCTCTTAATGTGAGCGTGTGCTTGAGCATGGTTTCTGATGCCAGCTGTTACAGTTTGGGTAGAACTGGCAGGGCAAATGGTTCTGTTTGTGTGAGTAAGGCATTACGGTACACTGCCTTTTGCCTGCCTGCAGCCTTTACCCTGCCAGTTACTCAAAGCAAGTGTGCTGCAAGAGATTCTGTCTTCACTTGAGCGCATCTTCGTTGCGGTCTCTCTCCCAGCTCCACTTTCTGTTGCTCTGGGTGCCCACTGAGCCACTCTGAACTCCCTCTGTTACCAGGGCTGCACTGTGGGCGGCTTCCACTGCACTCATGCCCATGTAGGAGCAGCCCTGGAGTCACAGCAGCAGCAGAAATGCTCCGGCAGCACCACAGCTGATGTCTTTGAGGCAGCTTCTCAGGGTTGAGGCAGGAAGGAGAGCGCTGGCACTTGGCGGGGATTTCAGACAGTGTGATGGAATGTGTCTTGTTTTCTCCAGTTTACATATCCCTGTTGGTGTTGGACAGGCTGGCGGATGGGTGAAAATAGCTCTGTCACCTTTCTGTGTGGGAAGTTTATTTCTGCTTCTTTCTCCCCCACACACGTCCATATGCATGCAGGAGAGACTGAACAGAGCACAGTACGCAGCCTCCCCCAGTGCTGCGTGTGTGAAGAGCACATGGGTACTGCACTGCCAGCTTCCCTTCCTGAAACACCATATGTTCTGGCCAGTGAGCTTAAAATACCCCAACGAGTGGTGTTTTAAAGCATGAGTGCTACATGCAGTGCTTCTCTACTCTCTGGAGGCTAATTAATCCCCTTAAAATAGAGAGCCGTGGAATAGGTGCTTGTGGTAGCGAGCAACTGAGCTGCCTGTTGAAGATGATGAAATGTAAGTACAAAGGAGAATAGGTAAGGGTGGGTTAAAGCTGTGTTCCTGCCTCTGACAGTTTACTTTGATGAATGCACTCATTCACTCATATTCACCATTTGGATCCTGCATAATCAGAGATAACAGGCGGATGGTTTGCATGAATAACTAAGTTTGTCATGTTTAATTTTCTTTAAAAAAAGAAACAGCAGTTGCTTTACCCTCATCCTTCAGGCCCAATACATATTTATAAATTGTCAGGAAATGAAAAGCCTTTTAACAGCACGCAACGAGCATGCAAAAGCACCAAGAGAAATAACTGTGAGAGCAGCAGGGGGGGGAGCGGAGCAGCCTGCCCCTGTGCTCACCTGGTGCAGAGCTGCGGGCAGAGGGTGCTGAGCCAGAGCCACTGTGAGTGCAAGGGAGATTTGTTGTGTGCTCTTCCGATGGGGTCTGCTGACAACTTGACATCGAACAACAGGAAGAACTAAAAGTGAGAAATAAATCTGCATTTGGCAGTTAACTAGTAATGTAGCAAGTGGTTTATGTGCTGCTTAATAGTTGATGTGTGGCTGGCTTGATTGTGCCTGTCCCACCTCTAACAACTCCTTAAAGCACACCAAGGGTGCAGCAGGAGTTTGCATGGAACAAAATGCTGATGGATGGCTACATCCAGATGTGGAATCCTCAGTACAGGAGAGACATGGACCTGTCGGAGCACGTCCAGAGGAGTGCCACAAAAATGGATGAAACACCTCCCCGATGAGGACAGGCTGAGAGCTGGGGCTGTTCAGCCTGGAGAAGAGAACGCTCTGGGGAGACCTGAGAGCGGGCTTTCAGTATCCAAAGGGGGGGCTGTAAGAAAAAAGGGGCTGACGCTTTAGCAGGGTTTGTTGTGACAGGATGAGGGAAATGGTTTCAAACTAAAAGAGGGGAGGTTTAGATTGGACATCAGGAAGAAGTTTTACAGTACGGGTGGTGAGGCACTGGAACAGGATGCCCAGAGAGGAGGTGGATGCCCCATCCTTGGAGAAACCCGAAGTCAGGCTGGACTGTGAGCACCTGATGGAGCTGTAGGAGTCCCTGCTCATCGGGGGAGTTGGACTAGATGACCTCTGAGGGCCCCTTCTAATTCAAATGATTCTACGATTCAATGGGAGCTGTGCAGTGTGGACACCCAGGTGCAAGGGCTGACTCCATCCCAAAGGGGTTTTGGTTCAGGATTGGCCCCTCCCAGCCTCTGCCAGGCACAGACACGGGGCTAAATGCTGCTGCACAGTGCTGCTAATGGTACAATTAAAAAAAATCTGGTCTCTTTATTGAGCGAATGATTTCTGCAGAGAGTAGTGTGAAATATTAAAATGTCTGTGTAGAGAGGTCCCACAGGAGAAATTCATAAGAAGAAAGACTGAATCACTAAAAGAGAGAGAGAAACCAGGAGTCGCTAATGTGAGGCTGAAGGGAGAAGATCAAATCTAGTTAGAGGGTCTTCTAACCAGAGTGGCTTTTCCATAATCATCCTATCAAGAGGATCTTTGCAATAGGAGACCTCTGACTTCCATACCAATGTATATGCCACCAGACACAAATCCCTCAACAGCTAGCTCAATGACACACTGAGTAAAGCCACTTGGCAGAAGTGCAGTTTGATTACCAGCATGTCAGCAGCCCAGGAGCTGCGGTCAGTGGGACAGCTTGGGATGAGTATGGGGCTGGCAGTGGGGTGCCCACCCTGGGACCCACCAGACTCTTGGGCACCACCTGTGTGGGCTGCAAAATGCTGAGCAAAGTGTTGCTGAAAGAAACTCAGAGTGAATCCTGGAGTGTGGCACTCAGGCTGTGTGGCAAAAATGATAAATCTCACCAAAAATATTGCAGAGATGAAAAGCACGAAGTGTTTGCCACTAGTAGTTGTCTAGGGAATGGAGAATAATGAAATTGCAAATTCAAAACCACAAGAGCCTGTAAAACACTGTTTTCCTGCTAAAAATATCTCACAGAAAAATCTTTAAAGCATCATCCCCCCCTCCCCCCTTTTATGACCTTGTTTCATCCAAGCACTTACGCACGTGCTTAATGTTAAGCATGTAAGCCATTCCCCCGATGTCTGTGGGAAGAACGTGCGTTGGAAGTGTTGGCATGTGTTAGCATCTGGCTGGATCCCACCGTGGCAAACGGCTGTGAGAATCTGGCAGAGGGAGGATGTGCAGAGCCTGATTCTCATTTACGCCGAGGCGGCTCTACACGGCGCCCTGGGCAGCACGGCTCTTGCAGAGAGTGTAAGTGTGTGCAAACACTAAACCATGTCATTAATTTAAAATCCCCTGAAGTTAGCCTAAAATAGTCCCATACGGACATACTGGGCCTGGCAGACCACAGGCATCCGAGCTCCATGCCTTTGTTCCTCCCCAGGAAGGTCTGGGCAGTGCTCGTGCTCCAGCCGGCCGCCCCGTAAATCACTGGCGAGCCCAGTGCCTCGCCAGCTGTCTGGGCTGGAGAGCTTGGTCTCAAACAGAGACATTAACATTTTCGTTAATAGGGATATCTGTGTTGCTACATAGTCTGAATTGGCCTCTATTACTTATTAATGAAGATCCGAAAGTGCATGTACTTAAGACCTTGCTTAGCTAAGGGGAGTCTTCTAGGGCCAATTTGAGTCCTATTTAATGACTAATGGCTATTGAGACATAATGTCCACTAAGCAGATATCACATCCTATTTAGTATTTAATGTTTAAATATTTAATTAATTAAACACTGCCAAATATTTAATTAAACGCCATCAGAGCCATCCTGACACTTCCACTATGCATAATGCAAAGGAAATCAGCACTTTCCTTATCAGCCCCACAAGTAATGCATATTCAGCCTTACACAGAAATTGCTGGGGTCTGTACAGCCAAAATACCTGAAACCGTACACAACAGAGTGGCCTGCTTTTAAAAAATATTTTTCTATTTTTCCCCCCCCCCCCAAATGAGCTGAACTAAACGTTTTATTAATAAATCAAGTTCCGAAGTGATGCGTAGGCAAAGTGGTGGTACTGTGCTCTGCGCAGAAACAAGAATGCTATGCTTGTATATTGACTTTTAATTATTTAAAAGTAAATGACTGCTACTTAGCATGGCATACCTGCCAGCAGTTTACACTAGTTTTGCTTAAATATTTACTCTGCTATTCAATAAAAAATGAGTGTACTGAAGCAAAAAATGAGAACCTACCATATCACATGGTCCNTAAGACCTTGCTTAGCTAAGGGGAGTCTTCTAGGGCCAATTTGAGTCCTATTTAATGACTAATGGCTATTGAGACATAATGTCCACTAAGCAGATATCACATCCTATTTAGTATTTAATGTTTAAATATTTAATTAATTAAACACTGCCAAATATTTAATTAAACGCCATCAGAGCCATCCTGACACTTCCACTATGCATAATGCAAAGGAAATCAGCACTTTCCTTATCAGCCCCACAAGTAATGCATATTCAGCCTTACACAGAAATTGCTGGGGTCTGTACAGCCAAAATACCTGAAACCGTACACAACGCTGAACTAAACGTTTTATTAATAAATCAAGTTCCGAAGTGATGCGTAGGCAAAGTGGTGGTACTGTGCTCTGCGCAGAAACAAGAATGCTATGCTTGTATATTGACTTTTAATTATTTAAAAGTAAATGACTGCTACTTAGCATGGCATACCTGCCAGCAGTTTACACTAGTTTTGCTTAAATATTTACTCTGCTATTCAATAAAAAATGAGTGTACTGAAGCAAAAAATGAGAACCTACCATATCACATGGTCCCTCTTCTACCTGTAGCATGCCAAGTTCACAAGGATTTATTCACAGAGAGATGATAGGTTTTGCTGGTTTTCCCGAGCTAAGCCAAAGCACGGGTTTAAACAATTCCCATTACATTCCCAGTGACAAACTGGGTCCTAATTTTCAGCTTGTTACATTTTGTTTCAGATTTACTGATGGAAACTTGGCACACATAAATACAAAGATCTTTAAATCCCAGTTTTGAAATCTGCACGCCCAGAAGGTAAAGAAACATTTCAGGCTGAGCTGCTTATTTGAACGTTTGACTGCCCTGCTCCATGCTGGAGCTGCTCGGTCGTGTTTCATCTCTCCCAGACAATGTGGGGATGTCTTATTCCAACATTCCCACACGGGATCCCTCGCTAAGCAGGAGCATGGCTACCAGCTGGATGAACCATTAAGGTCACGCCATTTTTATGCTTGAATTCAAGCCACTTATTAACAAATTGAGGATACGTTTGGACTTTCTTTAGAGGATCTTACGTTATCTTTTTGGCTGCTCCAGCCAAATTATCTTTCACTGCAAAGAATTGATGCTCCACTTGCTCAAATTGCATTTGACTTATACAAACAGGCCAAAAGGAAAAAAAAGACATAAAAACCCAAAAAAGACAAAAAGCAGTCTGAGAAGCCTCTATTGTGAGGACCTTTATCTCCCAAGTTCAGCGATGCTTTGCTTTGTCTGTTTGCATTTATTGAACAATCATTTCCCTGAGCAGCCAGGAATTCGCCTGCATCCACGGGCTGCCGCGACGCTCTGAATGCTCGTGTTCTGCCCACCCAGGCAAACCGCACTCATTCCGTTCACCTCTCTGCTCTTTGCCACCTTTACACCGAAGGTATATGAGGAGGGGCCAAGATGCCACCGCGCCCACGCCGCCCGCAAACACAGCGCGGCTGCTCAGCTGAGGCTGCGGTCTCCACGGTCTCGCAGAGCTACGCGTGGAGCTCCGCTTCGGCTTCATAAGGAGCACCTCCTGCCGCTCCCGGGCCGCGTCGCCGCCGCTCCGTCCACGACGCGGAGCCGCGCCCGCGGGCCGTGCCCGCCATTGCCGGGGCTCTGCTGCCACCTGGCGGCACGGCGGGGCCGCCCCGCGCCTCTGGGCGCCCGCTGCGCTTCTTCCTGCGCTGAGGCGGCGCGGGCGGGCTGGGCTGAGAGCTGCGAGCTGCCGCCACGCTGCGTCTGCGGGGGGAAACCGCAGGTGTGAGGAAGGCCGCTGGCAGCACCGGGCTTTTGGCCGCATGGGGTGATAGGCAGCAGCGCAGTGCTTCCGCAGGGATGCGCGGCTGGGACACGCGGCTCTTAGTGCCGCCGTTGTGAAATTAATACATTTCCTTTCATCGTCTCTCATAAAGCGTTGTCAGGAGCGGTGTTGTCACTGCACGTCCTGACCCCGCGCAGTGCAGCCTGCAGCAATCAGTCACAACGTGTCCTCGCCCGGCCAGGACCGACCCGTGGGCACACGGCGTTGTCCAAATCCAGCACGATCACCTGCTTTCCACGTTCATCCGTGTTCACGAATAACATATGCCCATACAGCTCCGACCCAGACACGGGTCAAGCTCTGTCTCAAAGTGAATGCTTATTGGTAACAAATGTGCCGCTCGCTCTCCTGGCCCTGCTTCTGGGCAAGCGCTTGAGCCAGATGTCCCGGTCCTAAACCTAGGAGCTGGGACCATTGATTTGGTGGCGATGGATGCTGCGAGCGAGCAGAGCCCCTTGTGCAGAGGCCAGGCTGCGTGCCCTGCTGCTCTGCGTGGCCCTGCGGCCCGCGCTGCTCCTCACGCTGAGCTGATTGCCCGTTGATCCTCCGCTCCTTCAGCGATGACGATCAGCTTTTGAACTGCCGTAAATGAGGCCAATCAGCATTACTTTCGTTTCATTACTTCAAGAGCTTACTCATAAATTTCCTCTTATCCTGCTTCCCCTTTGGTCTGGAATTAGCCACTGTGCTTGCTAGGAGCTGCTGTAGCCAGTTCTCCTCGACTGGAGCTGTTTGATCTTTCCCAGGTTTAGTGATCAACGAGCAAAAATGCTTTACCTTGTTTGATTTAAAGAAATACACCTTCTTGCCCATTCTTCTTGGCACTGCACGCGCCATGCCGCTGGTGAAGTATGGAACGAGCTGCAGCACTTAACTGACCCCAATATAATATGGGAGAGAATGAATTGGCAACGAGTCTGTAAAATAATTAACAACATCTTTCATTTAGCAGTGTGAATTTTATTACTTGGACGTTAAAACACGAGGATGGATTTCATTGCAGGCTAGGGGGTGTTTTCCCCCAATATTACCCGGCAGCCCATTGTGTGGCAGAGGTGGCACAGCTTTAAAGCTACAACCTTCTGGGGTAAAGACCCTGCGTGTTCCTCAAAAGATACAACAGGAACGTAAACCTATTTGTGTAAACACCCTCGTGGGCAGTGCTGGGCTAATTCTCCTTCCCCCGGCTGCCATGGGAAAGGTATCAGAACCATTTGGAGGCACTCAAAGCCTTCCAGGAACCATCCACCCTCACTTTTGGGGAGGAGCCATTTCCTGACTAAACATAAATGGTTCCACCTGTGATAAATAACAGTTTTTTTTTCTTGAGATGCTTCAATTCACAGCACCTGGAGGGCACCAAAGCTCCCCATAAAAGTGTCCAGTGTGCTTGTGAATGCTTTTGGGGCCTGAGCTCTTGCTCTGCACCTCCTTGTTTTGCAGTCCCTGCCTTGGAGCCAACCCAAGGCAAGCAATTACTGTTTCTGCTGCTGTGCCTTTCTCTGGTGGCTGGAGGAGTAAGGCAAGGTGTAATCTCATCTTTTCTTTGCATGGATCTATGAGCATATTGGGAGTCTTCTGGAACAGAAAAGTAGCAAGTGGGAGCCTGGTGCTTGCAGCATGAGGGTTCCCTCACACTCAGGTGTGGTAGTGTGATAGTCTTTCTGGAAAAAAACAAAAAGGGCTTTTATTTATCTATTTATTTATTTGTTTTTTTGTTTATTTATTTTCAAATTAGTGTTATACATATGCAAAATGAGAGCTGGTGCTGGCATGCAGAGTGAGGGGTCTGTGCAGCAGAGGTTTGCTTTGGTTACTCTGATAACCATGTGCTTGAGGAAACCAGCTTGTGGCGACTCTGGTTTATCATGTGCAAAGTGGGGATAATAATAACCTACGTCAAAGGGGTGTTGCAAGACTTAATTAATTAGTATTTGCAAAGAGCTTTCAGATAATTAGATTAGAGGTGCTATATTAACACAAACTGTTATTGTTATTATTTATTTATTACATACTTGTAGAGTTCATCTGTCCAGGAAATTTTTGCTGAGCCTATGTTGTAGACGTAGGCAGAGGGAATTGCTCTGAGTTAAAATGAGCAAAGGATGCAAGCTCCAATTCCAGCTCTCATTAGTGACTTCCCCAAGGTAATGCACACGCAGAGGTTGTGATGATTACATAAACTGATGCATGGGCCCAAGGTCTATGTGCTCATCCTTGAGTGAGAATTGCAGAATGCCTACCTGCGTGCACTGGGTATGGGAAGCATGGAACTGCCCTGTTGAGGTGCAACACCTTCTGGTCTTGTTTTCTTGTTGGCAAAATGTTCTTAGAGCTCTTCTGAAATGGGAAGATGCAAAATAACAATGGTCAGGTGCTGTGGGGACTTGGTGTTATGAAAGTTGCTACTGCCACCCTGGGTCATGGTGCAATACACACAGAATTGGAGCTTTTTCCAAGAGATGCAGTTATTAGAAAATATGCGAAATATGCTTTCTGAAGTGGTGAATGCTTTTCCTTCTGACTCTGGCTTCTCTAGGTAATTCACCCCTGAGGTGAATACTTGGGTCAGAGTTAAATACAGCTGCTTTGGGATTTTGTGGGTATGAAAACAGACTAATTTGGTGCATAAGTCATTTTTAGTGCACTAATTTCCTGTTTTACATGCAGAATGGTCTATAAACGGCACAAAAGTCTTCAGCAAGCTAAGCCTTAAACATCCAACTCACATATACTGAACGCTGGAGTCTTCCTTAAGAGCGTATTATATGAAAACTCTTGGTGTTTCTACTGGAGACCAGCAAATCTTTATCAGTTTATAGCTCTGCATAGGTTATTAGTTGTCTCAGGCTTGCATAGCTCTGTTTTTCTTCATTAATATTAGGCTTTTATCCTTTCAGTTTTTTGAAGAGCTTAAAGTCCACAGCACAAGATCTGAAGTCTTTCTTCATTAAAAAGAACAACAACAAATACAGAGTGCAAATGAGATATTTAGGGGAACAGAGAAGGAGCTGCTGCCTGGAGCTGGTGGCTCTTCTGCAGTATCCCCAGGCACTGCTGCAGCTCTTCTCAGCTCTGTGTGCATCAGGGCAGGGTGCAGCCCCAGCCATGCCCCTCTGCCACTAAAACTGCAGCTTGAATTCATAGCAAAGGTTTATCACCTGAATTATGTTGATGCATTTACAATAATGTGTGGTTTTGTCCTGCACACTGGCAAGAGCAGAGCCTGTGTTAGCCATGTGACTAGAGCTTGCAGGATGCCCTCAGTCTGGACAGAAATGAATGTACCCAACGTTACGCTTCTTTCTCTCAACCGTTCAAGGCTCTGGATGGAAGAGTATCAGTCTAGGTCCTAATGTACTGAATCACTTTAACCTTGAGGGCTCCATCAACTTCTGTGGCTTCTGCTGGTGGTTCCCATTAGCAGCAGGTCCTGGTTGCCTTCAGCCAAGGCTTGGGAAGGATGGTCTGTCCTGGAGGAGAAGGTACTAAAGTGTGAAAAAGTTCTGAAAGTTCTTATAAATAGACAAAAGCATAGACAAAAGCAAAGGCTGAGGTGACGTTCACTTCACATAGCTGGTCAGTTTACAGTGTGGTTGAGCCCCTCATGAAGGTCTGGCTGAACATTTCAGGTGGCAAGAGAACTGCATCAACAGAGGAGAGAGTCAGTGCACCCTTCAGGTTGCGACCCCATCCTTCCATCTCCTGCATTCTCAGTCGTGCATTGCTTCCATTCTTTCCCACTCTGTCCCAGTGCTTAATCCTTTGGACATGCTTTTATGACGGTGTTCAATATTGCTCATGAAGATGGGATCTCAAGTGCAGCACTAACACATGCAGGTGTAGGGAGCCATGGGGCTGGAGCGTGTGCCATGCGTGTAGAGCGGCAGAGTCCGCAGCGGGCCTGGAGTGCCCAATTTATGGCCATTTACATGTGAAATTGCTCTGCTCTAATTTGCATATGCAGTCATGGTAATCGCGGGCCAATTAAACTCGTAGTTTGCAAAATCTGGGCCTGAAACCTTTACAACTCTTACTAACATACTAATCTGAGCGTATATGTCACTTCATCAATTTCATGAAACCATAAATTTTTCGTGTCTGGCATCACCAGCTGCATGTGTGAGTCACAGCGCCTGCATTGTCACTGGAGTTCGTCTGAAGGAGCCATAGGCCCCATGCAGAGACTGTGGAAGATATTTTTAATGAGCTCTTCCCTATTCAAGGATTGAATCAGAGCCGTTACGATGTCAGTGTAAGATTCATTGCAATATCTAGGGGAGATTTATCTTTACTCTTCCATATTTTTTTTTAAATGCTGTTGTCCTGAAGGAGTTGTTACAACGTCAATAAATGCATTGCCTACAGTTGTTAGTACAAATGCAGTTATGCCAAAGAAATTTGTCTGAAGCCTTTTGCTCCTACCTTGTGGTTGAGGAAGAGTGGTTTCACGTGGAGCAGTACGACAGGTGAGTGGCCAGGCTGGCAGCGAGCCCCAAGGCTGAGGGGCAGGCCCTGGAGTTTTTGGTTTCCATCCCTGGGGAGGGATGCTGGGGAGGATGGAGGGCCTTTTGCATTCAAACAGAGCTGGGTGCTGCCTGGTCCCACCTGCTGATCCCAGGAGCCTGCTTCTCCTCCCCAGTCGGATACATCTGCAAGCACCCACGGAGCGTTTGCTCACTTAGCACAAGAGAGTGAGGCTTTAAACATGTCATGTCCAGTCAGCTTTATTTGGCCTCTCCCCAGCCCAGTGAGGCACGAGTTCAGCACTGTGTTGAGCCCTCTCAAAGGACACCTACTGCATCTCCAACTACTCCTTTGTGTAGCACAACTCTTCAGGCGTGTCCTGCTAATTTAGTGGCATATTTCTGAAAACTTTGTGTTGGAGAAAGGCTTTATCATAGCCAGATGCTGTTGACGACTTGAGGTTTGGCTTTTGTTCAGTTCGAAGAGCTCTAGCTATTGAAGCGCTGAGTCTGGGGCTGGCTATCTCAGAGCCAGATGGTTTCGTTCCAAATGTTTAAAATCTATAAATCTTTAATCTATAAATTCTGTTGTCACTATGAAAATGATAGGTTAAATTTTGCAATCCTCACAGATAGTTACCCTCTGAGTAGATATCATCAAAGATTAAAAAGTCATTATTTCTTGGCTTTTTATATATTTTTCCTTCTTTGTCATTTTTGTGTAAGTTCCTACAGGGAAAAAATTATTCTAAGCTCTGAGTTGAAGAAGATCAGAATTCAGCTTCTCTGAACTCAGTTTGAAAGAGTGTTTTCCAGTGTATTGCTCCTCTTTGGTCTAGCTGCAGTTTTTTATGACTTGGTGAGATTTTTGTTATTTATATTCCAGTCAACTGCAGATTTTATTCTTTCAGTGATATTTGTGATGTTTGCTGTATATGTTTCATAGAAAAGTGGTTATTTACTTCACTTTTACCCTTGTGTTTCTGCTTTTGGGCCATAAGCAGCAATGTTTTTCTCCCCCTTTAAATCTTAACAGGGGATTGTGTATGTCACTGGTTGTCTGTGACCGAATGCTGAGGCTTTCAGAGCACCATGCTATGGCTGTCACCTTGCTTCTGAAGAATGACCTGGCTTAAAACACTCTCGGGAAGGTCCTGTTCCTGCTCAGCCTGGACTAACAGGCTAAAGAAAGGGGTGTGATTGCCTTTCTGCCCCCAGTGAAGGGCTGACCGACAGATATGGTGTGTGGAAGAGCTTACTGCCCCTGCATCTGTTTAAGCCCCATGTCTTCCCTGCTGGCATGGTGCTGCTGAATTCCCTGGGGTTTACCTTGCCTGCGCCCATTGGTGTGTGCTCCTCACATTACCAATGGTGTGCTCCCATCTGTGGGGCAAGGAGACAGTCCCTTCACAGGGCTGATTGTACCACAAGGCTGAGAGAAAGCATCTACAGCTGACAATGCCAACTGAGAGCCAGGAAACCTGGGGCATTTGAAGTAATCTCAATGCCTAGTAGTCTTTAAACCTGATCAGTTATGAATCTGGGACACAAGAAGTGGTTTCAGAAAAGACAAATCCTTGCCTGGAGATGGCTGGGTGACTCTGGAGTAGGTCAACTTGTGAAAAGTTGCTGCTGGGTCAGCAGCATCTCCAGCAGTACAGCTCCCAAAGAGCTCCCCAAGGATTTATTGTGGGGATATGGCCAAGGCAGGCCCACTGCTGAGTGTAGGGTGGCCTGGCCACACCTGCCCTGAAGCGATGTCTGTGCTGTAGCTGAGATGTCTGTCCCTAGGGAGCACAGTGCTGGGGCAGGGTTGTGCCCAGCTCATGCCCTGTGTGGGGAAGGGAACAGGCCCCTGTCACACAGCTGCTGGCTGGGAGCTCTGTGTTACAATTGTGCTCCAGTGTAACTTAAAAATTGATAGGGACACAGCTTTTGATACATTTGTCTGCATTTATGTAAATTTATTACAATTAATGCAAATTGCAATCTATTGATTTTTTTTTTTAATGATATTGGCTGGCATGAGTGATTCAGAAAGACACCAGACTGATTTTTCACTATCTTGCATCTTTTCAAGCACTTTACACATGTGTACAGTGAACAGAAAGTGTTAGACACTACCTTTTATGCTCACTTCATGTAGACCATTAGGCTACACACAAAGTTTGGATAAATTGAGCATAAATCCATGAACTGCCTTGGAAATAAGGACTGCTGTCTCCTGATCCCTGTATCCAAGCATCCTGGGCTGGGCAGCGACCTGCTGTAAGGTGTGGAGCAGGGTGGGAGTGCTGGACTGTTCCTTGTGCAGTGCTGTGAGCTGTGGCCCCAGCTGCAGTCTGTACTGAGTGACTTGGAAGCTTATTTTTGGATTCCTTTCTAGTTTATAATATCTGGATTGAAACTTGGAGGGGAGATGCAGATTCCATGTTGTTTTAGGGTCTATCAATCCCACGTGGTTTTTATTTACGTGAATTTGTTAAAGGATACACAAGAAAGGTGACTTTTGATGTTGTATACAGCATCACTATGTTGGGGACGGTGGTGTTGGGGCAGTGACTGCTGCTATCACCTAGCTGCATGCTGAAGGGCAGATGAAGGGGTCCTCATGTCGGAGAGGGCATGAACCCTGTGCTTTGGTGGCTCAATACACAGAGAGGTGCTTAAGTGTTTTTTTTTTTTTTTTAAATAATTCAACTGCAGTTTTCTTGTTTGCAAAGACGCTCTTGTATTTTCTTTGTAAGGTGGAAGGAGTTTCTTTCCCAACTGGGGCTAAAGGGCTAGGGGGAGCACTAGGAAGATGTAGCCTTTGTAAGGTGTCCCTCCTGAAGGCTGCATTATGAGGCCTTTCATGCTTGCTGCATGGCCTCTGCTGCTGGCCTCCTGATGTCTGTGACCTGCTCAGTGCAGGGCTGGCATTCCCAGGGCAGTGGCAATTCTGCCTGAATGTGACACCTCATTCCCAGACCTGGCTTTGAGTGTGGCTCTGGGAGTTGTTTCCAGGGCTGGATGGCTGGGGACCTGTGCAAGCATTGCAGCTTTAATACATTCCTCAATGGATTTGCATCCGCATTTCAGCTTGAATTTTTCCTCTTTTAGTGTAAGCCTTAATAGCAAGGCTTTAGGGGGAGTGGGCACAGAAATCAACAACTTTTAGGCGTAGTAATTGCCTCCCAACACGAGGGGTGAAATAGGAAGGGGAAGCTCACCCTCCTTCCAGGCAGGCTGTACAGGCTCCTGTCTATGAGCTTCCATCATCATTAAACTTCTGAGCAAGTTAAAGTCAAGCACTGGAGGGGAAAAAGCATAGGAGGCATGCATGGTGTCCTCAGCGTTATAACTGCTGGACATGGTGAAAATACCATGATGAAGAATTGATGACCTCTATCAGAAATGTTAATAGAACATTTCTGTTAGAAGGGAATTACATGGTCATGTTTGTATGGCTTTTCATAGGAAAATATTTCATATTAATTGGCTGCAGTACAAATCTTAGGATAGGAAATGCCTCCTCATATCTGGTTCTATATAGAAACCAACGAGGTAGAGCAAATTTGTTGCTAACCTACAGCTTATATAGTATTTCATTTATTGGAGAATCTAGCTAAATCCTAAACCTGCTGTTAGACACCCATTTATGGAGCAAACACTCAATGTTCTTCTACTGGTTTAATATACTATTTGCTTAATGGGCCATTGACATAATCATTTGATATAGATCCAGTCAAACCATGTTACCAAGCCATGATATATTAATATAGCCACATATTAATGGTGAAGGGCAAGCATGTTATATTATTATCCATGACCAATTAGTTTCTATCTTAGGGATATAGTTATCTAGGTGTTAGTCTTTAAAGGCCTGATTTTTAGAAGTCTGAGTTATTCCTAGCTCCAGTTGAAGTGAATTGTGCCTCTTGATGGAACCATTATTCAGGGTTACTCACAGTCTTCTAATATAATCTTTGAGCATGTAACTGTAATTCTACGCTTCCATTTCCACTTGGAGATTTTTGTTTAATTACTGTTAACTGTTTTCTTCCTTTGTAAGGAAGTGGTAATAAAATATTTCTTTTCTGTCCCTTTTCAGCTTTATACTCAATCAGAAGTTAGCTTATAAAGTCAAAAGGGGCTGCTTATGTCAGGAAAAAAATGATGCTTTGCATATTTTCATTAATATAGATGTGTTTAGTTGCTCACAAACAGTATTGTTGCACTACAGTTTGTATAACAAAGCATAGAATTATCTATGGCAGCAAATATTCTTTTCTTTCACCCCCTTCATGCTCAGATTATTAATAACAATATGAAAATATGAAGGACCAGCATGCAGATCCTGCTCTTTGTGGGATGCCTGCAGAATTAAGTGATCATTACAAATAGGAGGTGAAACTGGCATTTTATCTGTCTCATACACTGTAATTAAGTAGCTGATTTCTTCCTGGTGTGGCAGCAATAGTGGCTATAGAGAGGGATAAAGGGTAATCGTCATCTCGATCAGTTATGAGAGGTTTTCTTATGCACAAAAAATAGACGTGGAAGTATGGAAACTATAGGTGACAAGGGAACAGAAAGGTCAGTTATAACTTCTGAAAGAAGCAGCTTGATTAGTAGAAATTGAGAAGGATGGGATGTGGAAATGTTTGGGTGGATGACAAAAGGATGGGACAACCCAAGTACTCAGACCACTTGAGAAGGCAAACACAGCCCTTCACAGCACCCGAGTGCCACAGAGGATAAAGCATCAGAGGTGATGGAGGCTGGGGATGAGGAGTACGGGGTCTGGTTGTATTAGGAGCTCAGCTGGCTGTGCTAGAGTATTATTTTCAGTAACGAGGGCTCTTTTTAACATTGCAGTTAACATGCAAAGTTAACAGACACCTTTTTTTCTGTCAGTTGCTGAACAGTTACCAGAGGAACTGCCATCCTGCCTGCCTCACCTGCACTGAGAGTGGTGAGCATCTTGTGGCTGGTTTCTGCAGCATGAAGCTATGGATCTTACTACAGTCATGGTTGTTTCCCTAGGGTATGTATTGGGGAGTAGTAAAAGCGTCTTTAAAAGATGCTATGTAAAGTGTCTTAAATTGTATACATGGCTAATTCCATGTGTAGGTAGATGTATGTTTCACACTTGCTAATCCTGACAGCACTAGTCATGCTGTGCACTGGATAATGTAAAATCCTGTAGAAAGTACAATATGGGAGAATATAATTAAAACTACATGATGTGGCTGCATGGAATAACTGAACTGAGGTTTCAAAGGCAACCTCAGTTTTTAATTTCAGGCTTGATTTTTTTTGTAGCACCAGCATTTATTTCATGTTGATGTTTGTAAATAACTTTCTAAGCTGTTACATGGACAAAGTCCCCCTCCTTCCCAGACTTCTTTCAACACTGTGCTGAACAGTTGTTCCAAGCATGGTCTTGGAGCCTGGGAGGCAAGGCTGCCACAGCTCCATGTCCCCACCGACCAGCAGCAAGTCAGAAGATGTATCCCCGAGCAAGCATACACACAGGGAGCACAAACACACGTTTGTGCTTGTACAAATGCAGAGGCCACCAGCAGCCTCATCCTGGCTGAGCAGAATGGACATCCAGTATTGAATATGTGAAATATATATTTGTGTGTGTACAAGATTCATCCCTGCAACAGCCAGGCTCAGACACCCAGTAGCTGCCCCTGGATCCCAGTCCCTCCAGCTGCTGTCACAGGACTATACAAGCCCTGATGCTGGTGCAGGCAATCCTGTAGCAATCTGGGACTCCCCTGGCCCTGTAACTGCATCCTGCATTGTGTCCCGTACCCTGTGGCACTGATCTCAGCCCCTCTGCCTTCCAGGTCCCACACCTGGGCAGTGCTGAGGCTGTGTTGTCACAGGGGGTCCTGGGGAAGCCCTTCCCTTGGATTCTGGCCTGCCCTGGGGCTTGCAATGGGCCTGGGAGAAGCATGGAGGGCATTTGTTTGTCCCCTGCCATTGCCTCGTGTTGCTCCATGGCTGTGACAAACTGCAGGCAGAAGCTTCTCCCCTTGCTAGTGAGTTTTATCAAACAGGGTGGCATGGCACCCTTGCTAATTTCCAAAGGGCTGTCGGCTCATCGGGCAGGTAAATCCCCCTCTGCTTGGGTTGTATCTTTAACCCATGGTAAAAAGGACATCTCTTTTTCCCGAAGCCCCTGCTGTGTCCTGCCCAGCACTGTTGCTGCTGGCATCCTCCTGGACTGGCCATGCGAGGGAGCAACTGCGGTCGGAGCCCTTCTGTGAGAAGTCCAGGAGGAGGCTGGGGGAGGAAGGAGGATGTGCACGGATTATCCCGCTTGAGCTGAGACAACTGGCAGCCATATGTGTAAGCAAACGAAGTTTTACTACTTCTCTCTAAAAGAGATCATTTTAAAAGCTTTATTTTTTTGCCAGTTGGCTAAGAAGCGAAAGAGGAACAATAGATTCAAGCTGAAATAATTTGCATTTATGATGAAGACAAGGAATATCTACCTTGCATTTTCCTAAAAAAGAAAAATTAAACCCCATTTTTAATTAACTGATAAACTATTAATCAAATTTTTGCAATGTTAGGTGACACATTATTCATTTAGATAGAATGACTGTGAACTTAAACTAATCAAATCTGATTTGCCCACATATGCTTGATTGAAATACATTTTAACTAGCATATACAAAGAGAAAATCTTGGATTTCTTACCTAATCTTCAGAGTATACTGCTGAGTTAATAAGGGCAGTTTTTTTTTTAAATGAGACCACCATTTCTTAATCTGCATATCAAAATCAAGAGCAACTTAATTGCAAAACACATATTCCTGAAATCTAATCACTATACTGCTTTAGGGTATTTTATTGAAGCATGTTAAATTATGGACAGAATATTAATGATGAAGCTAATCAAACCCAATTAGTCACTTCTAACAATAGTCACATAAATATACAAGTCAGGTACTAAAGTACCGTAGGTATGGTTTTAAGTTTTTTTTAATATAAAATTTATGTGGTATATATGAATTATATACTTGTTATTTTTAATCTAAAAATCTGGGACAAGTCATTTCAAAGAAAACGAGATGCTGGAAGACAATGGGACTTGTCCCTTACTATTAGAATTGACACTCCTGATTTTTGAATACATAAACACCGCTCAGCCCCCACGTTGATGGGCACATGATTAATGGGACAGAAGGGTGGGTCTGCCCCAGCTCCCAGTGCTGCAGCTGAGCATGGTTCTGTCTCCTGGTTGCATTCTGATTGCCATGACCACACGAACTAGTTGTCTGTGTGAACCATCTAGTCTCACGCTGCAGCGTGTTAAGATTTGCATATGCTGCGACAATAAATGTAGTATATAATAATTAGAGATGTGCTATTATATCTGCATTAAAAATTAGAGCTTTCCTTTTGGCTCAGATACAGCATCTTGTAAAGATCTCAGTGAAGCGCTTATCTTTAAGCTGACTCCATTTGAGTGTACTTTGATAATGATATTTTGGGTGGCTTTCAGTTCGTTTCAGCTTCTTACTGATAATTATGGGAGGGCAGAGCTGTCATCTTTAGGTCTATCTACTCCGTCAGGGAGAAAAAGCACACAATGCAGGGGTCACAGATGACCTTCTACTGATGTGTCTTTTGAAAGATGATGTGTTTTGAAAAACCTTTTAAATTGCAACTCTTAGAGTTTCCATAATTATTCAGGTCACATAAAAGAATGATTTAGCGTATTTATAACCCCTTTTTTGCCCTTTCCATTTTGAGGACATGTATTTTCTAATTTGTAATCATCTAATTTTAAAAGGGGGGTATCCATAAATAATAGGTGTGATTTTAGTGGCAGACAGAGAGGCCTTGACAGGATTTGTGGTGCCATCAATGCCAGGAGTTGTGCTGTGTGTCACAGACCCTAATAGCCTTTCCCCATGCAAGCTGTGATTATCGGTGGCTCAGGCATGTCACTTTGGCACAGACCCACATGGGGCTGTCACAGGGCGTGTGTTGGGGTTAGGGTGTCAGGTGCTGGGGCTGAGAAGCATCGCCTCTGGAATTTGGGGGGAATGGGAGCAGCCCCAGATGACAGTGCAGGTTGTCGCGTGACAGGACTGCTGGCCTCCAAGAGCAGCACAGACCTGGCCACTCGCTGTGCTCCCCATGGGCAAAGGCTGCAGCTTCCCTGCCCCAGGGAACCAGAGGGAGACAGGGGTTAGGTTCTTCTGTCACAGCCATCCAGGCAGCAGCTTGCTTCCAGGTAGGAGGATGATGTGCCCTGTCCATCCTGTGATGCTGCACATGGGGAGAGGTTACCAGCACGTGCCACTTGCTCCTCCACCCTGCCCTTCCCTTCCCTTAACTACCAGGGTCACATAGAGGTGTTGTGCCAGCAGCCAGACAATTCCGGCTTTTGTGTTCAGAAGATTGCTCTGTGTTTGAGATCCTGGCATGCCCTGAGCACTATTAGACCATGAAATGAAGAAGATGGTGGTGGGGGTAAGCCCTGCACACCAATGACAGTGCTGCCAGCAGTCAGGACAAGCCCTTGCAAGCAGTCTGCAGTGATGCTGGGGCTCTCAAGTCAGTGTACAATTAGCTGGAATTCACTTCAGTAAATAAAGTAAAACTAAAGGCTGCTGTTAGAGCTAGGGCTAGTTTGACTTCAGCAAGACTTAAGTTTCTGCTTTCCATGTCATTCCAGTTTGGTTTGTCCTTATGCATAGTGACCACACAGGCAGGCTGAGAGAACAAGGGCTATCTGAGTTAATACATGTTGGCATATTTTTAAATATGAGTACAGAGCTCTTTCCAAAAGGAATCAAAAGCTTCTGGCAAGTTTGAAACAGAGATTACCAATACTGCACTGTAAGTATTCAAATTAAGACTTCCTCTGCTCCTTCATAAACTCTTCTAGAAACATGTCTATGCTCAAAAGGCCACAGGCTATTTTCATCTGTATTTCATTATAAAAAGAAGATTGAGAAGTGACTCAATTACATTGTATAAGCACCTTCATGGAAAGAAAATGCTGGGTGCTAAAGAGCTTTCTCACCTAGCAGGGGAATGTCTGAAACCTAATGTAGAATTTGGAAATAAAGCAAATGTTTCCAAGATGCTGCTGGAACTCTGCTAGGATTCTCAATCATTTCCAGTTGTTTCGATCCCTTCAGACCAAGACAATATGTCTTCCTGATCAACATTCTTTAGTAGGTGTTAATCAAAGTACAAGTATTGAGCTTGAATGAAAGAGTATTTTAGGGATCTATTTGCTTTTGCTGTGTAAATTGGGATAGAAGATGTAATGGTCCTTTCTTGCCTCAACATCTCGGTATTATACTGACTTTTCCATCACAGGTGAACTTCAACAAACATTTGGAGTTGTTTTGAATCACAGAATTGCAGGGGTTGGAAGGGACCTCTAGAGATCATCTAGTCCAGTGTGAGAAGACACTATTGGATCCTTGGCTATTTTTTTTTTTCTAGCATTTCAGTTGCATAACAAAGCATTGTCCCCATCAGAAGAACTCTTGCAATTAAGGAATTTACATACACTTCCTCTCATTCTCAAATATCTGGTAGCTCCTATTATTGCTACATTAAGAGTTAATTTTTCAAGTCTGTGTGCGTGATATTAAATACACTCTGCAGCTGTGTGTGCCCAGTGGTGGCTGCGTTCAGTGCTGCATTAGCAGGAGGGATAGTAACTGCCTGTGCAGGCACTTGGACAAGGGCACGACTGTCTCACGCAGACAGCTGAGTATCTGTTGCTGCTGAAGATCTGCCTTGGTAGGAGTCGGAGTGTATGGCAGTCCGGGGGAAGGCTTTCTAAGCTGTTTTAGATGACTAAAATAGGAAAGTGCTAACTAATTAAGCTTATTAGCTGGGTAATGTTAGATCACACCAATACCGAAAATAAAAGTCCTGTGCTATTGCCAAACTGCTTTAGCATGGTTTGAGTGGTGCTCTGCTCCTGCCATGTGGCTCTTTGGATGTGGCCAGCTGCATATAGTGGTATTTGAATATATCAGTGTTTCATAAGAACATTAAAATTTAACAAGTACATTTAACTAAAAAATCTATATCTAAGTAGCACAGAGGTAGTGATAAAAGGGAGGCAATTCAGGCTAAGATGTTGCATTAACTTCCCTGTGAATGGACCTTTCAGACAGTGTGGAGCCAGGCTGAAGTCAATGAACTAAGGCCATTTTCTTCACTCCCAGCCCAAAGCAGCTTGTGCCTCAGAGGCACAGTGCTTCAGAGCCCTCTGAGCAAAACTAAAACACCTCTACTTTTTGGGTGCTGAATTCTTCAGTAGTACTACAAACGTACTTTTTGCCTCCAGAGTAATTTTTTGAAAAATCTTTTTTTCCTTTCTGAACAGCTCCATTGAACCTGGGAAGACCAAAAATGGCTTTGCACCTGAACAAGCAAGGACTCTTGAGTTCTTCTGATCAAGGATGAAATTAAAGTGCATATACAATATTGTAGAGTGCTTGGCAAATAGTGAGTCACTGTAGTGAGTTGTCAGTGTTCCTATAAAAATTACTGAAAATCTGACTCCTGATTTGCTTCTGGATGATAGTGAGGTTAATTAGGGGCTTAGGTAGGAAGGCAGCATGACCTTCTGCTGCTTACAGCTGTGCCTGTCCTGAGAACAGGGAGCAGTGCATGTTTGCACCTACATTTCCAATGCTATACAGGTCAGGAGAGCCCTGTCTGAGTGTGGAGACTTCTGTGTGCTCTCTCTGGGGACACATGGGTTAAAGCAGAGGCTCAGTATGAAAGCCCAATGCTATTGAAAGGAGTGGCAAAACTCCCATTCACTTTGGATGTCAAAATGATCTGTAGAGCCCCCCTAAGATTTGTGTTCTGTTAATAATTATTACTTCTACATAAAAGTAAACTTCTATATTTAAAACTTATAACTTGGCAACTACAAAATGCACATGTCTATAATGAGCAACTGTGTGAGCTTATTACCACAGCTCCTCCATTCTCATCCTTCCTCAACCCTGTGCTTTACCTGCCCTTTGTCTAAACCAGCCTGAAGGATCTTTCAGGCAGAGACCATTTTTTCCACTTGCATAGCAAAGCACCTCTGTGACTGTGCATAAAATAATAATGGAAGTATTTTAAATCTGGAAAAACAAATGTTCATGCTTTTGACAATTTCAGAATATGAATGCAAGTGATCAGGCATGCGTGTCTAGAGATGTGCTTTCTACATACACATATTGTTTCCTTTTAAAGACATCTGCATCTACTGAATTCAGTCCAGAATCTATCCTAGAAGTTTACCGTTATTATGCCTCAACCCAGCAAAGCGTGACTGTAGGGAGACTTAAAATTAAGTATATATGTAAGTGCTTTGTTGGATGGAGGCCTTTAAGATTTTGTCTATTTGTGCTCTTGTAATTTTAAAATGAAACATATTATTGAAAGAGTGCTGTTACTTATTCTACTACTTCCTCATTTATTTTGATTTCTTACACATAAATACATATCTAAGTTCAAGATGCTTTTGAAAAGAAATCAAAACACACAGAAATGAAATGTAAAAATAGTATCTGCTTTTCATTGAACTAAATAATATCCTGTCTGCTCATCAGCATCACTTTTGTATGTAAATGGCAGCTCCCCTATCATGGCCCCCTTGTGCCAAAACCTCTTGTTTTTAGAGAAGAGTTTGGCTATTTTTAGCCAAGAGCAGCTGTGTCTGCTCCAAAGTTAAGAGTTCTTCATGCAAAATCAGTCCTGCCTATTTTCCTTCCTGAGGGTGGTAGATATTGCTTTATCTCCCCTTCATTTTGCTAATGGCACTGACCAAATGTCTTGTTGAGCAGGTGCTCATGAGAGCTGCCCTTCCAGTTCTGCCATTATGAGCAACAATGTTTTTGCTGTTGGCTGGGCTCGCCTTAGGGTGATTTACTAATTTTCCAATCCATGAAGATGCCAGCTTGAGGATATCTGCTACCTGCTGCCTAAGCAGCATGGACTGGGTCTATGTGGTACTTTGAAACAGAAATGAGATAACAAGATGGTCAAGCAGTAATTTTCTTGCAATGTAAAGAAATAAATGAATGTAAACAACTTGTAAATTGAGACAGTGCCCAGTTCAGGTTGATCTAAATGGTTAGAGTATCTCCAAAACTATTAGTCACCTAAATCAAGTACATCTGATATGCCAAAGGATGTAGAAAAACTTGTTCACTACTTTTTTTGCATAGAAGGAATCTAATAAATCCTAATTTGCTGTGTTGTGTAAAATAGGATCTATTTGGTTCCAAAGATCATAGAATCATAATTTTTTGAGTTTAAGGTCAACTAGTCCAGCTTCCCCCAAAGAACGTGGACACCTATAGTTTGATAAGGTTGCACAGAGCTCAGTCCAGCCTGACCACAGGTGTCTCTAAGGATGGGGCATCCACCAGTTCCCCCTAGGCCTTTTCTGCAGGGCTGTGCTCCACCCTTACATCCCCCAGATTGTACTGACAGCAGGGTTTGCCATGATCCAGGTGCAAAACCTTGAACTTGGATCTACTGAACCTCATGAGGTTCTCCTGGGCTCACTGCCTGAGCCTTTGTAGGTTTCTCTGAATGTCATCCCAGCTCTTGGTGTGTTGACAGCACCATGCAGCTTGGTGTCATTTGCAAACTTATTGAGGATGCACTCCATCCCACTGTTGGCGTCACTGATGGTAAAGAGCACTGATCCCACTGCTGACCCCTGAGTGATATAACTTGTCACTGTTCTCCATCTGGACACTGAGCCATTGATGTCATGTGTTTTTTTCAGGTGAAGTTTTTTCACACTGTTCTTTTTTGGTTGTAGGTACTGCTAGCCTGAATGGCTGGGGTCTTCTCACTGAGACTTGCTCTAATATTTGTAGTTTACATCGTTCCCAACAACAAAAGCACATAGGTCTTTTTTTAATTTTTTTATTTTTTTATTTTTTTTCTAAATAAGAATGCTAAGCATCTAGTGGAAATCTTCAGGAGATGGAAAATGTAAAGCTGTTTGTTACAGATGTCATGTGAATTCAACAGTGGTAAAAAGTGCTGGATTTACATCACTGAGCCTTGAGACTGCCATTTTAAGTGCCACCTGCAGTGGTGGTTTATGAGAGATGAGGCTTGCTCCCCTAGAAGTTACGAGACCACCCAGCCCTGATTACATATGCCACGGATTAGGATTCAGATGGTAATGATTTCTCACTTATTACCAAGGCCAGATTTGTTCTGTTGACATAAAAAGAGTTCAAATTGTATTATGAGCCTCCTCCTCAGCCTAGGTCCTCCAGAAAAGCTCCTCTTTTTCAGACAAGTCATCTGAATTTTACTCCCTTAAGGAGAGTTCCGTAATCATGTAACTATTTCTTCTGAAACCACAGGGACTGTTTCAGTAAATGGGATTACGGGTTTAAGAAAGGACATGCAAGAGTGAATCATAATGCTTTTTGGTTTTGTAGCAGCAGTAAATAGAGCATGGTGGCTTCCGGCTTCCTTCAGTTTGTCATAGTGCCACCATAGTATGCTACATGTATATATATTTTGTTATTTTATTATTCTTTTTTAAGGCAAAGCTTAATACAATGCTCATTAATATAGGAATTTTACTGAGAAGAATTAAACAGAGCTTAGAGGGTACCAGGTAAAACAAAGATGTCTGTAGTAGCAACGTGGAGTACTTCAGAATGGGATAAATATCAAGAAACACATCAAAAGGTGAAACGAAAGGGAAGTGGGATGATAGGGAAACAGGTTTGAGCTTATCAGGGAAATGCTCTGTTTTCACATGAGTACATTTCTTAAAGTATATAAATAAGTATATGTGAATATGTGTAAATAGTTCTCTGAGGTGAATAAGAAATTACCATGAAAAGAATAGACAAAGTTATTAATTGAAAGTAATGATAAACCCACTCCTTGTAGCTACAAGATTTACTTTAGCTCCAGAAACCTGGGTAAAAAGTTTGGGAAGCATTTTAAGGCTGAGATGATGGCTTGCCATTGCACAAAGAGAAGAATCTGCTTGTTCGGGACAACCATTGCTTTTATGGTTTTGAATGAAGCCAGTGTGAAACACCCAATGAGGCACACCTCCTCTTGGGCCTTGGTACTGGAAAACAAAGAACTTTCTGAGAGTTTGTGTCCAACTGGCCATCTCTGACACAACAGAGAAAAACCCACGTGGCCTGCACTTGATAGATAACTAGCAGAAAAATGTGTTTAGTAAGAGACTCCTGCCTGGATGTGATGTATCACATGGGCTAAACAGATCATCATCGGTGAAAGCCTTGCAAAAGAGAAATGCAAACCTTCATACAAATTTTCAGTAGCTTTGTGCATGCAGCCGGTGTGCACTTTTTCAGCTCTTACATCAAAGACGGTTTGTCTGTCCAAACACTAGGAAAGAACCACTGCACCTGCAGTGTTGGAGATGCTTAAATCTGTTCCCTGGGCCTGCGAGAATACAGCTCTAACTCTGCCACCTCCATAACCAGATCAGTGAATGAATACAAATGTAAATTGTTTGGGCAAAAGTAATCCTTAATGTCACAGCTGTCTCTTTAATAGAAATGTGAATTCGGTGCCCTCTGTTTAGCAAGCTAAAAGAACAAATTTCATAGTAACCCTCATAAAGACCTCAGAACTTGATTCTTCTTTCACTTGCTCAGGTATAAATCACCACTGAAGTCAACAGAGCTATACCAGCTTTAATTCTTGTACATATGAGAGGAGATTGAGGCCCTTAAGGTATTCAACTATCTAGGCTATCTTTACCAATATACTGACATGATCAGAAAGCTCTCCTCCTTTACACAGAAAAGATGAGGAAAAAAGCAAAGTGACACTAATCTTTTCTGAGTCAGCCTTTCCTCTTGGGTGTGACTACATGCAGAAAAGCTGGGATTTCCAGGTGATATTAATCAAAGATGGCAGAAGCAACTACAAAGCATACAAATAAAGCATCCACGTTTCATGTATTAAACCAACCAGGACAGCACTTGCAGTATAAAAGCTAAGATACAGTCAGCTCTGCTGCTGTGAGATGCCTGAAGCTTTATTGCAAGCTAGTAGCATAAAAATAAATTATGTTAATTTATTATTAGTAGTAAACACAATAAAACATAGTACCCACTATCAGTTGGCTATCTTGCCTTCCAAAGGTACCGTGTATTTTATGTAGCTGCCTTGTGGATCAGGAAATAGGATTTCTACAGATGCTTCCACATCCTGTCCCTCTTCTCAAGTAGCTGCCCCACAGTTCTATGTGGATGTGCGTAGGCATGGATAATTTCTAATTGCTTTCTATATGTTGACTTAATCTAATTCCTCTACATCGCTACCATTGTGTTGACAGAGTTTAAGTCTGTTATGTTGTGGTATCTTAAATTTACATGTAAGAGAAAGCCAGGCACCTTGGAAACAATTGACCATCAAACTTCTTATATGCAGTCCTACTGAAGAAGTGATCAAGAGGCTGGACTGTTTTGATGTTCTCAGATACCACAATGTTAAGCATGGGACAGGTGAGTGGATGGATGGCAAAGGAGAGGGTAGACTGGTTACACTGAACAAATAAATTCTTAACTGTCACCTAGTGCCTCTAAAACTACATTTTAAGCAGGAGTTAAGCTGTTAAAGCATGTAACTGAAAAATTAGCAGCATGTTGGTGTCATCCCTGAAGCCTCTTATCTTTAATGAGAAAAAGCAATGTAGAGGAAACAAGCTTCAAAGGGCACCACTGAACATGCTAATATCACTATCACATGCTGATGTTTCAGACCAACAGCCATTTAAAACTCTTATTCATTTCACTTCTGGGCAATGAAAGGTGTCTAGCAGTTTGACTTCATTGTCATCAGCTAAACACAAAAAGCACTGACAGTGGCAGGCAGATTAAACTGAAGGAGATGCAGCCTTTCACCAGGATTCTGCAAGCACTGAGTATCTTCACTTCTTAAAGAAGTTTCACTGAGCCTGGAGGGTCTGGGTCTCCTTCCAGATTTACTGACAGACAGAGAGTTGTGGCCATAAATGTTTGCAAGAGGAAGCTCCAAAAGAACTACAATCTCATTAAGAATGTTTATTAGAAAACGTAATGGTGGTCTTGTTCAGAATAAAGCTTCTGGATTAGAAAAATTCAGTATCAACAGGTGGGGCTGAAAGGATTTTAAAATATTTGCTGGTGCACTCGTCCTGGTATGCCACAGCAGCAAAAAAAAAAAAAAAAAAGGCTTTTAACTTTTAAAAAGATCTTAGGAGATTCTCTTTAGGAGTTCAAAATGAGTGTGTACTGAGAGTATTATGGACAGAATAATACTAACATTCTAAAAGGACATTTCTTACAAGGCACTGGGTGCTAGTAAGAGCACTGCAAGCAGCCACTGCTTCAGCTGCAGCAGACATACCTGCTAAGCCATCCACTTGCGAGGGAACATGCAAGCCTTGCTTATTTACATTTCCCTCACTTAATTGCAGAGTTCTTCAGAGTTTTCCCTGAAGTTTTATAAAAGTCATCTGGAAGAGCATCTAGAAGGCTTAATTTAGTAAACAAGTAAACAAAAATCTGCAGTTGAGAGGGCCAAATTTCAATGTGATTTATTTTATACTCCATAGTTTCACTGGTGATAGTGGTTTTTTACAGGTTATAAGAGCAAAAGAATGTGACCCAGAGACACGCTTCACGTTCCTCTTTGGCAAATGCTGTCTCCCATCTGTTTGCCACTATTAGAACATTTCTTCATTGGCAGATGAAAAACAAAATACACAAAAGGATCCAGTAAACTATTCCATACTGTAGTCAGTGCAACCAAGCCTGTACAGTCATTAAGCTGATAATAATGCAGCCTCTTATGTAGGCCAACTGTCAGAAGTGCTCAACGCAATACAGCCCAGTGACTGATGATGTACTTGTGGCACGTGAAACAGCGGAGCTTTTGGAACACAATACAAAAGAAGCGATTGTATGTTTTACTCTATTTAGACAATGTAAAGTGTTTTGTGTCATAAGATTCTTACTTTGTGTCTCCTCTTGTTAGCTTTGTTGTTATTATGTCTGGCTTACAATACATACCCTCATGTTACGCATCTATTTTGTCCTCCAATCAAGCCGTGAGGTGAGACAGGATCAAATGAAAGTGCTGATAAATGACCTGTATTTGTACTGTCTCCTGTGAGCCCTGCTCATCGGCAGAAGAGTTGGAAGAGGCTCCGAGCAGACCAAAAGGGAGTTATTTACTATGAGCTTGCTAGGGAGCTGCTTTCTGAAGGCAATATATAGAAGCAGTCTTCAGTTCAAAGGGTCCAGAATCCCTCAGTGACATGTATGTGCCAGAGATTTCAGATAACTCTCAATTACTCTTGAAGATTATGGATGTAGTTATTTCATAAACCAAACTACCCAGCTGCAGTTGCAAATTTTTATTTGCAATATTGGAAGCTGTATTAAAGTCTGGCTAAAAGCTAACTTCCAGCTTGAGTAACCATGCTTTGAAAATTGTTTCTAAATTCCTCATCTGTAGAGCTTTTACAAGCTCTTTAGGGGGGGATGGGAACTTGGGTTTAGAGAAGTGTACAGCACATTGCATGTTGTGTATATAAGGTCATTTTTGTGGTGTATACAAGGTTAGTTCTGCTCACAGGAAGTCTGTTCTCTTTTGCAGAAGATGCAAATTCCTTATGAACACATAGGGAAGATGGGCCTTTCTGCCACCATCTTATGACACGTCTGTGAGTATCTATGGGGGAAAGGGAAGAATATAGGCACGCCTATTCACTCAAGGGAAACATGCAGCTGTAAATGCAAGGCCTATGTGTAACTGAACCCAGTGATGTATTGGTGTACAGAAGTTAAAATGTGACCTCTAGAATTTTAGCAGTCAGTCAAGTTCCCTACAAAGTTGCTCAAGTCCATGGTGGCCTGATCTGGCCTGCTGGCTGTTGTAGTGTGCAGTGTTAATGCACGGCTGCACCCTATGCCTACTGGCCATGAGTGGTGTTCCCTAAAGGTCAGTACTGGTGCCAGCCCTGTGTGATATCTTCATTGGTGATCTGGATGAGGGGACTGAGTGCACCCTTGGTAAGCTGCAGATGGCATCGAGCTGGGAGGAAGTGTTGATCTGCCTGGGGGGAGGAAGGCCCTACAGAGGGATCTGGATAGGCTGGATCGGTGGGCAGACACCAACGGGATGAAGTTCATCAAGATCAAGTGCCAGGTCCTGTACTTTGGTCACAGCAGCCCCGTGCAATGCTACAGGCTGGGGGCAGAATGGCTGGAAAATTGCACACTGGAAAAGGATCTGAGGGTGCTAGTCAACAGCTGGCTGAACACGAGCCAGCAGTGTGCCCAGGTGGCCACGAAGGCCAACAGCATCCTGGCTTGTGTCAGAGCAGTGCAGCTAGCAGGAGCAGGAGGTGATCATCCCTCTTACTCAGCACTGGTCAGGCTGCACCTCGGGTACTGTGTTCAGCTTTAGCTGCCTCACTACAGGAACAGACACTGAGACACTGAAGCATGTTCAGAGAAGGGCAACAAAGCTGTGAAGGGTCTGGAGCACAAATCTGATGGGGAGCGGCTGAGGGAACTGGGATTGTTCAGTCTGCAGAAGAGGAGGTTCAGGGGAGACCTCTCTACAGTGCCCTGAAAGGAGGTGGTAGTGAGGTGGGGGTTGGCCTCTTCTCACAGGTAACAGCAATAAGATAATGGGTGTTGGCCTCAAGTTGTGCCAGGGGAGGTTCAGGTTGGATATTCTCAGGGCACTGGAACAGGCTGCCCAGGGGACAGTCACTAAACATGGAAGCGTTCAAGAAAACTGGAGATGTGGCACTGAGTCAGTTAGTGGGCACAGTGGGGATGTGTTGGTGGTTGGACTAGATGGTCTTAGTGGTCTTTTCCAACCTTAATGATCCTGCGATTCTATTACTTTTGATGTCTCATTCCATTTGTGAAGTTAGCTATTGAATTTACTGCACATCCATTACCGTGTGGCCACCCACCACCACCTCAACATGCAGTAACCTTTCTGCGCTGGCAAGCCCCAGTGTCGCACTGATTCCAGTTAATCTTTAAAAACCGGTTTGCAATCCTGCAGGTCACAGAAATCCGAACAGCATAAACTTGAAAGAATGGACACCGAGATCAGCGACTGCGACATAACCTCCCTGGTTCAGAAGATATATAACGATGTGTTTGCGCACTCCCAGGAATAAATGACTGTTGATCGACCTGCATGCCTCACGCACGCTTTTTGAACCTGAGGCCTAAGGGGTCGGGGCCTGCGCTCTGACCCGCTCCCACCTGCACCCAGCGCACGGCTCGGGGCGGCCGAGGGGCGCGGGGCCGCCGTGCGGCGGC